>QGDG01000069.1:0-177574 GCA_003268315.1 Stemphylium lycopersici
TAGAGTGAATGACTTCTTCTTATGCCTCTTCTTAATAGCAAGGGAGGCCCTTAGTCCTTGAATCTCGTGCCGAAGTAGGTCGTTCTGGGTAGCAATATGGTGAAGGGAGCGTTGGAGCTTCTTCACCCCCTTACTGTCCCTATCCTGGGTAGTCTCAGTGATAAGAGCTCGAATCTTTCGCCAATTTTCACCACTAAGAACTGAAGATAGGCTCTCGTCCGAGCTAGATAGCTTAGGGGTAGATGATTGGAACTTTTTGAGTACTGGTTGTGGATTAGGGGGGTGAATACTGGTGACTTTAAACGCTTTCTTGATGCTCTCTTCTCTAAAAGAGGCACACTAGGCGGCCCAGAATAGGTGAAAGAAGTCTCCTTTCCTAACTGGAAGCAGCCCCTGGCTATTCTGGAGGTAGATCGAGAGCTCCTTGGAGTAGAACGAGGAAAGGGGCTTGAATAACACCACATCCAGGGGTTGGAGAGTATGGGTTGAATGGGGAGGAAATACAGCTAGGAGAATCTTATTCTGATCACAATAGGAGATAAACTCCATCGTAACATGCGATCTATGGCCATCTAGGATGAGTAATCTCTAAGAAGAGCGAGCCTTAGGCTTGGTATATTGATCAAACACCTGTTGGAGCCATGCAACCCCTATTTGGTTGTTCGTCCATCTACTAGGAGATGAGGTGAAAAGAGCGGAGTGCTCCTTAGGTTGTACTCCATCCACCCAGCTTGATTGAATGCAGTTGGAGTTGGACTGATAGATAATTCCTGGCGGCAATGCTGTTCCATCGGCACAGACGCAAGCTAGGACTGTGATCTAGCTCCTAGATCCATCTTGGATAGCATCCCTCACCTCCTTTCTTTCCTATGCCGCCCTACTAAACACCCTCTTTGACCTAGAAGTAATACCAATCAGGAACCCCTTTTTATCCATATTGTACGTGTGACGAGCGTCCACCTCATACTGGGCTATCTTGGTGTGCAGGTGGTCAAAGTATAACTTATATTTGCCCCCTGAGTCAGCCTTGTGGCGATTGCGATCCATCCCAGTCACCCAAGCTGTAGTAAGGTGGATGTTGTTGCGGTGAAGGAACCGGGAAACCCAGCGATCGCTCACTATCCCATGGGCTATTAAGGACGCAAAGTTGCGTATCATCTCTCTTATAGGGGGTAGATGCCTTGCTATAAGCCCCTCAATATACTGCACAAGCTCCGACTCCTGCTATAGATGGAGTTTAAGCTGGGTAGTCCCCCTAGGTTGCATTTGGCCTTTGTGCCTCCTTGCTAGCGTTTGCTGGTTTATACTAAACATTTCTGCAACTTTCTTATATGTAAATGAAGCTCCTGGCTCTCGCGAATTGATTGCTTTAATTGCTTTTTGAATCGGATCTATGGTTGTGGAGTTATAGGGGGTTCTGTTCAAGATGAGAATGTTGGTGGGGTGGTCATTGCGCGTCCGTGGTCATTGCGCGTCCGTGCACTGTACCGGCGCGGGCGGTGCTCAAGCATCAAGCTTATGAGCTCCTGCATACATCTGCAAGCACCCTCAATCGCACCGCAGCTTTGAAAAGTTCGCATCAATTATTCTGTCGTACTCGTGATACCGACTTATCGTACCAAATCCGGCCATGCTGGGTGTACATCCGCACTCCTGTGCTTTGCACGCAGAGCCCCAACCCAGGACCCTTCAAATTGGCCTCGATTTCGCCTTCACCGGCGACGAACCGGAGTCTTCCTATGACAACTCGAATCCATTGTAGCCATTCGCAGCCGCCTCATTAATTGTCTTATAATACGTCGGCACACCACCCAGGTAAATCAACGGCTCCCTCGGCTTCCCCGGAATGTTCGTACCCATATACCACTATCACGCAGTCAGTAAATCTCTCGCCTCAAAATCAATTATCGCAACGTACCGAGTCCACACTAGGCAACAACGACGCGTTAGCAAGCTTCCAGATGACCTCCTTCCACTGATCCTCGCTTTGTTTCTGCGCAACCATCTTCTTTAGCGACTTCTCTTTCATGTGGTTCATCGCTTGCAGTATCCAGGTACCCTGCAGCTCCGCGCAAGTCGGGCCGTTGCACAGCGCGGTTGGTGCTTGTGGACCATAGGTGAAGAACATGTTGGGGAAGCCGGCTACAGACATGCCGAGATATGTCTTCGCGCCCTCTTTCCAGTGCTCGCTCAGACTCTCTCCGGATGGACCTCGGATATCGATCTGCTTGAGACCTCCGGTAATCGCATCATAGCCGGTGGCGCTGATGATGAAATCGAACTCGTACTCGGCGTCCTTGGTCTTGATGCCCTTCTCGGTGATCTCTTGGATAGGTGTTCCCTTCTCACTCACGTCGACAACGGAAACATTTGGCTCGTTGTACATTTCGAAATACTTGTTCTCCAGCGAGATGCGTTTGCATCCAAACGCATATGGCTGCTCCATTGGCGCGACGATCTCGGCAACCTTCGGGTCGTGGATCTTCGCTCGTGTCTTATCGCGCCAGAAGTTGTACGCTTCCTTGTTGGCTTCCTTGGTGAAGAGCATGTCGTAGTAGGTAGCCAGCCAAAAGGAAAAGTTTCCGACATTCCAGAGCTCTTCATATGTCTGCTTCCTCTTCTCCTCATCATCGTCAAAGGTGGAGCGAGGCAGGAAGTTAAAGTCAAAACCAGCAAAGCTCTCAGTACGACCGTTGTAGAGATCAGGGTACTTCTCCTTTGGTATGGCTTGCTCAGGAGGCTCATAGTCGACTTGTCCCATTGGCATCGATAGGTTTGGTGTACGTTGGAAGACAGTGAGCTGGCTGGCGACCTTGCTCAACTCTTGGGCTATCTGGATACCGGTGGAGCCGGTACCGACCACGGCCACCTTCTTGCCTTTGATATCAGGCTCTTCATGAGGCCAGTATGATGGATGAAGGAAGGTCCCTATCAAATCTTTAGCACATACTGCAGCAACGAATGGCTAATCTTACCCTTGAACGAGTCGATGCCTTTCCAGTCCGGGATGTATCTCTTCGCAGCAAAGCCAGTATTCAGCAACAAGAACTTGACCTTGTACGTCTCTACCTCCTTGGTCTTTACCGTCCATCTCGCCTCAGCATCGCTCCAAGTAGCAGAGGATACAAAAGTATTGAACTTGGTATCTTTCCTCAGATCCCAGACATTGGCCACGTGAGCAAAGTAAGCCCGGAGCTCCTCGCCACCGGGAAAGCGCTGCTTCCAGGTCCAGTCCTTCCAGAGAGCCGGGTCGGAGAATTCGTAATGTGGAATGGAGCTGTCCACGCGGGCGCCCGGGTAGCGGTTCCAGTACCACACCCCACCGTAGTCTGACCCATGCTCAACGAGTCTGACATTGTAGCCTGCATCGCGGAGTGTCTTTAGTTGATACACACCGCCGAAGCCTGCACCCACAATAAGAGCGTCGAGTTCTGTAATATGGGCACCGTCGGTGCTATCGGCAGCATGAGGGGTTCCATTAGCACCGTTAGATGTTTCATTGGTACCGTTGGAGCTGCCGTTCAAGGACAGATTCTTCAGGTCGTCGATCGAACCCATTTTGATGCAGTGAAACCAGTTTTCACGTCAGTGACTGAGGCACAATGTTTCAAGCAGAGGACTTCAGTGGGTGAGAAAATATTGCCGAGGGGTAGTAGCAAAAAGAGCATCAGGTTAGCAGGGAGGATAAGTAGGGCCGATATGTGGCTACGCAGGTCTTGGGGAATGCCTCAAGTGATTGGACGTTTGCGCCAGTATATCGATCAAACCCTGGATGCTTAAGCCTGGAAAAGTGATCACCCACCGTATCACGAGGCGTTCATAGATTGTACAATCACTCGTACACGTATCCCAGTCCCCAAATGTCAGGGCCATATGCTATATGGGTAAAGCCGCTCGCTCTCGTGCAGGGTCTTGCGCGACCCATCCTGTCCGCACAACTTTAGGCTCCACGGGGCGACGTGCCCGTTTGAGGGCCGCTGTGGAGCACCGTTGGCTAGTTGGTGGACCCTTCAACACGATCAACCAGCCGGATGCCTCAGGCATGATTTTTTTTTGGACTGACGACAGTCAGCATTTCGGGTGATTCCTTCTCTGAATGACGGAGTCTAGATTGCTAGAGCAGAAGCGTCTTTTTCACTTTCAGAACCGACGTGCGGAACGGGATCCCGCTTCCACTCTGCACTGACAGCTGCAGGGGCGGGAGGTTCGGCCCTTTTGTGACGAGGGGGCTAGTCGGCATGGCGCCAGCACCACAAAGAATGTTCACACGAGTTTCCCCTCGCACATTTTCGTCGCGAATTGACGTGACAAGCAAGTAACTTTTGCCATGGGGTAGTGTAGTTTGTATGAGAAGTTCGAGACGATAAAGTACCCGTTGACCAAAAATCCCATTTTGCGTTACCTCCAACGGCTTTTGTTATAGAGCTTAGCCGTGAATTGATCAGTGAGTCAGTGATACGCGCAGGGCCCGATTCTACTGACGCGTCCTTGCAAGGCTTGTATGGCGACGGCACGAGATTGGTTGGGAGGCTATTGCCGCGCCAAGAGATATTGTACAAGTCCTCGAAAAAGTTGTGCTCTCCTGTTCGTACGTGGGGACATCCTCCTACATGGGGCTACCGCGGCACAGCAGGTGCCTGAAGACGAGCAGGCCTTAACGTCAACAGCCGTTGAAATGCCCAATGATCAGCGGGGAGGAAGATTCGGGTACCAATTTCATCCACTCTGCACCGGTATAGAGGCCTGCGTAGACATGACTTTGTGCTTCAGAATGTGTGACGGTGTCGCAGGTGTCCACCCGAAGATGTCTGTGCAAGTATGTTGGTGCAGGGGCTTGTGAATCTTCTTGCGTCTACGAAACTTTGCTAATTATGTGAGAAAGCCTAAGTCGTTGCCGGTTCATGTCTACTCCATCGTCGAGCCTCTTTTTACTATTTGCGTAAACTTATAGCGATGGCAGTGAGTGCTCTAGAAGCGGCTCTCATCGAAACATGGAGCTTGTATGCTGTGGGAAGTATTGTCATTATGCTGAGAGCCTTCTCGCGCACACGAATGGTTGGTATTGCCGGATGGCATCCTGATGATTACATGATATTCTTCGCGTGGGTAAGTTCACGCCTCCCTCAGCTCGTCAGCAAACTAACAATGACAGGCCTGTTACACTGGTATGACTGTAGCAGCTCATATAGTTGGTGGTACCGGTGATACCTCACATTTGACAATGGAAGAGCGCCTATCTTTCACTCCCGAGCAGGCGGCAGCACGCCAGAAAGGCAGCAAGTGGTTCATGGTAGGCTGGTTCACATACATCGGCCTAATATGGACATTGAAATTGAACATGCTGTTCCTTTATCGGCGCGTCGTCAGCGTTGTGTGGGTGAGAATGTTCATCGTTCCGACCATGATACTAGTGGGCGTAACTGGGTGCTCGATCTGGATATTGCTCGGATTAGCTTGTCGCCCGTTCCACAAAATCTGGCAGATTCTTCCCGATCCAGGCAGTGAGTCCCCATCTCGAATTCTCATTGAGTGATATTGATAGTTCCAGAATACTGCATGCCCCAAAGCCCGGCGTTTCTGATCACTATTCTTGTTCTCAACCTTGTAACAGACATGTGTATCATGCTCATCCCAATCCCCATCATCATACCACTGAGAATCTCATGGGGTCGTAAGCTGGGGCTGGTGATGATGTTCTCTGGAGGTATATTCATCATGATAGCTGCAATCCTGCGAGTTTATTTCGTGATGGTTGTAAGTTTGCTAGGGCAATAGGATTGCGCGTCGCGATGCTGACGATGGTTACAGCTCCAACAAGGACAGACGGCCGCCATTTGGTCTTGCCGAGAAGATATCGTGGCGGTCATCATTGGCCAGGCGACTATAGTTCGCCCCCTCTTTACGCGTCGATTCTGGAGTGGCGACTTCGAAGGCTCAGGTGGATACTCATCGAACAAACGATCAGATGGATACGAATCGCACGAGCTGTCAAACAAAGACAATGGAAAACACTCTCGCTTTGGACTCAAGGCGGTGAAAGACCCTTACAACATCAGTGTGCTCCACACAGCACCAGGTAACGAGAGCGAAGAGAATATAATCGGTGTCCAGCAAGAGAGTAGCTACTCTGAGAGAGAGCCGAGCCAAAAGAGCGACCTCAGTAGTCGAGTAAGCGGTGGAATACATGTCAAGAAGGAGGTGGATGTTTCCACAGTGTCTGGAAAACAAGATTTTCCGCAGAGTTGGAAAGCGATATAGTCAGCGTGAAATGTGCGAAAGATTTGCGAGACTGGATCTGCGCAAGACGATACAGCTACAGTATTGGCATGTTCGATATGAGGACTAAGGCAATGAGCAACCTTGTACAGTGCTGTTCGTTCCGGAAAGTTGGGGTTATTTGCGTGCGTCCGGCGACTTGTGGACTTGCCAATTCTCGCGCAAAAGATTATTTGGATGGTCAACTGGAAACCGAGACAGTATGAGATTTGCGATATTACGTATACTAGGCTCCATTATGATATAGTCTGGCTAGTTTCCCGAATGGGATGTGTGCTGGTGTGTAGCACGTGACTGTGAGCCCTACAGTCAAAAAGAATTGTTATCTTGAAATTGACAATGATGAAAAGAAGGAAGAACCAGGGCATCTTCTGGCATACGTGAGATTGTTTCTTCTCCGCAAAGATACTGACAATACAGACCTCGTGGTATCAAAAACAGCTTGCAGTGGCTCCATGGATTCAACCTTAGTTGTTGCAAGCCGAACACAACAGCAAAAATATCGACAACAGGAAGAAAAAAAAAGAACGTACAAGCCCGACGTGGGGGTCGAACCCACAACCTTGAGATGTACTGAGTTATCGTGTCTATTAGACCGTGAAGACTAAGAGTCTCACGCTCTACCGATTGAGCTAGCCGGGCTATTGCTGTTGTTCGATGAAGGAAAGAGTGTTTGCTGGAATCTTGTACCCAGAGAAACGCATTCGAGGCATAGAGAAGGTTTTGAACGCTTAGTCGTGCCCTGTGACTGGATTTTGGGTTGAGAGAAAAAAATTCGTATGGTGCAGTGGGGCGGCGGCGGCGGCAGCGACGGGGAAGGGTCGGCGAACATCAGTCTTCAGAGTCTGCGCGGACTGTTAACAACAAAACTACTCAGCGGTGTCAAGGCATTTTTTTCCCACGACTTATCGTGACGGTCCGTGGTGATCTTGGACACAGATTTGGTGGGAGGGAGGGATTGCGCTGATATCCGAGCACGATCACATAGCCGGACAATTGTCAAGACAGCCGGCAGTGTCGTGTCGCTCGACGCGCCTATCGACAAGTTGTATCCTGCAACAGGCCAGTTTCCTGGTACGGTCGCTGTTGTATGGGTTGATGTCGTTGCCAGCCTGTTCCAATCGCTCAATTGCGCAGTGCGGAATTCCAACGAACGGCGAACATATAGCAAACCTTGTCGCGCCATCTAAGCGAAGATGTTCTGTGATCATAGCAGAAGCATCGCAAGCCTACCCTGGCGCTGCGATACATCGAGGGTGATTGTGTCATCCGCGTGTCGTGGTTGGCTCTCGGTCGCCCGCATACCACAAGTGTCCATTTCTTTGGTCTTTCAGAACCGATGCGCCCCGGGTGATCAAGGCGTAAGCCACATGGTGATGGTATGGATTGTTCAAGGATAGGCACCTTTGATGTCCCTGCTGGCGATCGAGGTACTCAACGGGTGCTGCCGCCCGAGCGTTGGCAGCTACTGGGTTCACGTTGATGAACACTAGGCCGAAAGCTGTGGTATCATTTCAGCAAATGCACAGGACAAGTGACAAAGTAAAGCATATAGAAGGAGTGTCAGCAGAGCAAAGTAACAGTATTCGTGTGTTGCTGGCATGTTATCCCTTCATAGTGTGGTAACTGATGACACCTTAACCTCACCACCCAATGACGTATGTGACGCACAGACCCATTCCAGCTTGACGCGTTCCTGGTGCCACGCCTCTCAAGGCTGGAGCCATTCAGATAAGCTTTGAGATCACCATCTAGTGTACCATTCCAATCACTGCATAAGTCTCAGATGCAGGGCGGATGTCGTGAGATCAGACTGTTGCAGCCGGCATCTATCTAGGTAGAAACACGTAGCTGCACGCGTGGGCATGCAAAAAGCACCTTCGAAGCAGCAACAAGGAACATAGACGTTCTTTAACTATATTTCTGGGTATATATGCCGTCAAATCGTATACTCATACATACGTACTGGAAAGGAAATTGTAACTTGCTAAAATCCGGTCATCCAGCCCGCGCCCCAAGCCCATCTCAGGTATCCCAAGAACAAAACGAAAAGTATATCCACAACGCCATCGCCATGACACGCCTAATCTATACCGACCAACAAGCAAGCCTTTCCCCAGTCTCTTGCTGTGTCTTCTGGTCCATTAGCGATACATCATCTCTTCCCTAGCCATCAACGACCGCGGCGGACTTGGTAGCGATGCCGGAAGACTCAATCGCCTGGTATCCACCTTTGTCTCCCTGAGATCTGGCTCGCGCTCTAGTTCCGCCACGTCATGGTAGGTTCCCACGTGTTTAACCAAGCTCTCAACTGTCCGACATATCGCATCTACGTCTCGACCCTTGTTGCAGATGGTACATGCGTACTCGCCATCCGGCGTGTGGCACTTTATGACGAAGCGCTGTCCGAGACGGAACTCGCGCGTGTCCATTATCTCACTTTCGTAGCCAGTAGTTTTATCCCAGACAGTGATTGGCGTGCGTTTGCCTATCATCCAGAAATCGTCGCTGGTGACGTCGAGTGGGATGCCACAGGCGGGACATGTGCAGCTTCCTCCTGGAGCGAAACTGGCTGCCAGAGGCTTGCTTTGTATATATTGGAGATCGAGGGCGTATTGGCAGAAGAGCTGTTTGGGCCCATCGAGGATAGCGGTCGGAGCGCGTTTTGGAGGCGGGAGAGACTGCATGGGCGAAGCGTTGCGTGAAGAGCCATTGCCGATTTGCGAACCACCCAGGCGTTGCTGGGCTTGTCGAAGGGCGTCGAGAGAACCGTCGCGGGCTTCGTTCGATGCGGCAATCAATTTTGCCATGTCCGCGCGAGTGAGTTGACGGTCGTTGTACAATGCGTCCTGGAGAACGTTGATGACGGTTTGCTGGAGGGATATGATCTGGGCTTGGAGTTGGTTCTCGACGATTGCTGAATCGGCATCAGTATGAAATACCTTGTCTTTGGGTGGAAAACAAACCGTCGCCCTGAGCGAACCGACTGCCTATTCTGCCATATCCTTGATCATACGTCCTCTGAATCATCATCATATCCCGCTCAAAGTTATTCCCTACATCGTCCCGTCCGCCCCCATTTCGTAACCGATCAATCTCTTGCTGTCTTCCCTCTGCTTGTTTCTGCGCCTCCAGGAATTGCATCTTCAGCTCCTTGATTTCGCCATCCTGCTTTGAGTCGCGCTGCTTTTGTCGGTACTGATCGCGTCTATCCGCAATACGTTCCCATAGGCCCATAGACGCTGTGAAAGTACCGACAAGCGTGGAGGCCAATGTGGCTACGATGAAGGTTTTCTGTGCGGGACATCTTAGTTTCGATGGCATGACTGCGTGCTATATGCATGTACCTTGAGCTTCTTCTCTTCAATCCATGATGCGTAGTTCATCCTTGCGGTGGTGTTGCTGGGCAGCTGCGCTCACTCACACGTCGCTCAGGGATATGAATTGAAGAAAGAGCCGAGAGGAAGACGCAGTTGATACAAGTCGCAAGATCAAATGAGCACAACAGTACTTCGACTCTTCAATCTTCCCAGCACATGTGATCACGTTACCGGAATGTAAATGGCACAATGAAGCAAGGAAGAAGAGAGTGGAAATTAAAGCCATTGCGAGTCACGGCCCAACCCCAGGATCAGCCGTGCATGAGCATCGCCGACGTCTGATTGCACCGTATGTCGCGCAATCGTCAAGGCGGGCGAAGGCGCAGTTCGCTGACCGCCGGTTTCACGATGCGACCTGTGTAAGCCGCGCCAGCAAAGTGGAGGTGCCATGCGCTGTGACGTCATGCCGCAAGCCGCGCTCTGTCTGTCCAGGAAGTCCTGAGCGCGGGAGATGAGCCGGCGAGAACAAATAGGATCCGGGAATGGCGTGTTTGGGCATCTTTCTTTTAGTCCGAGGATACTGCTGTAGGGTGATCTAACGATGCTGTCGCACTCTCGATACGCGCATCTCTGTCTCGCGCCTACTACTATCCGGCATCTCAGCATCCAGGTCATCACTACGACCCAACATCATTAAAGATGGGTTTCTTTGCATCCCCAAAGCTTCTTTTAGAATGATACGGCGTGTGGATAATATCCACAATCCTTACACCGCTAGCTGTCTATGCCGAGCGGCCCCTGTGTAAGCTGACTGCAGTCTGCCATCTAGGACGGGGATTGTTAGTTGTTGGGCAACATCACATTAGAGCATTCACGGATCCTGACATGGTGTAATACGGGGAATGAAGCTAGTATCACGGACTCGGCGATTCTGGCCAACGCATCGGAAATTTAAGTTCGAGCCAATCGACAACAAAACAATGTCATCCTTGGAGAAGACCTCCAATGGCTGTTTGGTGCATTGCTGTGCATCTTTGCGCGATAGCCGCCGACAGAATTCAGAGTGCGTGGATCCGCATATTAAACAAGACGCGGGTGTACAAGAAGCCTGTTTCTCCGTTGGATTCCCTGGGAGACGCAGGTGTTGAGGTGTTGCCTGCAGGAAGATGTAACATCACAACACCAGGGTGCGAAAGCCTACGCAACCATCTTCCATGGGAGCTCCAAGATGAGGCTGGACAGAAATACGCGGTATTTACTCGACTGGCAAAAGAAAGCGCAGGGAGTCCCTTTCTGCGAAAGGGGACTATCGAGACCTGTACTCTTACGAGAGAAAGTGACGCAATATTTGTTGAGGCGAGCCCTATGGAAGAAACCAGATTCTGCACAGGACCCGCTGATGTCTCAAAGGGAGCTTCTGTCATATGGGTAGCGCTCAAGAAACCATGGGCTGCAGAAGGTGACTTTTGATCACAGGCCCACAGGGTTGAAGCTATATGCCAGGTGCGGAGGTTTTTGATCTTGATTGCTTCTGGACATTCGGTCCATAGTGACACAAGCGCTCAAGCGCTCGTAATCTTATGACATGGTTGTTGGCAATAAAGTGAGTTGCTGGGCAGAGAGCGACTGCTCGAACAGCCAATCTCGTTATGTAGGGCTCTTCCACTATGGGCGTTGAGGACATCGATTTTGCGAGGTAATGTTTGTATATATCGTTGCGTAACTCAGCGGGGAGATTCAGAAAGGGACAATGGGAATCATCCGTGTTTGAATGCGAACCCTCAGCGGCACACTTTTGGTGAGGCATACGTTCTGAGGTTATTGCTATGAATGACGCTTGATTCGGCAGCTCCGCTGTATACACTTGGTCAGTGTTTATCTTTTCCGCGTCAGTCAAAGTTGCAAAACTGGAGAATGTGGTGGAAAGGCGAGATTGTTTACATGTGTGTGATTAAGCTTGTATCCGAAGCAGCCGTATTGCTTTACATTGAATGAACAGTGATGCCAAAGCGCTCGGATATAGCAGCTCCTGCCACTGAAAGCCAAGGCCCATCTCCTTCTGCGATAAGACGATGGAGACAAATTGGGGACATCATGAGACGTTGTGGGTAGGCGAGGTGCGACGATATCGGCCCGTGGTGGGGTGGTTGGTAAGCCGCGCAGACTAATCCCAGATAGGCGAAGTCGAGGAGATGACGCAAAGGGATGACAAAAGCCAGCGCGGGGCAGTGAGCAATACCCCACTTATGGCTATCGGTGGGCGTGCATGGCCAGTTGCGTGAGACGTGCATGGCGTGTGGCGTCGGATCGGAGCATCGTTGTTTGCTCATACCGGCCTTGTCTTTCTTCGTTCATTGATATACTGTACTCGTCCCTCTCCAACTTCTCCTGACCTTTTCTGCGTGCAACGTAGAAGCCGAGTATCAGCATGGCCACCCCAAAGATTAGTGGGCGGGGGATCCGCATTGCCATTGATGTATGTGTTCTTGGTCGTGTTGTGATGGAGGAAACCGAGAACTGAATCCTGGCCGTGTAGCGTGGCGGCACCTTCACAGACTGTGTGGGCAATCCTGGAACGGGCAAGATGGAAGATGACATCCTAATCAAGCTGCTCTCTGTCGACCCTTCCAACTACGATGATGCGCCGCTCGAAGGCATCCGCCGCCTTCTCTCCAAGTTCACCGGCACCGACATCCCCCGCGGACAGCCACTCGACACATCCAAGATTGAGAGCATACGCATGGGCACAACAGTTGCAACCAATGCACTGCTGGAGCGTAAGGGCGAGGACATCGCCATGGTGGTGACCAAGGGTTTCAAGGACTGTCTCGAGATCGGTAACCAGAGTCGGCCGAACATCTTCGCTCTGGATATTCGGAAGCCAGAGGTGCTCTACAAGAGGGTGGTAGAAATTGACGAGCGCGTCACACTGGAAGACTATGCCGAAGATCCGGAAAGAAATCAGACCCAAGCGGCGAGCATTGAAGAGGCTGGAGACAGTGCAGAACTGGTCAAGGGCTTGTCAGGCGAGACGGTGCGCATACTACAAAGGCCACAGGAGGACGCGATAAGAAAGCAGCTACAAGAAGTGTATGATAGTGGACTGAGGAGCATAGCAGTATGCTTGATGCACGGCTACACGTACCCAAAACACGAAGCACTAGTGGGCAAGATTGCAAAGGACATTGGCTTCGAGCACGTTAGCTTGAGCCACGAACTCATGCCCATGATCAAGCTTGTTCCGCGAGCCACATCCGCCTGCGCAGATGCATACCTTACACCAGCCATACGAAAATACATTGATGGCTTCTCCAACGGTTTCGAGGGCGGGCTCGGCTCCAAGAGCGTGAAGCGTGAGGAAGGCTCCAAGGGCGCGCGATGCGAGTTCATGCAGTCTGACGGCGGTCTCGTAGACGTGGACATCTTCTCTGGCCTGAAAGCTATCTTGTCTGGACCAGCTGGTGGCGTTGTAGGCTATGCGTTGACCTCCTACGACCCGCAAACCAAGATTCCTGTTATCGGTTTCGACATGGGTGGTACAAGCACCGATGTGAGCAGATATGGCGCTGGGCGCTACGATCACGTCTTTGAGACTACAACTGCCGGTGTCACTATACAGTCTCCCCAGCTTGACATCAACACCGTCGCGGCTGGTGGCGGGTCGCGTCTCTTCTGGAAGAATGGTCTCTTCGTCGTAGGCCCGGAGTCGGCAAGCGCACATCCAGGTCCGGCATGCTATCGAAAGGGCGGACCTCTCACCATCACAGACGCCAACCTGTTCCTCGGCCGGCTGTTGCCAGACTTCTTTCCTAAGATCTTTGGCAAGAACGAGGACGAAGGCTTGGATGCACAAGCGAGTGAGAAACTGTTCAAGGAGCTGGCGGACCAGATCAACAAAGAGGTTTCCGGCGGCAACAAGGACAAGGAAATGTCGCTAGATGACATTGCGAACGGCTTCATCAAGATCGCAAACGAAACCATGACACGGCCGATCCGCAGTTTGACCGAAGCCCGAGGTCACGACACTTCGAGGCATCGGCTTGCGACTTTTGGTGGCGCTGGTGGTCAGCATGCAGTCGCCATTGCAGAAGCGCTCGGTATCTCGCAGATTCTCATTCACCGATACTCATCAGTGCTCTCTGCATACGGAATGGCCCTCGCTGACGTCGTCGATGAAAGACAGGAACCGGAGTCAAAAGTCTGGTCTGATGAAAAGGATGTGAGGGAGTACTTGCAAAACAAGATGGCGGACCTCAAGAGCAAGTCGAATGCTACTCTAAAGGATCAAGGCTTTGACGAGGAACATGTTCACTTTGAGGAGTACCTCAACCTACGCTATCGGGGAACCGAGTCAGCGCTTATGATTGTCAAGCCGACGAAAGAAGAGGCTGAGCAGGAATATGGCGGCGACGATTGGGCCTTTGGCAAAGCGTTTATCAAGCAGCACGAGCAAGAATTTGGCTTCACACTTCCAGATCGCGATATCATCGTGGATGATGTAAGAGCAAGAGGCATTGGAAAGACTTTTGAGGGGCTTGAGAAGAGCGTAGACCAACAATTAAAGGAGATCAAACCCAAAGATCTTCCCAGTGATGCGAAACGCTATGACACACGCAAAGTGTTCTTCGAGGGTGGCCGGCAAGACACTTCCGTCTATAAGCTTGAGGATCTGGAAGTCGGTGACCGTTTAAAGGGCCCGGCCATCATCGCAGACGGCACGCAGACTATCGTTGTCACGCCAGGTGCTACCGCACTCGTAATCAACACGCATGTTGTCATTAACATTGGCGAAACCGAGGACCAGGACAGGCAGATAGGTACAAAGGAAGTAGATCCCATTCTGCTCAGTATCTTCGCTCACAGGTTCATGGCGATCGCTGAGCAGATGGGGCGCGCGCTGCAGAAGACAAGTGTGTCTACCAATGTCAAAGAGCGCCTGGATTATTCCTGCGCCCTTTTCGACGAGGACGGCGGACTGGTGGCGAATGGTAAGTAATATTCTCATAGCAAGTGACCACGCTAACACGAACACAGCACCCCATCTCCCGGTTCATCTCGGAAGTATGTCAACTTGTGTGCGCAAACAAGCTGCCATCTGGAAAGGCAAGCTCAAGAAGGGCGACGTACTGGTCTCGAACCACCCAATGTTTGGTGGCACACATCTTCCGGATATCACCGTAATTACCCCAGCGTTCAGTGGAGATAACATCATCTTCTATGTTGCATCTCGTGCTCACCACGCTGATATTGGAGGTATTCTTCCCGGATCCATGCCTCCAGCCTCCAAGGAGCTGTATCAAGAAGGAGCAGCCATCAAGTCTGAGAAACTGGTGTCAGAAGGCCACTTCAACGAGAAACGCATCACTGAGCTGCTCCTCGACGAGCCAGGCCAGTACCCTGGATGCTCCGGTACCCGATGCTTAAGCGATAACATCAACGATCTAAAGGCCCAAGTTGCCGCCAACCAGAAGGGCATCAACCTCATCAGCACGCTGATGTCCGACTATGGTGAGCAAGTCGTCAAGTTTTACATGACCAACATTCAAGCCAACGCCGAGCAATCCGTACGAGCATTGCTCAAAGACGTCTACAAGCGTTTCGAAGGCCAGGACCTCAGCGCAGAAGAGTTTATGGACGACGGAAGTCCCATTCGACTCAAGGTTTCCATTGACCCTGAGAAAGGCGAAGCCGTCTTTGACTTTTCGGGAACTGGTCCAGAAGTCTACGGAAACATCAACGCCCCTGAAGCTGTCACCTACTCAGCCATCATATACTGTCTGCGCTGTCTCATCAGTGAGGACATCCCACTGAACCAAGGCTGCCTGAAGCCAATCCACGTCCTTATCCCGAAGAAGTCTTTCCTTTCGCCTTCCGACAATGCAGCTGTTGTGGGTGGCAACGTGCTCACGAGTCAACGCGTTACAGATGTCGTCTTGAAAGCTTTCCGCGCATGTGCTGCCAGTCAGGGTGACACTAACAACCTCACTTTCGGCTTTGGCGGCACAACGTTTGGAGAAGGCGAGAAGAGTGGGGATAGGAAAGAGACGAGAGGATTTGGCTACTACGAGACCATCGCTGGAGGATCAGGTGCAGGACCAACATGGAACGGCACCAACGGCGTGCACACACACATGACCAATACCCGTATCACAGACTCGGAAGTGTTTGAACGCCGATACCCTGTCTTGCTCCGTGAGTTCTCACTCAGAGAAGGAAGCAGAGGAAACGGAATGCACGTCGGTGGCGAAGGAGTAATCCGCGACATCGAATTCCGCATCCCGGTCCAAGTCAGCATTCTTAGCGAAAGAAGAGTCTACCACCCCTATGGTATGGAGGGAGGAGGCGACGCATCATGCGGTCTTAACATCTGGGTCCGCAAAGTCGATAAGAAGGCTATTGACAAGAACTCGGATGCTAAGAAACCGATTGAGCCTCAGGAATCGTCAACGCGCGGTCCCACTACTTCTGCTGATGTCGAAGCGCTGGAAAAGAAGGACGCGAGCAAGGGCAAAGAAGAAGTGGAGTATAGGTACATCAACCTTGGCGCAAAGAATACGGCAAGTATGCGGCCGGGTGAGCGCATCATCATCCATACACCCGGCGGTGGTGGATGGGGCAAAGAGGGCGAGCAGAGTAGAGTGCAGGATAAGAAAGACCCGAAGCAAAGCTGGAAGGGAGGTAGCGTAGCGGGACGACAGAGCACTGCTGAAGCCAGTGCATAAATGTATATAGGTACGGAGAAATTCATCCTCTTATCCAATGTGGGTATATGGTGTGAAGGGGCTTAATACGCAAAAGTCTTTCAACGCCCTATTTGTCAAGAAGCTTCACGATGAAATACGCAACCATGTTGACGAGCGAATACTGAAGAAATGCCCTTGTGTTCTTCCCCGAGCCACTGGCTCTCAAGAGGAAAAAAAGAAAATAAGATGGAAAAAAAAATTGTATCTAACGGTGTTAAATGAAGAAGAGTATGAGCTGTGCAGGCTGAACTGCAACCGCAGCAGCGGCAATGAATGTACGCATCAAATTACGTTTACCACCGTCTGAAATCAGCAGCGGGTCGGTCGTGTTTCTCGACTACGCTTTGAAGGAGTGAGTGGAGAACGGGTGGGCGATTGATGAGAGTACAGGGAGGGGGGGCTGATTGAGATGGCAAAGGAGTGGATGGAGCATGGTGTATGGAAGCAGGCTAGGTCGGAGAAGATAACTTGGGTATCATAAAGAAACTACAACTACAATTTACTCTCACGTACACGGCGTTCCTCAACGGGGAGCGCACCGCTCATGAATTCGCCCAACTCTTGTTCGCGACCGTACAGCACTCTTTCCCTCCCTCCTTTTGTGGTCCACCAGTTGACTGCAACGCTGCTACGCTCTGGGTCCATCTCGCCGCTGACCAGCACCTCCCAGTACCTCGCCTTGACGTTTTCGCGCATGTCATCGTCGTGGATTTGGTTGAGTAGCTCAGCGCATAATGGCAGCCACTCTTCCAGCAACACTACAGGGAGAAAAGGTAATGCATCAATGAGGGTGAGTGCCAGGACTGCTTGTTCGGAAAGGGCAGGTGGAGGAGCGTCTGAGCCTTGGAGCGCAAGGGCAACGGCGTCCGGTGGAAGGGGCTGCGTGGGAGCGTTGAGGGCGCGGAAGTAGACAATCTCGAGAAGCGTGGCGGGGAGGTCCGGGTGGGTTGCTGAGAGGGTTGATGGAGGGGCTGTGACGCGCATGAGTGTCTTGAATGCGAGGCGGAATTGGCGGGGTGAGAGGTTGTGTGGGAAGACGCTGAACAGAGCGTCAATGTAAAAGGGAAGGTGCTTTGCTGTGATCTCTGCTGATTGTGGCGCGGATAGTACGGCAAGCATGACACTGTGTGCGGCTTCGAATACGGGCAGCATGTGGCGGTGCTCGCCGGCTGCTAGGTAGGGCACTGCTGATGCTACTAGTAGTTCCTCGTTCGTGGCTGTGGATAGCACGAGAGTGAAGTGCTCGGACGTATTGAGGAAATAGAGATCCAGGATACGGTCGAGCGGGTGGCTTGGGATCTGACCAAGGTGCTGGGGAGCGATGGTCTTGAGAAACTTGTCGGCATGTGCAGGGTACGCCGAGAGTATGTCAATAGCGGTGAGGTAGACAAAGGTGTGTTGGGAGAAAGACGCTGGACCGAGCCTGGTGGTGATGAAGTACAGATGGCGCAGTGTCTGCAGTGCTTGGGATGCGAGCATGGGGGCAATGGCGTCAGCAGCAAGTGCCCTGTCGGCCAGCGTACGTGTAAAAACACCGCGCAATATGATAGTCGTCGCGAACAAGGCAGACTTGAGAAGATTCCACAGCTGCGGCGTAGTCTTGTGGAGCGCTTCCTCTTCCAGGTGCTCAGCCTCTTCCATGGGCTCAACGTCAGAGAACTTGTTTTGTCGCCATTGGGTCGTGAGTGCGCGGGAGAAGCTGGCCAGATCGTCCATCATGGTCTGGATGATCCAGGGGTTCTTGACGTTCTCGACCGAATGCGCAATCAGGCGCGATAGAGGGCCCATGGATGTGACGAGCGGTCTCTTTAACATGGCCTCGACCTGTCTGTAGGAGGTCGAGTGCGGCTATATCGGGTCAGCGAGGAGTAAAAAATTGCTTTGTGTCCTTCCACTTACACTCCAGTCCAGTTTGCCTGATTTTGTTGTTCGGATATCCATGTCCAAGCCGCCGAGGAAGTAGGCAGACTGGAAGCCTTCATTGGAGTAGAATGCCGTCCCAATTAGGACGGGGAGTAGCAGATCATAGTCAATCTGGGCCCTCTCCATGTCTCCGATGCATCCGAAAGCATGGTTGAGCGCCAGCGCGATTGTCTGCCCTCCCAAGCCGTCGGCCTCTGACCGTTCCCTCACTTCGACCAGAGCCAGGTTTGTCGCGCGCACAAGTGCCCCTTCAACCCTCTTTCGCATGGCCGACGCCCAGTGTAGATCCATTCCCTGCTCTTCCAGACTGCCGATGCCAATCAGCAGACCCGCGAGCACGACCAAGTGTTTCCATCGCCGGCTGCGATCATCTGCGCCAGCGACGATGGCGCGTACCCATTCGTCCAACGACAAGCCTCCTCCTATCGGCAGCTGGCCCGGCGTAGGCTTGGGCGCCTTGTTGAAGCGCACATCGTTGTGGTGGTTGATGATGGTGGTGACAGCCGCGTGGAAGACGGAGAGCATTCGCAGGGGCGTCCGGACGCCATCGGGACGGTCCCAGAGCGCGGGCGCCGTCAGGAGATGCGAAGTAAGGAGGCTCAGATTATGGGGATTGCCGAGGGTGGTGAGAAGCGAAGACGCAGTCCCAAGTAGGCTGTCATGGTTAGTATGGGCAGCGCTGCCATGGAGCCGGGAAGCATACCGCGGCGTGTCCTGCTGATCGGTATACGTCTGCAGCGAGCGCAGCAGCGTCGACAAGAGGCGATCGACGGGCATCCTGTGAGAGTCGAACAAAGGGCCCGCGCCAGGCCTACCAGAAGATGCGCATCAAGATGATGTCTGTCTTCGGGATGCGATGGAAGCGCTGGTGTTGATGGACCCGTCCGGTCGCGTGGAGCCGAGGTAGCGAGCTCGGGCCTTTAGTCGTTCAACATTCACTCGGGCCAGGACGTCACATGCATCAACTTTCAAACATTCCTAGGTTGGCCCCATTGGCATCGTGCCATCGCGCAACCCTAGTGCCACGCCAATCAAGCGCGACTAGATCCAGGACGACGGCGAGATAAGCAATGTCGCACTGATGAGGTGAGTGCCCCCTCCCCCCAAACAACTGGACCCTCACCCACAATAATACTTGTATCACCCCCTGCCCGTTTGGGTCTCGAAAGATGATGCTTCTCTAGTCGCTCTCCCGCTATTTCTCACAACATGGTGGTTAACGATATCTTCCCCAGCTTCATCCAGCGCGTTGATTCCGCGGTTCCGCTGGGCTACACTACCCCTCCGTGGCCGTCCCTTTACTGGCCTCTCCCTGCTGGCGCAACCCAGTCTTTTTATCTATACCGGCCCGATGACATCCTCCGCTTCACCGTATACTGGACTTTGCTTCTAGTTGGCGGCATCCATTTCATTACTGCACTATGGGCCTGTGGAGTCCAATGGCGGAACTGGAAACTGATCTGGGTCGCGCTACCCGTCTTCAGCTTCGTGGGCGGCGTTGAAGCTCTGGTTTCTGGCGCCATTGTTGGCGGGCTGTGAGTGCAGACGCTGTGTGGAATGCGCAATCGAGGATGCTAACGGATCCCAGACTTGGAGGCGTATATCAAGCAGGATATTTCGAAATGTCCACTTGGATACCTTTTGTCTGGGCCGTCATCAACACCCTAGTACTCATCCTATCCTCCTTTGCCATATACGGGGGTCTTTGATACGACAACGCGCTCGGAACGCGCAGAAGCGCGCTTTATCTCGACTGTTCCCGTGTCCCAACATACCGACGCGACCTCAAACCCACCATATCCTCGGCCACGGCCACGGCCATGCGCCTTCCAGCTATCACCTCGCGCTATCATGGGCGAAAACGAGGCTTCGCAAGCAAGCAGTCATAACCGTGACTGCATACCTAGGGGCGCAACATGACCTGAGAAAGCATGTCCAGAGCAACAAGGTGGACCTCAGCTTCCAAGAGAAGATGGTCTTGGGGGACCACCGAAGCCCGAACAAGGCAAAGGGTCCATCGTCTCAGAATACCTGAACAAGCTCACCGGCCGTTTGCTCACCTATCGCCAAGGGACACAAGGCGACCTAGGGAGTATAGTCGGGAAAGCACTCTCTCCTACACCGTGTTGCGTGAGTCTCGGAAGAGTCTTTACTCTTTAGAGGAGACGAGGCAAGCGATTTGGCCTACCGTCAGCACATGGTGGACTTTGCGTTGACCTTCATCGTGATGATGCGTGGGCAATTGCTAGACTTGCACGACCACGGAGTCAATGCCAAAAGCCAAAGCCAAAGCCAATCCAATCCCATCCCAACAGACGGTTCTCCACATAAGATGTTGTAGTAATTGCCAATACATAATTGTAATCACGCAAATTTTGATTTTATAAATCTATTCCAACACTTGCACTACAACCACTCTCAACCAGCATGAATCTTAAACCGCTGTTTTACCTGTTTCCTGCACATGGGACACTTTGTCGGTCTCATCGGTATATGTCCATGTCGGATCGGCACAACAACATCAGCGCACCACTGGCACATGACCATATGGCCACAGGGCAGTACAGCAATATCAGCCAGCTGCTGATAGCACACCTGGCACGCCAATACCTTTGTCATTTCCTCCTCCGTCTTTGGCGCCGGTCGATCAGGCTGATTGTCAAGCGAGACGAGGGGGGGCGACGGTGGACGAGCAGCGCGCATACGAGCGAGCTCTTCCTCGAAGCCCAGGCGTATACTGTTCATCTCAGCAAGAGTTTGGGCGCCCGATCTGGCCAAGATTGGCAACTGAGGACGAATCTGGGACACCCAGCCCGTTGCTGCAGGTGTGGTTGAGCTAGGTCCAGCGTGCGGGGGGTTCGCTAGTACGGCGCGGATACGAGCTTCGTCTCGAGCCTGGTTCTGGTGGTACTCTACGACGAGCCTACGCGCTGCTTCTACGCCTTCGGGACCCCCGTTTTCGAAAAAGGCCATGCGCTCTTGTGTTATGTCGACTTCTCCGTGGTCGCCCAGCCAGCGAGCTTCTGATATGGCGGCATCCTCGCCATCAAACGGTCGTCGCCGTGGTGCGTAGCTCCATACTTGGTTCACCGGTTCTAGGCCTAGGCCTTCAGACATAGACTGTGACTCTCGCATTACGCCCCAAAGTAGTTGTTCCTCGATCTCGCGGCGATCTTGCGGTGACAAACCATCGAGCTGCGGCGCCGTCTCCGTTCCATCCGCTCGTCGCTGCTCTGCCTGACGGTGACGCTCATGGGCGCGCGTGTACATTTGTGTAAGCGGCGACTCGTAATCGTCCTGCTCCAACTCTTCGCGTGAGCCAAAGACGCGAGCAAATCGTTCACGTGCGCGTTGTAGTTGTGCTTCTCGTCGTGTCATGGGCCGCGGCGGTTCTGACGGATCTTGCTGTATCTGAGGGGTCATCGACGGTGGTGGCTCCGTAGGTCCTACTGGATCTGCGCTCGTAATCGCCTCGGTCTCTTGAATCAAATCGTCCAACGCATCTTCTAGACTTTGATGCGGTTGCTCTGGTCGCTCCTCTTCTGATGTCAACCTTCTCCTCCTAACCCTGTTCTCTGGTCTCGTCGCATCGTTCTCCACACCAGCCCTCAGCTGGTCTAGTGTCCGCGGCAGGAATCCAGGGCTCACCTCCCTGAACGGCTCCCCTATTACAGCTATGCGCTGCTCTGTGCCGTCAGGAAGCTTTGCAATGCGATATCCCTGGTGGAACTCCCACCATCGCTCCAAGAACTCGGTCTGATCTGGTATCTCGGGTACGCGTGTTTGGGCAATTTCGAGCGGCGGGTCGGTAGCGGCAAGGCGATTCGTCCAGAACTCTAGGTTGATGTCAGTTGGGCGATAGTAGAGCAGAGACGCGATATCAACCGTGCTACCTTTACAGAACCAGCAGTAGCCTTGCCATCTTGTCCCGCGGTTTACAAAACCAACTCCGTCAATGTACACTCGGTACGTCCGTGAATGGACCCGCTCGTCGGCACAGGCACAGCAGTTCGGCGTCGCAGTCAACCGACAGCTTGTGGCAAGCTTGTGCGGGCAATGCGTATCTAGACGTGGGCATTCCGCGGTCAAGGTGCCCATGGTGAGCGAGCTGAGTGTGTGGGGTGATGCTGCGCAATTAGCTAGGATCAAAGAATTCGGTGCATGTAAGCGAATGTTGGCCAAAGAGTGAGAACCCAAATACGACCAGAGAGCAGAGTGTTGCGTTAAGCTTGACGGGTGGCGGGCGGGCGTTTGGAGATGCCTCCGCGGTTGTCCTTGCCCTGCATGATGCTATAGTGGGGCGCGGCATGTGTCGATGGGGAAAGTGGATCGAACTGTGGCTCCATTTCACTTCCGCGGCCTGGCACGTCCCTGCGAACAGCCGTCTTTCAACGGCCCGCCACGGCACCTTCTCGTATGCGAAACTTGCGCCCGAGTAGGTTGTAGCTGTCGCCGCAAGAAGGCTTTTTTTACTTTCAGGACAATTGACCGCAATGCATTCGAACAAACGAGCAAACAGTATGGAGAACACGCACATCGGCTTCGAGAAGCCCGGACCTGCGTCTTCAAATGAGCCCCCACCAGCGCTCTATCTCGACACGTTCGACGGCCAAAAGCTGGAGCACTCAGTGCCAGTCTATCTACCATGGAATCTGTCTGTGCAAGAATTCCAAGCAATCACCCGCCCTCTCCAGCACGGGGAGAAGGCACCCTTCAAGTTCCCAGCGTTGCGAAACTGGTTATTGAAACTTTTCAAGACATTGAATGCCCAGCAAGATGAAGCGCATGTACATCACAAGTGTCGTTATCATTTTCTTGCGTTGAAAGTTGAGGCTGCAGAGTGGTTCTCCAAGGACCGTTTGGGATTCATGAAAATCCAATCGAGGATTAGGAATGGGCCGGACGACGACAACTGGATACCAGGTGCTGTGTTTCTTCGCGGCGGTAGTGTAGCCATCCTCGTAAGACTCTTCTCCTTCAAGATTGTCTTTGACGGCTTGAAATAGCTATTGATACATGTACAGCCCATAGTGCAACCAGCAGACGCATCCGGCGAAGAAGAGAAGCAAGTCATCATGACCGTCCAGCCTCGGATCGCGGCTGGAAGCCTTGCGTTCCCTGAAATACCAGCTGGTATGCTAGATGATGGCGAGTTCAAGGGCACAGCTGCAAAGGAGCTCAAGGAAGAAGCACACCTCGATATACAGGAGAGCGAGCTGTTGGATCTGTCCGAGCTCGCGTTAGCCGACGCACCAGTCGATCATCTATCCGAGCCTGAGTCACTTGAGATGGCCATGTACCCCAGTCCTGGTAAGAGGCGTCGCAAATCCTCCGTCAACCCCATACTTCCACTGACATCTCACTTTACAGGTGCATGCGATGAGTTCATTAAACTCTATCTATACCAAAAGCGCCTGACACGTCGACACATTGAATGGCTCCAGGGCAGAGCAGCGGGACTGGAACACGAAGGCGAGACGATTAAATTGAAACTAGTTCCTTTGAAGAGCCTTTGGAGAGAAGGTGCCAGGGACGGAAAAACACTCTCAGCCTTGGCCTTGTACGAGAATCTCAAGCGAGAAGGCAAGATACCTGAGATACCCGATGAGCCGGCAGAGGAACCGATCAAGCGAGAAAGAGCTGCCTATTAGATGGATGCCATGGTTTGGCAATGTTTGAACTACAACCGAACTCGAGCCTCATCATTAATCCATTTCCTGTTCAATCGGCTTTCCCCGTTTTTCGTCATCAGGACTACAAGTAAATCAAGTCAAACGCCGGACCAGCAAGACTTTTCCCGTAGTGATAGAGTACAGAGTTGAATGGAAAAAGCGCCAAATGTATTCAGCCGTGGTCGCCCGGCTGGGACAACTGCGTGTAACCAAAGGTCATATCCTTACACCGCCGTGCTGGAGTTTGTCCGACCAGTCCGGCCTAAACTTGGTTTTCATGTGTTGCATCAAATCGACCAGCGATGCGGAGAGAGCAGCTGAGCTCGGCCATTTCCAGGAAGAAAGTTCGAGAACCAGGAGTGCGTTGGAGTATAGCTGGATGAGGTTGCCTCCGAAGATTGCGGGAATGTTTTGGATGAGGACGGTGCCTGCGCGGTAGACCCAATGGGGCGTGACAAAAACGTGGATACTGCCGAAGCTCACTACAGCTTCTCTACATGATGGTCAGCGTTGAATCTCTGGTGGTTGCACATCTGACCTACAACACGTGCCATGCGCTACCCCAGCAAGGATTTAGCAGGAGATGTGTCATGTGCAGGGTGATGCGTATCACCGGCAACAGCTCGTCTTTCTCGTCGAACAGCGGGAGTAGCTTCTTTACGTTTTCTTTCGCTACATGATCCCCCTTGCGGAAACGGTTTTGCATCCGGTACAGTGAGCAGAGGTACTCGGCGGGCTTGTCCTTTTCGAAGCAAAGTTCGGATTTCTGCTGGTGTGAGCAAAGGGGCAGTATATAGGAGAGATGCCCAAACAAGCATACCGGCTCTGGAAACAATGCAGGTCGATCCAGGGTTGACGCAATCTGGTTTTCGAGACTGTAGATGGTCATGTGCATAGCGCGAAGTAACTCCACGTCGTTTGGTTCCAGCTCCTGTAGGGCTCTTTTCGACTCCAGATCGAATGCTAGCCGTCCTGCGAGGGCAATTTGCTGACCGATGTTACCAGCCAATGGATCAAACGAACTATTGATGGCAAGAAGTAAGACTGATCGGATGGTGTCGATGTTGGGCTCCAAGGTGGCTACTTCCAGATGTTCCATGGCATCCGCAAAATACTGCGTCGCCAGGGAGCGGTATTTGATCGAATTGGCCTGGTGATATCCAAGCCTGCCTGAAGGGTTCCAGCCTTTGTCATGGGGCTGCTTCTTGCCGGTATTGGGAAGAATGTAGCATGCGATGGAATATATCATGTACAGCGAAAACATCTCAGTAGAGGTGAGGTCGTTGGGCAATTCCGGGCCTAGGTAACGCAACGAGGAGTCTAGAATTGGGTATATGGGTTGCATGATCTCGAGGTACAATTGCATAAGCTCATATTGCTTTTCGGCAGAGTCTTTGTTCATGAACTGCCACTCGTCGAACTCGTCGTCAGTCTGTTGATCGCGGATGTTGTGTTCAGCATGCAGTCTAGGCGACTTGAGTAGACAGGACTCTGCACCAAGATAGCGATAGCTGTTTGCCGCCTCAGCGAAGTGATGCTCATATTGAGGAACATCTGGCGAAAAGGGTTCGATCTTGACGTGCGCGCCCAATGCACTGGTGTTCTCCACAAGGCCTCCCGAAGTAGCCGGCGAAGGATGCCCGCTTGATAGGTTTCGCACACGATCCACCAAGCCGCTGATATAACTGGGTATAGGTTAGATGGAGCCAAGAAAGACGGCACGATGAGTCACCTCCGGGGTAATAATTCATTGCGCCCATGATCGTAGAACACGCACTCGACTCCTGCTTTTGTGCATTGCCTGCCATTGTTAGCAGAACGCGTGCCGGTAGGATAGCGAAACAGCGTACCGGCACTTCGGCAGCAGTGTATCGCAGCCGCGGCGACACTCCCGGCATCTCTTGCATGCGGGGAGACTCTGGGGAAGTTGAGGGCACGATTCTAGATTGTGGAGGGCGATCGGGGTTTTACCTGAATCAGCGCGTCCAGATCAAGTGTTGAGGAAGTGGTGCTAGCCGTGGCCGCCATGACGGCGAGTGTCTGTCGAGAGCTGATGAGAGAAAGAGGAGGCTTAGCAGTAACAGCCGCAGGAGCAGCAGCAGGAGTAGCAGCAGCAGCAGCAGCAGTGATGCTTTGGACTATGATTCATTGCGCGCATCCCTTTGCCAGAGAACCACGGTCTGAGACGCGATGGGAGGCCTGGGCAGCGAGGATAGCGAGTGAGGGACGATCTTATCTGGCAAGCGCGGCCCGAAGCAGAAACGATCAACGGCCGCCTGCATCATCCCGCCGGCGCTCATATGCCACCATCTTGTCCTCCAACCGTGAACTGCGGACAACGCCAACCACCTCCTCCAGTTCTCCCTCCTCCAGCGCCATGAGAGCCGCGCCGCTGTGGTGTAGACGTGTGACGCCTGGATTTCAACATGCAGAGCCGCACCAAGGTGCGTCGCCGTGTGCTGGCCTGTGCCCGCTGTCGGAAACGTAAACTATCGGTGACTACTATGCTCTCTTATGCTCTTGCGTGTTTACTGATTTCACCAGTGCGACGGAAAAGTGCCGGCATGCACGCGCTGCGTAGATGCAGGCGTCCAGTGCGTTGGATTCGATTCATCTACCCAACAAGAGGCTCCGCGATCCATCGCCGATTTTCTGGAAGCTCACATTGCCCGACTCGAGGGCCAGGGTTCTCCATCGACGTTGCACTCTGTGGGTCAGTCGAGTGCCACTCTATCGTCTCCCGCAGAGTCCAGTACTTCTGACGCGAAGGCTGGGCAGTGGCGCCCAGAAAAATGTGCTTTTGCCGATAGCCTAGTCAACCAAGTTATGGAAGACATTACGCCCTCATTTCTTGGTGTCTGCAAAGCCCGGCCCTTTCTGCAATGCGTCGTCAAAGGAACGCGCCTGCCATCAAAGAAGGGTCCTGTTCTCTCAAATGATCTAAACGAGAACCACCCGAGATCGATACTGAACCCGCAGCAGACCAAAGGACTCTTCTACGATCTTATGCCTGACGAAGTTGGTGCAAACAAGCTCCTGAAGAACTATCTAGATCGCGTCATTACGCAGTATCCGATATATCATCGTAATGATGTCACAACCGCCTTCAACTGCATCTACCACAAGAACGTCGCCTCCCCGGAAGCAGACGAGGACTCGTTTCGAAATCGCTACATAGTCTGCATCATCATGGCCATCTCGCTGAGCACCAGCGCAAGGAATAATGTACAAAAGGCGAATGACCTCGCCTTTCAGCTTGTTCGACACGCCATGCAGTGGATCCCCGAAGTTGCAACAAACGATATCCCCGGCTTACAGGCTATCCTGCTTTTGGCACAGTACATCTTCCTGAACCCGAAAATGGCGGACCTATGGCTTCTGACAGGTCTGATAAGTCAAGCAGTCATTGACCTGGGCCTCCATCAAGAACTGCCAAATGACGCAAAGGTGTCTGCATATCAGCGCGACATGCGGCGTCGTATATTCTGGTGTGCGTGGGAAATGGAAGTTGGCGTATGCTGCATATTCTTGCGACCCACAAGCTTGCCCATCAGACGTATAGATGTCGCTTTCCCACTAGAGATCGACGACACCGCCATTACTCAGTCCAGCATAGCGCCCACTGGACGCATGTCGAAATTCACCCAGCGTATCATATGTCGGTTTCGCCTCATCGAAGCTGACATCATCTCCGTTCTGTGGCACGAAGATCCCATATCCAGTGATTTCTCGTCATTGGCACAATGGATGCAACAATGTGTCGAGAACATAACATGCTGGCAGCAAGAGATATACGCTGCCGCTAGCGCCAACAAAGACCGGAGCTTAAATGCACGGTGGACGGAGATGTGCCTGTACTCCGACATCGCCACCCCTTACATCTTGTCTTTACTCAATCGCTCCTCAAAGCTGATACCCAACCCGAACAGAGAGCAGATGATGGTTGCTCTAGTGAACTCTGTCAAAGTTGCCGACGGCTACTTTCAACAATCCGAGGCAGAAGCCGGGAAGATTAAATACGTCTTTCATCCATGCCATCACGTCTTCAACTGCGCACTCATATTCCTCCAAGGTTTGCAACGTTGCAAAAAGGAGGTCGCACGCCACTACACTTGGGTACAGGTTGAAGAGTGGATGCACGTCTTCTCCAAATGCTTCCTATCCATCTCTGAGCGATGGGCTGCCGCGAGGAGATGCTATGAGGAATATGAACGGTTGCTACTCCCGGTAAAGGCTGAGTACCTAGAGTATCTGGAACAAAAAGCAACCCTTCATCCGCCTTCTCTCCAACAAGCTACATCGGACACAAGTAGTATGTACGACTACCAGATGCCGCCCCCGGTCCTCACAGAAGTCGACGAGGCTTACCAATTTTGGACGATTTTCAACCCCACCACTTCAACGACCGACGGCACGGACCCACTCGGCGTGTGTTCGTACAACCTACCACCTGCCGACTGGAATGCCGAATTTTCCTTGAATGATAACATGGACATGATTTCGGATGCGTCATGAGTCCATGGATTGTGTTTCAAGTTCGCTGCGTTTTGGGCGTCCTGGTCCTCATTTCTCATCGCTGTATTATCACACCACCCATCTTCATCTATTGAGCATCTGGAAGCGTCTTAGTTTCGGAACGTTGTCACTTTCTTCCCGTAATTTCTAAAAATGTTAATTGATTTTGAACTCATTTCACTAAACGCACATCACCGCATGCCTGACTTGTTGCTGGGATCCCACACAGCAAACTCCGTGCGTTCAACGATGATAGCTCTCGGTCTCACGCTGCCGACACCTCTGTTGCATCAATCCTGACATGCACTCGGTCAATTCCGAGTAGGTACCTATGGCGCGCTCAGCAAGACTCGACGTTGCATTCGCTAAACCCCTGTTGTAATTATTTCCACGTATTGGCATGTTCATCAACCGACCCGGAAGCCACCCGGCAATACCTACCGGACCACCGGTAAAGGTATTTAGGCCAATGAATGCGGTCAACGTATTAGCTCGATGACTTGGAGGTTCTTCATATCACGGAAGACCCTCCACTGCGCCGTGGGCCCATGGGCTTATGCGCCTTTATACGGTTGGAGCCAACGAGCCAGGTATTGACGGGCTCGGAGTGTGATGAGTGACCGTGTGGCGTCGTGGAACTGGCATGCATTCTTGGCGTACCCATCCTTGTTAGCGACCCGGATGGGGCTGAATCAAGAGATGGCAGCGGTCCACATATCTTATTGCCGTTGATGCGAAAAAGGAGGCATGGCCACTACCTATAGCTCTAGTTTGACCATCTCCTCTACTTCTGTGGGCCTACCCATCTTTACAATTGCCTTCTTGCTCTTCAGATCCATTACAATGTTGAACAATGTCCCGCTACCGCTTTCCTCTGTCTCGAACCTGCATATAGCACCCGGCGCGTTTTGCTCGTCTTCGAACAACTGGCCCACTTGCTCCCAGGCAGGATTCTCACCCAATGCTCCAGCGTTTTCAGCCATCGTCTGAACACGGGTCAAGGAGTCTTTCAGCCATACGGTATCGGTCTCGCCAGGGTGTTCAAGAAGTAAGTGGTTTGTGTGAATGACTTTACTGGTGGAGTCTGGTAGTAGGCGCGCAAATGTGCTTTTCGTGAATTCCAAGCCCGTAGATGTCGTCGCGTCGCCTAACAGGATGTGCGCTGAAGATGCCATGCCGAAACTTTCCAGCTTTCGGACTGCTTCTTCCACCGACTTGCTTTCCAGGGCCATGCGCAGACCGAAATGAGCGGGCATTCGAGTAGAGTCTACACCATGGACCTTGATCGCATTGAACAAAGTGCCCACTCCGGAGCTGTTGAACCCTATCTTCCCAATGATGCCTGCTTCAGTGACCTGAATTATTGTCGGCTTATCGGGCTGTGTGATCTTTGTGATGATGAGATTTTGTTTCTGCTCCGTCATCCACTGCCTCGTGTTAGCCTTTATTGTTTGTTTCTCGTTCTTTCAAGGCAAGACGCTCACGTCCCAGTTCTGCGCCAGCCATGCACGGTCATGCGTATGCCAAGCGAGTGCTGTACATCCATCACTGAATAGACCAAAGTTGATCTCAGTCCTGACATTCAAGGCCACAATCTCTAGCAGTTCGCATCCAGATCCGTCTGCAATGCCCTGCATCTCTTCGTGGTACATTGGCCATTGCGCTTTTGCCCGCTGCTCAAACTTCGCAGCGTGTTGGAGGACTTGGGGCCATCTCTGTTTGCAATTCCTCAGGAAGAGACACGCGTAAAACTCTATGCCACGACTAATCTGAAGCTTCGCGGCTTGACCATGTTGACGGCCAATCTACACGGCGCTTATCAGTATTGCCTCGGGGTAACCGGGTTGCGGAAGCGTTGATGATGACGTCACGCGTAGTACTAACCTCGTACGGCGTCCCTTCACATTCGACTACCAACATCTTTTGCAGAACACTTCAGCCCTCGTCTGATAGAAGTCAAACCGAGCAGCAAGCCGAATCATCATACATCATAACTTCGCTGCCAAAGCCATCTCTTGACAGCTCCGATGCAAGTGCAACCCCTCGGCAATCCCACGTCTGCCCCGCCTTTCCGCGCTCAATTCCGTCTGACTTGTCGTTCTGCTTTTGATTCGCTCACGGGTTGTTAAATGAGGATAGCCTTACAAAATGTGCCGCGCGAGTACGCTTTTGGTTCGTCAACCGCTGCGGCTAGGCTTGCATGCAGATAATACAATTATCCCTGGGTTTTTTGAGATTTCCCAGGCTCATAAGTGGTTCTGTGAACCACACCAACGGTGTAACATGGGGGCGTTGTCAACACGTTACTCCGTCGGTGTGTCGCTCTGCATGTTTTGCTGTCGGCTATAGCGCTTGAAGGGGCTTGGGCACACTGATAAGGAGGTCATGGAACCTAAGGGTGCATTGCTATCGTGCTGAAGCCGTAATCCATTACCAGAGCCTTGTTGTAGGAGCAGGTTCGAGATTCTTCAACATGCCGAAACGAGTGCTATGTTCTTATGGAATCGATATTGATGCAGTGAGTAACAACTATGGTCAGTCTCGTCATGATCCAAACTAACTGCCTACCTATGCTAGGTTAGCGGATGGTGAGTACTAATTGGACAGAGACATTTCGTTGCCATATTCTGACTGCGATTTGAGGTTGAACACCAGAACTGGTGCTCCGGCGAATCCTACCGATGTATCTCGCGGCGTCTTTGGCGCGACAGTAGGCATTGATCGTTTGCTGAAGCTCTTGGACAAGTACAAGATCAAAGCCACATGGTTCACGCCAGCGCATTCAGCTGAGTCGTTTCCACAACAAATCCGCAAGATCGTCGAACAGGGCCATGAAATTGGACTGCACGGCTACACCCACGAATTCGTCTCGACTCTAAGCGAGCAGCAACAACGAGACGTACTGGCGAAGAGCATTCAAGTCTTGACAGACTTTGTGGGCAAGAAGCCACGCGGTTGGACAGCGCCTGCATGGAGCACAAGCAAAGAAACAGTCAGTTTGCTGGAGGAATTCGGCATCGTACGTCCGGCCATGGAGACTTGTGACCTGGCAGACTGCTGACATGCGCTGTAGGAATACGACCACTCATTCATGCACCACGACTGTCAACCTTACTACCTGCCTTCCCCGCACCTAAGCACGTATACGGAGACGGACGTCTCAAAGCCAGCCTCACATTGGATGACACCCATGTCAGCATTGAGATCCTCGTCGGTAGTCGAAGTACCCGCAAACTGGCATCTGGACGACTGGCCACCATTCCAGCTATCCCTCACGCAACCAAGCACCCATGGTTTCGTCGACACCGCAGTCATCGAACGCTTATGGAAGCAGCAATTCGAGTTCCTGTATCGCGAGTGTCCCGATGACGGAAGCTTCATTTTCCCTATCAGCATCCACCCTCAGGTCAGCGGTAAACCTCAGGTAATCCTCCTGCACGAGCGCCTTATCGAGTGGATAAACGGGCACGAGGGCGTAGAGTGGGTCACAATGGAGCAGATTGTAGACGAATTCAAGAGCGGCAATCTGAGCGGGGCGACGGTGAAGGGTGGGGCGAAGGCCCTGGCGAAATTGTAGACCCTTTGGGCCGAGAAAAGAGCCGAGCTGTTACGAGAGAGAACTAACCCTCGCGCGTCCGCCAGCGAGTAACAGATCTTGTAAGCATTCAAGGCGCCTAGATCTTTGATTGTTGCAGATCTTTTTGCGGCGCGCCATGGGCAAATGGGCGAATATCCCGCATGTTTACCGCCTTTGTTGCATTGCCGTCATGCATGGCTACTCCACCTAGTGGACCACTCACATGGGCGCGGAGGAAAGCGCATCACACCATGCGGCGGAGTACGACGGCGAAGGTCATTTTGTTTTTGGGGCGGGCGGGGATGGAGACTATATACTTGCTGCCAGCCCCCAGCTTTTGGCAAGCCTTCAACCCAGGCGCCGTACGCGTCTTCACTCTCATTCCACGCTAGGCCAGACTTGTACTTTGGGGGGGTATTCATCACAAATCGTCATGTAACATGCTGCCACGCCATCAGTGTTGCATCCATGTGCAGTTTCTGTATGCACACTTCTGCGACGAAAAAGAAAACCCTTGATATTCTCCATCTCGGCCCTATTCCGCATAGTTGTCTTCTTTTCTTCCTTTATGCTCTGTACAGCACGTCAAAAGTAAATGGTGCATCTCTCACCCCTGTCTCTGCATCTTACAAACAGTCCAGCTATATCCTTCTTCCAAAATCTTCCTTTCGTATGTCTATCCCATCCATCCAACTTGTCCCAGTCGATTCTTCTCCGTTCACATTCTCCCACTTTTCTCATATCACAGCATCCGCCCACTCAAGTCTTCTTTCAAAATCACTCGAGTATATCTTTCCTTGCTGTCGTGAACATTCTCTTACGTTGTCTTGAGATTTTCCTTCGTATTGCTTAGCTCGGCCGTGCTCTTTCTAAATGCGTTTTCAGCCGCGATGCGGCGCTGTTGTAGTAGGCGTCGACGTGTATGGGGTCGAAGTCTATTATCCAAGACTTGTTGCCCGTTCAAAGGGCCGGCCCGTGTATCTTATCTGCTAGTGTGATCGAGCTTGACAGCGAAGTAAAGGACTTGCCATTGCCCTACGAATCGTCTCAGGAAGTAGCAGTGAGTGAGGATGGGAAGGCATGTGCACGCGCAGATCATAGGCTCTAGGTAAGATCCCAGCTCTAGCATGATTTGCTCTTGGAAATATGGATGACATCATATTTCATTGGTGGTGAGTTTTGCAATGTTCTCGTCAGCCTACCGCCTTCTCGATATACTCGTCAGGTCTGCATCCCCATACCAGCGGAGCTTCACGCCGATACAAAAAAAATCCACTTCCGCTACTCAAAAAAAAAACAAGACCCGTGGAGTTGGTTAAGTCTAGTCAGCCAGCCTACCACATGCATACTGCCCCCCCCCCCCCCCTCTCCCCTCCTCTCCACGCCTCACTCACTGCGCATTCCAACTCACCTTAAACTCGTAAACATCATACCAAACCGTCCCATGATCGCTAGCAAGTAATTCCGCACTAACCTTCCTCCCCTCATCCCTCCACTGCTCAGGAATCTCCTCGCCCTGCTGAAACCGCCACGCCAACTCAAACGACTGCCGATTCCGCAGTCTCTCGGCGTAGTCCAGATCCAAGCGCCTAACCATTGCCGTTTCGGCCAGTTTCTGCGTCTCGTGCCTGTTGGCGACCTCGAGGGAGATCACGTGGTCTTGTTTGGCGATTTGCAGTTTGAGCCGGAACCATTGGCGTGTTTGTGAGTTGTAGATGCGGGTTGTATGATAGAAGTAGTTGGTTGGGTCTTCGGTATGCGTCAACGGCTGGCCTGAGGGTATGCATTCGACGACTTTGTAGTCGGGGCGGTTGAAGGCTGTGGTGCGGGAGATGATGACGAGGTAGACTGGCGCCATTGTTATGATGTGAAGTGGGATGGTTGCGTGGATAGATACGTGAGTGAGTTTACAGCTGCCCGGTGTATTCAGCTCGGAGCGAGAGGTTATATCTTTGCTATGCGTGCTGTGGTGGGTGGTGTGATGAATCAGCGCGGATGTCGTGGAAATGAGTAATGGCAGGCTTCAGGGTAGCAATCATCCGAGTTTGATCAATGTCCAAAGTGATCTAGGCAAATAGGGACAGGTAGCAGTCGTACCATTCAGTTTGTAATGTCTAGTTGTGGGAACTTGCAGTGGAAGTACGTACAAAGGGATCAACTAGTCGGTAAGGTACGGTCATGTTCAATGACTCTGAGAAAGTGCGGGCGTTTGCACCGGTGCAGACACTCGGTCACCTAATCGCGATTGCTATTTCCGCAACAAACCTGTATGGTGCAGCTCCTGATTATTGGAATCTGGGCAGAAATCGCGTTCCCATTTGGCCCTCGATTACGACCTTTTGCCATAAATCGCTGTTGTTGAGCTTCTCGGTCATCTCGGTGACGTTTTCTTCCTTGGTTCCGTTCACATCGATCTTGATCTGTCAGTGATGAGTTCATATAAATATTGTGAGAACTCACATCGATCAAAAGGCCACGCTGACGATAAGTATGCTCTACGGGTAACGTCTCCGTCTCGTACTCCGCGAACCGCCTCTCAAACTTTTCGTCGCTGTCATTGCTGTCCCGAGCTCGAGCCGAGTATCTGGATTTCGCATTCTGCTTGTTGATACGTAACGATAATACTACGTCCGGTTTCGTGTTGGCGTGCAACGCATCTTCGAGGGGTACTTCTTCTGAGAACGGCCAGTTGCACCAAGAGTCAAGCTGTTCGATGTTCCGCGGAAACCCATCAACCAGGATGCCTGATTTCTGGGGTTCCTGTTTCATGACTTCCAATATAGCACGAAGAATGAAAGGATTTAGTTCTTTGGACGTCAGAAAGCCTTGGTTGTCAAGCTTATCTTGGATGGTCAATGCGAGGGGTGCGTCGCGGTTTTCGCGCATCCAGCTGCGTAAGCCATCACCGACAGAATGATGTATGAGATTGTGGGTTTTGGAAAGACGAGAGCATGTCGTTCCTTTGCCTGCTCCAGGTGCTCCTGCGATATGATTAGTAAGAGGCCTGTGATAGCAGCTGAATGGTATATACCCAAAACAAAAATGACAGCAAAGCTGCGCGGATATCTATAGGAATCTTGGAAAGCTTCCATGGTATTGATAAATTTGGTTTATGCCGGATGGGGGCTCCGAAATCAAACCAGCCGATGATTCCAGGAAGAAGTGGAAAGTAAGTTTGATCGAGCGCCGTAAGCACGATTGAGGGGATACTCCACGTGTTTGTGACATATCACACCCCCGTAGCTTACTATTAGCAGCAAGCGCCCCCACATATATCAAGAGCCTTTCCTAGACTCCGTAACATGCCGTGACCCCTCACAGCGGATAGACAACGGCCCACTCTTCCATAGATAAGTCCAAACTCCCGTGCCCTCTCAACTCATTTGGTAGCCATTCTCGGCGTCTTCCTCAAAACATATCTTGTGCCTCCACAAATATGGTACTTCTATCACTCTTTGCTGAATTTCCAGCCTTTTGCTGCCTTGTTATTATCGCTCTCGGCGCAGCAGGCGCAGCAGGCGCGTACGTTGCACTGTACAAGCGAGCTGTACCAAACCCCAACAAGGTCACTACATTGAGGTACGAGACCGCAAGGAAAAGCGATGAGAAACCGATTGGGAACCGCAATGAGGCACCCGCCGAGCCACTGGATCCAACGAAGCCACCAGAAGCCCCCGTTTCTGTCAACTACTTCCCATCACGCCTATGTAATTACGCGTGTAAATTCTGCTTCCACACCGCGACCAGCTCCTTCAAACTCGAGCTCCCAGAGGCAGCACGCGGGTTGAAACTCCTGAAAGATGCTGGTATGCGGAAGCTGAACATCGCCGGTGGCGAGCCATTCCTTCATCCGGAATTCCTCTCCTCAATGCTACAATACTGCAAAGAGGTACTTGAGATCGAGAGCATTAGTATCGTGAGTAATGGGAGCTTGATCACCGGTGAATGGATTGAGGCGAACGCTAAATGGCTTGACATCCTGGCTATCTCCTGCGATTCCTTCGACGCGGAAACGAATATCAACATCGGCCGCGGCGGTGACGGGAAAAATGTCGAGCGATTGCATAAGATTTCCAATTGGTGTAAGATGTACGATATCAAGTTCAAGCTCAACACAGTGGTCAACATCTACAACTGGAATGAAGATATGGCCGCCGAAGTCGAAAAGCTAGCGCCCTTCAGATGGAAGGTATTCCAATGCCTCATTGTTGAAGGCGAAAACGAAAACGCAAAAAGGAAGCGAGATGCTAGGGAATTGCTGGTGTCTGATGCGCAATGGCGAAGTTTTTGTGACAGGCACAAGCATCTCCCATGCTACGTCCCAGAGGACAACAACTCCATGGCAAGCAGCTACTTGCTGCTCGACGAATACATGCAATTCCTAGACAAGGGCCAGGGAATGATGAAAAAGAGCCAGTCTATTCTTAAAGTCGGCGTCGAGAATGCCATGAAGCAGATAGTTTGGGACAAGAAGTCGTTTGTTGAGCGTGGAGGAATCTACGATTGGGGAAGATCGGATATGAAGCCGACAAAATGCGGAACCAAACTCAACTTGAAGGCGTTGGAGTATTAGCGGGGTCGAGAGATGTGCCGACTTGGTGCAAGGAGAGGGGGAGATTGGTAGTTTTAAAGCAGTAGCCGTACACTGGGCTGAGGTAGCGATAGCATGCCGCATTTGTGTTTTGATGGTATAATTGAATGCGCAGGTCTTCATCTCGCTCTGCACGATTAGCGTTGGGGTTATCAAATTGAACTGTCATGCGACATACAATCAATGAAATGTGCAGAGAGATTGCAAAGAGATTGCAAAGATGTGATGTGGTGTGGTGGATGTAACCTGTTGCGAAGTTAGACGTTCTACGCACGGCCTCCTTCCGAACCAATCGGTCAACACAGCAAAGTCATCAATCCGCCACACCATGACTTTTCGCGATTTCCCTCACACTTGTCTTATCTTTTTCCCGGAGAGATGCGATCAGAGATCCCCGCAAAACTCATCGCAAGCTGGCGTCCTCTCTCACCTACTGATGTTCCAGACATGGTCATCATAGCATCAAAAATACACCCCGACCTGCCAGAAGGCGATGCTGTCTTCCTGGAGCGTGTTCGACTCTTTCCAAGAGGATGCCTGGGTCTGTTCAATGGATTGGATGTTCTATGTGGCTACATAATCTCTCATCCAATATGTCATCGCCAGCCTCCAGACCTGGACTGCTTACTGGGCGGAATTGCGCCGAACGCGGAGCAGTATTATATCCACGATCTAGCCATCTTGCCTGAAATGCGAGGCTCCGGTCTTGCGCGTGAAGGTGTGGGTATGATTTTGGAAATGGTGGCTTCGCAGTATGCAACCACGTGTCTGGTGTCTGTCTATGGAACAACACCATTCTGGGGACGGTATGGGTTTAAGAGGCCAGATACGGTTGATGAGAAGCTTGAGAAGAAGGTTCTGGGGTACGGGGATGATGCCACGTATCTTGAGCGGAAGCATGAGTGATCAATTTTGGAGACCGTGTGTCAATATACTAGAGGTATGAGATAAGGCAAAAGCCGCATTATCGGAACTGGGGAAAAACACCAAGTTGAAGGCGAGGTGCAGTTGAACTTGTTTTTAGTCATTATGTTTGTAAGAAAGATAGCCGCAAGCAAGCCGAATATTAGACGGCCTAGATCTTGCAAAGCGTCTGCATGGTGTCTTTGGTGCTTTGCGATGTTTCCTTAACTACCTTGATAAGCTCCTTGAACCTGTATCACGTCAGCCCTATGCCACTAGGATACCAGCAACGGCCCGAAAGCTGCTTCACTTACTCAGGTCTGCTTGCATCTCCAACGAATTCATACAAGAAGCTCTCGCTAGTTGTCACGATAGCGCCTTCATGCCTCAACCTCGCCAGTGCGATGGGAACCTCTTCCTTGTTGCAGCTGCTCACTCCATCTGCAATGACATATACCCTGTGTCCGTTTCTTAGGAGATCAAGTGTAGTCTGGGTCACGCAAATGTGGCTCTCGATCCCGACAATGATGCAGGATAGCGGGCCGGTGGCGTCTAGAGAGTCGAGGGCTTGTTGGACTTCGGGTGTACTGTGGTAATGAGCCTAGTGTCTCTTTTGGAACACACGCGGACGTACATCATGGAGAATAGCGTCTTGTCAAGATGACAGACTGTCTTGACGCCATCGGACTCGTCCAACTTGAGTTCCGGGCAGGTTTCGCCCAATCGCGCACGATTTTGAGTGGTGGCAATTACGGGGATGTTCAGCAACTGGCCTAGCAGTGTTGGTCAGCAACAAGCGAGGAGCATCATGAGGTGGAGTGGAGTGGATTCGGATGGTCCGTCACTTTGGGCAGGTGATGTGAAATTGTCGGAAGAATTCTAATCTGACATGGCCAATGTCGACAGTGCGAGAGGGCCTGTACATACTGGCTTTGAGCAGCTTTTGTGCGGTCGCGACTACTTTGGGAAACTCATAGATGGCGGGGCGGAACTTTTCTTGCAAGTCGCAAATGCTAGCACATTATGAGTGGGAAGACGGATGGTGGTGGTGGTGGTGGTGGTGGTGGCGGGAGGCATACAAGAGAGCGGGGTTCGCTGTAGTATGTCAGCCATTGTGGCACAGAATTGGCTGCTAAGCCGCCTACAAACCCTGGGGCGCCAGTCTTGGGCTGAAGCCATGGCTGAAGAAAGGGTTCTATGCGCAGCAAACGCTTTCCCAAAAGACACAGCTGGTCGTGCAAGGCGTGGGAGGAGAGAGGGCAGCATACTGCGTAGTCGCGCATGCAAGCCTCATGTGATGCCTCGGCTACCTAGAGGGAACGACCGACATGTACACGGTTCGCGGCTGCCCCTTCAGTTCGATGCGCCTGCCGTAGCCGCAGCTGTGCACCACTCGGCCCTTCCGCCCGCCGTAGCCTCTCGCAGGCACACTGCCGGCCTTTTGAAACAGGTCCGGCCGCAGCCAATTGCGCGCATATTGCGCCCCAATTTACCGCGTCAAAACATTTCCATGATTCGACGGGGGGGGGGGGGGGCAACAGGAGATTGTCCGAGACCTGGCATCAGGAGAAATCTATACTTGGGACCGGAAGCAAGGGTACTTTGATTACGAAATGCCGGCCTTGGTGCCGTCCCTGCGTCTGTTCATGCGCGGCAGCGGTAGAGTCGGTGAGGTGGGCATCCGACGCGACCAAAAATACTTGTTTACAGCTGGGGGAAGGCGCTGAGCGGTCTGACTATGACTACGTATGATCCAACACGCCCCCTACCTCCAAATCTCACGAGAAGCCGTCATCCCCTGTGACGCACCTACACGATAAGGGGCAGGCTTCAGCTGTACTAGCTCGCCGCCGACCCAGCCTGCCACTCAGTCCGCGGCTCCAGGTCCGACTGCGCTGTGGAATGCCGCCGTAGATACAAGGCTGCGAGCGCAGTATAGGGACAAGAGCAGCATGACGGAGAGGCCCGTTGCACCTTACCGGCTCCGCATGCTCAGCCCGGCCAGGGCTCATGACGGCTGACGGTGTGTAACGCGCTGAGTGTCCAATAGTCGCGTTGGAGGGAAGGACGGTGGCGCGGGCGTGTGCTTTTTTCCCTGAATCTGTGCTTTGATCGCGGGGAACAGGGCCACCGACGACGTTGTGCTGATGGCGGTATGGACAGGGCACGTCGTCGGGATGGGCAAAAAGAAACATGGCGTGGTCTCTGTACTGCTCAGTCATCCAGGTGCAAGGCTCCTCGCAGCAGCAGGAGCAGCAGCAGCAGCAGCAGCAGCAGCAACGGCGCGCCGCCCCGCCATGATGCAGCAGAGGATAGATTGAGTTGTGAGCGATATTGTCCGTCGAGAAGGCGCCCCTGTCGCAGCAACAATTGGTGTAGGTGACGGCACACGGCCATCCCAAAACGCTCTAGACGCAGCCCTGTGCGTTCATCCCTCGTTAGGTGTGGCCCAAATGGCTATGCCCCATGCATACTGCAACACCACCTCACAGACGGTCGAGATTCCCTTTTGCACTGCTCCGCTCGTTGTCTGCAGTCCTCGCCCTCCACCCAGCAGCACCTGCATCTAGTCCATTGTTGAGCGCTTGGCCGCCCGAACCACACAGGGCGCCCATTACCAGCGACCCGTTCGGACAAGGCTCTCACGGCAGGGGTTCACGCACCAGCACCTCACTCGCCGCCGAATTCTCAAGTACACTCACCGCGAGCACTGCGACGCCCGATAGTTTTGCCTTTGTCTGCTCTGGAAGCACATCGTCGCTCTCGCTCTCTCTTCTCCCTCGGCGCTCTGCACCCGCACTGCGAACAGCATCCGCCGCGGCAGCCCCTCCCCCCCAAGTACCGCCAGTCCCATAGCCATCGGCCACTAAAGTTTATGAGCGACCACCGCCACAACAAGCCGCAGTATCTTTACATTCACCATCCGCAGCCCATTCATTCCGACCCCCGCCGGGCAAAAGAGCGCGCCCCCGCCCTTTATTCTCCCGCCCACGCCCCCCAAGCGCACCACCTGCACCCGCACGTCCAGTACGCCCAGGTGCCCCCCTACCTGCTGCTGCATCCCTTCCTGCAGCTTGCGCGCATCGACGAAGTCCATCAATCGACCGAGCACACGCCCTTCCCCGCCGTAATTGTGTCTCCCCACTCACTGAGCCCGCCTCCCCAGCGGGACTCAGGCCGCACGCTCTCCAAGAAGCCTCCCGTGAAGACGGCACAGGCGCCCACAGATACCACAGATGGGCATAAGGATACAAAGTGCAGCGTGCCCACCAGCGCACCCACGATGACATCAAACCGTCTACCAAATATGCCGAGCAAACGAGACGACGCTGCACCCCAGGCCCAGGCCCAGACGCAGGCACGAAGTCAGCGCCCCTCCATCGTCTCGCAGCACTCCAACTCAGTCCCCTCGACGCCCCTGCAGGTCGCCCGCAAGTACAGCACCCGCTCACGCTCCCCCTCCCCAAACGGCGGTCTGGGCAGCCATTCGCCACGCTCAGTATCGTCCGAAGCGAACAGCACCATGCCGACGCTTAGAGGTGCTCGCGCCACTGGATGCAAATTCGAGACCAATGTCGGCATGCTTGGCAGGAGACGAATGCCCTACCAGTCGGATGAAATATTAGACAAGGCAAAAGAAGAGCCAAAGAGGAGTTTAGACCCCCACGAAGAGGACAAGCTGAGCGGCGACATGCGAGAACTGTACGACCGGTTATTGCCGAGACAGGAAGACACCGAGACGCGAGAGCGCTTCGTGAAGAAGGTGCAGCGCATACTGGAAGCCGAATTCCCGGGCACCAAGATCATGGTCCATGTCTTCGGGTCCTCTGGCAACATGCTGTGGACTTCCGAGAGCGATGGTAAGTGTCACGCTACATGTCAAGATTCGCGCTAACTAGGACAGTTGACATTTGCATCCAAACGCCCATGAAAAGGCTAGAAGAGATGCATTCGCTAGCCGAGGCCCTTGACAAACGTAAGTTACAAGTACATCCTCAACTCGCTGCCTCTAACACCCGCAGATGGTATGGAGCGTGTTGTCTGTATACCAGCAGCCAAGGTCCGGATAGTAAAAGTCTGGGACCCCGAGCTGCAGCTCTCTTGCGATATCAACGTGAATAACGTCGCCGCAATCGAGAACACTCGCATGATCAAGACCTACATCCAGCTTGACGACCGAGTACGCCCGCTTGCCATGATCATCAAGTACTGGACAAAGCGGCGTATCCTGAACGATGCTGGTAAGAACTTTGCCAAAAAAAAAAAAAAAAAACTCTCGCATTTCTCCTCTAACACTCCACAGGAATTGGTGGCACAATCAGCTCGTATACGTGGATTTGCTTGATTCTCAACTTCCTGCAAACTCGAGATCCGCCCGTCCTACCCAATTTGCATGACCTCCCCGATCGCGCACGAGACGAAACAACCGGCCAGCAGTCATTATCGAGTTTTGCTGACGATGTAGGGAAGTTGAGGGGTTTCGGAGAGAAGAATCAAGAAAGCTTGGGCCAGCTGCTGTTTCATTTCTTTCGGTTATACGGACATGAGATAGATTACGAAAAAGAGACAATCTCGGTACGGCAGGGCAAGCGCATACCTAGAGAGGAGAAAGGCTGGCACCCGGGTGGAGGTCAGAAGGAAGGTGTCAATCGTCTCTGTGTCGAAGAGCCTTTCAATGTTGAGCGAAATCTGGGAAACTCCGCAGACGACTACGCGTGGCGGGGTATACATCTTGAGATTCGCCGCGCCTTTGATCTTCTCGCAGAAGGTCAGCAGCTCGACAAGCTCTGTGAACAATATGAGTTCCCACCGGAAGAGAAGCCAAATCCCATTTTCAAAAAGCCGCAATCGCAAAAGGCGATCATCACCTCCAGCGTGCCGAATCGCAATGGAAGAGGCGGTCCAAACTCGCGAGGGGGCAGGGGTGGGTTCAACCTCAAGGGCCAACATGGAGGCAGCAGACGGTCTTCTGGCAGCTCCAACTACAGTCAGGGTCGCCCGCAATTTCTGCACAGCCCACCCGTTTCTGCGGGCGGTGGACAAGAATACTTCAACTTCCCTAGAGGTATCCACGACCAGCTGCATGACCAGTTGTATCAGCAATACCAGATGTTGGAGATGCAGTCGAATTCCTTGCGTGCACAGTTGGCGGCGCAGCAACACGCTCAACAAGCACACCAAGTACGCGCTGCCCAAATGCATGCCCACGCCGTTGCTCAAGCACAAGCGCAAGGACGGGCGTCGAATAGCACGAATGGATCTCCGCAAAAGTCGCCCTACGTCAACGGACGACAAAGCCCGCGATTGGCTGAGCGTGGTATACCCCCCAGCGCGCTTCCTCAAGGCTTTCTGTATCACTACCCCGGTTTTTACAACCAGGCCCAATCGGATGCAAATGGGTCGCAGGATGGGTCTCGAACAAACCCTTCCTCTCCGTCCTTGAGCAATAGCATGCCTGGCGTACATCGAGGCGTTCATCGCGCATCGAATGCTAGCGAGACAAACTCTCTTCGCTCGCATTCGCAACCACCCCGTAACGCAATGCAGCAGCCTGTCATTGTGGGATATCCACCCGTGCCACCGCTCGTCGACCCTAGTGCATTTGCGGGCTACCCTATTGCGCGATCTTCGCAAGAAGCCTCAAAGTCGCAGGGAACGTCGGATGTTCCAGTAAAAGCAGCACTTCCTCAGCAAGAGTCTGTCCCCTCTCCCGACAACAGCTCGCCAAAGGAGTACGTAGGCTACTGCGTGGCAGAACAGCCGCAGCCACAACCGGTACGCTCATTACAAGACTACACTGTTCCAGCAATCCCATCCTACAGCGAACTGGCCCAGCGTCGTAGGCGCGTGTCACCAGAGATCACACAGCCACTTTTAAACACTGCATTGCGGCGGGTGACACGGTCGCCTTCCCCACTTGGAGGCCATATGCGAAGTTACTCCACTGGTGTGACTCAGCCAAACGACACCGCTCCTGAGCAGCGAAAGTCACGAGTTGACTCTGTTCGACCCGCTCCTATTGACAATGGTCCGGTCATAGTCAATGGCTCCTTTCCAGCCCAGCCCCGTCCCAGGGGTGACGCAATCGATACTGCACCACCGGAGGCGCTGCCTCAAGCTCCTATCAACATGTTCGCCAACGACCAAGCTATACAGCAAATCCAGCAACTTCAGGCACGTCAACAATTAGTACTTCAGGAGATGCAACGGCAGAAGGCGGTAGAGAATATGGGACCTCCCATTGTCAACGGATCCATGAACGGACATCCATCACTGGACACTAATGGTCTTTCCCGTGTTTCAAGCGAGAACCAGCAGTCGTTTCCTGCACTCAGTGATGCTTGGGTAAACTACGACAGTGCGAACGGTCACCAAAGCGACCGCAGTGAGGACATATCGCCAACACGTACTGTACCTCATCATCAGTGGGGCGCACCCGCATACACCAACGGCCTCCCACCCTTGGAAACCACGAATGTGCAGCGAGCGCTTCCTCAGGAAGTCAAGTCTGCCACCGTTCCAGTGCTGTCACCTGTTTACGAGGGGCGCACGCCATCTCCTACTGCTACACGATCCTCAGACGTCAACAAGCTTGTAAACGGCCACAAAGCACCGGCGAAATTGAGTAACCAGCAACATCGCCCCGCATCGATTACCGGAGGATCGAACGGAAATGGAAAGGAAAGTCGTAACGGCCAGCAACAGAAGAACTCCCAAGGCAACGAGCGCACAAACAAGTCGAGTGGAGGAGGCTCTAGTCCCAACTCTTGGCAACAGCAACCTGCCCGTAAGAAGGGAAAGAACAAGAAGCCAAGAGCGCCAGAGCAGAAGGCGGCGGGTGAGCCATTGCCCGCCAATGCAGCTGATCGCAAAGGTGGCTAGTGTGGCGCCACCACGTGACGTCGTTTGGATCTAGACATGTTGCCGCCATTTTCGACAGCTCGTCTTTTGGGTACCAGCAAAGCACGACAAGACACTCGCTCTAGCACGGCGGAACAGTCTTGACCCTGGGTTGGGATCATATCTCATTCGGGTACTGGGAATTTACACGTTAATGTGGAGAGGAAACATCAGCATCAAAGAAATGATGGATGAAACACTGGGATAAAAAGGAGGGGAGAAAGGCATCCGGCCGTCGTCTCACGCGGCCCTCATCTCGATGACATTCATGTCCTACTCGGCAGCGCGGAATCACGCGCTCGCGCAGAGCGCTTTGTGTTTGCCCCATTTGAACGGCGTTATTGTTTTCGTTTTTACACGCGCGACACATGCATGGTATCGCATCAGCTTGGAGTTCCTTTCTTTTCTTCTCTTTTGTTGGGTTTTTCTCAAGTTCACACGGAATATCTCGGTACACCAAAGCGTTTGCGGTTTTTGTCCTGTCGTTTTACGCACACCGGGTCGCGGGCTGAACAGGCCTTTTTTATCATGGGCTGGCTCATTGTCATGTTTACTATGGGAATTGCGCACATGGGTACCATGGATCAGGGAGTGGATGGACATGTATAGATAAAAGGAAGAGCGAGTGGGGTCGATGTCTTATGGCAAATGGCTTATACTAATGCTCGAGATGAGGTAGAGAAATGAGAAATTGTTAAAAGTAAAGACGTTCCAGGCGGCCACGTGACGCGTGAAGCTATGAAGCGCCATAGTGTAACTTCCTGGCTCTTTCAAGAAGTAAAGCGCAAACCTTCTCACTTTTAGCATCTTCATATCCTGTGCCATCCTTCATCTTCCATCCCCCTTTCGGCCCACACTCAAACACCTTGCCGCTCACCCCACTCTTCATCATCTCATCAAAAGCCTCCATCAACCCCTCCATCGGCGTCAACAGCCCCTCCCCTTCCAACATATCGTAGAACCTACTATCACTGATCCCCGTCCGCACCACGTTCGGCGCCACAGCATTAACCGTGATGCCCTCACCCTGCAACAAAACGCCATACGACCGCGTCAACCCAACCAACGCATGTTTCGCCGCCGTGTAAACGGGTAGACTAGGCACGCAATAGAACCCACACACACTAGCTACAAGCCCGATCTTGCCCCTGAACCGCTTCTGCCCTCTATCATCCCCACCATCTTGACCCTCACTTCCCCACGCAACAGCATCCTGCCGCCGAAACTGCTGCACAGCCAACGCAACCGTATACAACACCCCCGTCAGATCAACATCTACAACGCCCAAATCCGGCTTTTCAAACTGATCCGCAGCCATCTCGCGGCTTTCAGATGGGAACGGAAGCCATTTCCGCTCCCCGATGCCGGCGATGGGGAACACGGTGTCGATTCTGCCGTTGAAAGCATGGAGAGCGGCGCGGAAGGCGTCTAGTTGGGAGTCCCAGGATGAGGTGTTGCAGGCTTGGAAGTGGACGATTCTGTTGCTGGAGGTATTGTGTTGAGAGAGGAGGGAGGAGAGGGCGGGCGTGAGGGTTAGGTCGGAGATGAAGATGTGGTAGTGCTGGGAGAGGAGGCGGGCTGTTAGGGCTAGGCCTATGCCGCTTGCGCCGCCTAAAGGGTGGGTTAGGATAGTAGTGGTGTTTGATGGGAAGGATGGGATAGGAAGGTACCTGTGATGTACGCTGTTCTTGATCGTTCAACCATTTTGTTTGTTCAGATTTCAAGGTAAGAATTTTGGGATTAAAAGCACATATATGCTTTAACAAGGGACACAATTCATACGCATATGCGGCTTTTGCGTTCTTATCGACTTCCCCGCAGATGAAGGTGTGCATACAGTGCGGGGTCATGCCCGAAGGTGCGTCGCATCCGAGATTGAGAGCCATCTTGGTGTGCTTGAACATAGCTGCCTTGATACACTATGTGAATGTTACCGCAGAGCCCGTGAAACAGATGTTGAGATCGGCTTTCATAATTTTCGACTCCAGAAGACGTCGTTTCTGCTGTTACATACTCCATGACCGATACTTTGTCCAGCTCATCACCTTAATTTTTTTTCTCTAGCCTCAACATCTGATTCGTGCGAATAATGCCTTCCAGTGGGATGTCTTAACTTGTTTAGCATAGTACAGACGTTCCTGATGAGTGAGTGGGTGTGGTGTACAGGCTGGCGATGACGTCACATCCATCTATTTGCACAAACGCCGGCGCGTCGCGTCGAGTGTACGCGCCTCACTAGATGCGGCAATAGGGGGTCTAGCCAGCGGAGACCTATCGAGAGCTAACGCAAATATGACGGAAGATGGAACAGTGCAGGTTTTGACGGGAAAAAGAAATTGTTGGTCTAGAGCTCCGCGACTTCCGATCATTCGACCCTGACGCTATACGCTTGCGCTAGAGTGACAACATCGCATTGGAAGCTCATCATCTGAAACCCAATACATTTCCCCCAAGCCTTACAAATTTCATTTTGCGGTAACTGGTTTCTTTTGTGAAATAAGAAGCTCTCTGTGGATTCTTTCCGTGTTTTCTTACCTCTCCCGGATTGACGTCATTGCATCCCGCTACCGAAGCGCTTGAAGCTGCGGCTAGATACCTGAAACAGCGACTGCAGTCGATATTACCAAGCAGGATACCAAGAGCCCTCCTGGATTACCTAGACGCGCTTGCTCGAATCACAACCATGCCAGAAATCATCCTTTCGATCAACGCCGGCTCGTCTAGCGTCAAGATCTCCGTGTACAAAACACCAGATAACGACACCCTGGTACCAGTGCAGTTGGCCGAAGCAACAGTTGAAGGCTTGACTGCGCCACCCGCAAAACTTAAATATGAGCGCGGCGACGAAAAGATCAAAGGCAAAGAGTTGGAGAATGTCAAGTCACAAGAAGATGGGTTCCGATACATCCTCGACCATCTGACCAACGACAAAGGTCTTACGGAGTTGAACCATACAGACGATATCCGATTCACCTGTCATCGTGTTGTGCATGGCGGTGACTACCCTAGGAGTCAGGTCATTGACAAGGAGACATACCATCACATCGAGGAGCTTTCCGATCTAGCGCCACTTCACAATGCACCAGCGCTCACGATCGTCCGGGCAGTAGCGGAAGCCTTACCACATGCTAAAAACATCGCATACTTCGACTCTTCGTTCCACAACACGCTTCCCGACTATGTATGTACGTACCCCATAGACCAAGAAGTTGCAGAAAAGAACAAGCTTCGAAAGTACGGATTCCACGGCATCAGCTACTCATTCATCGTCAATGCTGTTGCCGAGCATTTCAAGAAGCCAGTGGACCAAGTCAACATCATCGCACTACATCTCGGCTCCGGCGCATCAGCATGTTGCATCAAGGACGGAAAGTCATTGGATACGACGATGGGATTGACGCCCCTCGCCGGCCTGCCAGGCGCCACACGCTCAGGTTCTATCGACCCATCATTGATGTTCCACTACACCCATAGCGCAGGGAAGCCATCTCACAGCTCAAGCGAGAAGCTGCACATCACACAGGCGGAAGAAATTCTGAACAAGAAGAGTGGATGGAAGAGCCTGACAGGCACCACGGATTTCGGCCAGATCAGCTCTTCCGATCGACATGAGGACAAGCTTGCTTTCAACATCTTCGTAGATCGCATCCTAAACTACGTTGCCCCTTACTTTACCAAGCTGGATGGAAAGGTCGATGCGCTTGTTTTCGCGGGAGGCATTGGCGAAAAGGGCGGCAAGCTTAGAGAGGCAGTTGTGCAGGGCGTCAGGTGCCTAGGCTTCGCTGTTGACGAGAAGAAGAATAGCTCGGATATCGAGGATGTGGTCACGGATATTAGTGCTGGCAGCGCAAAGTACAAGACATTGGTTGTGCAGACGGACGAGCAGCTGGAGATGGCGAGGGGTGTGTTGGCGGATAAGGATCGCTTTGTAGGGAAGAAATAGGCTGCAGAGTTCATCTGATATTTGCATGTCGAAGAAATGATATCTTCACAAATACAAAGTGGACAAGAATTATTCCTTTTACTCTTATAAGCCTACTATAGGGATACATAAACCATTCCCCACTATCCCTCGCAGTGTGGAGCAAATGCTAATTGCCCCTCACATATATTGCTTGCGCAAAGCGGTACATGGCAATAACCAGACCTTGGTTTCTTTGTTCATCTAAGGATGTGTGAACATCGATCATTTATCAGTACATTCGCAAAACGAGTGAATCTATGCCGATAGACCTTCTCCTGATAACAACCCTTGCTTCCTACAGGGACTCGAATTTGCAAGAGATTTTACCGCGCCGCTTGCTGAAGCCATCGGATGTGGTCTTGGATTAATCACAGAAGAGCTTGTTGATTGCGGTGCCTTTAATATGGCCGGTGATGAGGATCTGATGCACAAGCGAGGGGCATTTGTTTTACAGTGTTGAACAGTGTTAAACAGTTTCATTTATCTATAAACAAAGAGAAGGATTTGCAAGTTGACAAGTTTAGAAAGGTCCTCCGTTCAGGGAGCGCATCCAACTCAATCCACTGAACCTGTTCTCAAAATGCTTCATCTCACCAAAAGGCTAATGATGCAAATATTCTCTAGAGTTTTTTTTTTTTTTTTTCAAAAATCAGGTAATAGAGTGGGTATATGGACATAGGGAAGGGGGTTGCAGCTTGAGCATTTCACTGAAACTAGCACGGAATCAGCCCGGAAGCAAGGCTGATCGGCACCCTTACTTTTGAAGATCAAATGAAGAATCCGACTTCCTGTTCTCCGATCCGGCTGGGCGCATGGCCAGCGTCTGCTACAGGGGAGGGGGGCTGAATGAGCAGGTTTGGACTGTTGACAAAGCCCACGAATCCGAAAGATGGATGTGTTCCGATGGCGGCCCATATCTCAATTGGTACCGAAAATTGAAGGATGGTCGATTCGCTCTTAAACGCTCCTTCAAATTTCACTTGGAGCCCTGTGACTTCTTTTGGCACGTTGGATAAGATGTGCCCTTGAAGCTTTTCAAGATTTCCCTTTCCAAAGTCTTCTTGAAGCTGAACGGTGAGCAAAGCTCGAGGTCCGTCGGGTGAAACTTTGTAATTTGGAACGGTCATCTTGGATGCCGCTTTGGCCGTCCTCGGCGCTTGAAGGACTATACCCTTCCTCTTCCCGGGGACGTACACTGGTGTGTAATATAGTAATTTGTCCCTCTTTAACCTTGCTATTGTACGGTACAGCTCGAGAGCCGTTAACGGGTTGCCCTTGGTGGCCAGGATGGTGTCAATCAAGGCTCTTGTGAATGACTTGCTAGGATCCGACTCGGCTGAGGAGTTTGCACTGCTGGCCGCGAGAATGTCGCAATCGAGCTCGGTGAAGGCTGATGCAGCAGCGCAACAGTCGAGAATGTGGAGGATATCGCCGATGCCATTCAATACGGCTGTGCTGTGAGTCCAATCTGGACAGGGTTCGACTAAGTTTCCATTCTTTCCCATGCGTGATCTGGATATATGTTAGCCATATTACTTTTCATTGTGTTTTTGATCAAGAGAAGACACATACGCTATCTTCAAGGTACGCCGACCAAAGAGATCATCCAGCTTCCCGTGTCCGGAGTAAACTATGATCAGAAGATTCTTCTCTCCTCCGTGCGTTTTACCAAGACGGACGATGACTTCGTTAAGCTCAAGCTGCGCTGATAATCCCTTGGCTGGATCCAAGGTGAAGAAGTCGCAACTGAACTGCCAAGTTTTCGTGAACGCTTCGGCAAGCTCACGCTCAAGAGCATCCACGTCCAAGTCGGTATTTTTCCACTTAAGAAACAGAACATTCACCTTCTCATATACAGTTGGGTGCGGGTTAAATGCCTTGTTAATTGACTCCTGCAAAACAGTCGCAAATTGGTGTGCCTGTAGGGTAGGAGGTGGTGCAAATGCGTCCGGGGCCTGGGCGCCGGGTGATTGATTGGGGAAGGACATAGGTTTTGTGCTTTTGACGGGGGCGGCAGAGATGAGGTCTACGTATCTGCTCTTTTGGATACGCTGAAGGGTTGATGAAGAGTTGACGGGGAGTTGATAAAGTTGTGATAAAGGTGTGGTGTTGGAGTCTGAAAAGAATAATAGTACGTATTCGTTGTGAGTGGGATCTTTGGTTTCTTATGTGTCAGGCCCCAACGCCTGACAAGTTGGTGTGAGTGATTGGCCCCAGGAATGACGCTGAACCACTACCTGTTCACAATCTACTGGTAGAGAGTGTCCAAGATTGTCTAGAAGTAAACGGAATGGCATATCGTAGGCGATATATGCTGGTCATCTTCCAATGGTAGAGCTTCTTCTTGGGACAGGGGGTGAGCCTAGACTTCAGTGCAACTCTTGGTCTAACCCATACCTCGCTGCAATTAGCCATTGAGCTGAGTCACTTTGAAATTCTTCAATATCAATATCTGCTCGACCAAGGAGTTGACGCCAGCGCATCACCTTGCATCTGGGGTGGAGGAGGTACCGCGCTCCAGTTTGCTGCCAAGTCTGGCTCTGTCCGCATTGCGGGAATTCGTCTAGAACGTGGCACAAACATCAACGCGCCTGGTAGCAGATATCTCGGCAAGACAGCGTTTGAATTCGCTGCAGAAACGGACGCATGGACACGCTTCCCTTGCTCTTTCACAGAGGTGTTGATTTAGTATCGGATGATGGAGAACAAATTCGGAGAGTTTTGAGTTTGCAGAACGGAATAATCAAATTGCTGCTGAGGATCTGGTTGAATAACTTGCTATGGCAGCAGCGCAGAACATGTTGTTTTCCATGTAGGAGTCTTTTTCCCAGGCGTTAATAGGCGGAAAGTGCGTCATTCAACTTTCTTTTCTCTAGCTAATAGAACCTTTGAATTCACGCCTTCACCATGCCAGTATCAATCCGTCGGCTTTAGCCCCGAAACCCTTCTGTGGGAAGTCTTCGGAGTATCTTTCTCTTCGGCAATGCGGTCAAGATTAATGTATTCTTGATACTAGTTTCTGATGTGTGAATGCCCCTGGTTCTGCGAAAGTCAGCACTTTCAGAAACTGCCTTAAGACGAGTGTAAGGTTGTTCTGTTTCCAACGAATCGGCATTGCGAACTGCTATTGTGGGAAAGGACATGGTTCGATCGCATCGCATCGCATTCGTCGTGCATTATCAGCTTACTGTGAACCTTGGACCTAGCAATGGAAGGGTGGCAGGGCTGTGTGGCTATCCAATCAAATCAGGTTAGCGAGCAGAGTCGCTTCTTTCTCATTGGCCACAACCCTAGCATTCGTATTATATCGCAGTAGTATTGGCTGTTCCTAGCTGAGTTTTAGCCTTCTTGGGAGGCAGCCGCATCTTCCAGGATAGGCTCCGCACTTCTTTCCATTCTACTAACAAGTATTGGTGCAGCCCAAGTTTCACCCCTTGCTTGATGTTGGCTTGATAAGGGAAAGATGCGTTGGCTCCCCGCGTGTGTACGCACTTGGGTTCAAAATCGATTTGTCGCTTTCGATCTGGAAACCATATCGCCGTTGAAGCAATACAACTCTTCAGGGGCATAAACCAGCCACCTCCTCCCGCTTAGACTGCTGCTTTAGACCCAATTCTGCTCTCCAAAAAACATCGCATACATCTTTACTTAACCATTCTGAACGTTCTACAGCTGCGAAGCGTTCGTGAATCCAAGTATGTCGAAGACGCGTGGCACACACGAGTCCACGAGAAAGGGTTTCAATGAAATGGGAAAGATGAAGTAAGTCTTTCTGCATCATAATTGTGAAGTTGGGAAACAAAAATAGTCGCAGGAATCATGTCAAGACAAAGCACCCACTTGAGTCCATGAAGAACGAGGAAAGCCTATACTCGTTGCTCCTCTATACAGGAAAGATAGAAGGTTGTTATTTATACAACTTGCGAGGAATTCGAAAGACCAGTCAAGAGTTCGGCGTACGGCGATCTTACCTTTAGCCCTGGATGGTTTGAATTTAATTCGACGGTACACTGACGACTCGCAAAATCACCGACCCCCAGTGTTACCTTCACTAAAATGGTAGAAGATGAGAAATATTGCGGTATGAGCCTCATACTTAGGATCAACCCTATCATGAACGTCGTGGCATCTGGCCTAGCGATCTCGAACAGCTGGTGGATCTCGAGATGTGCGATACTGAATAATTGTACATTTGATTCGCTATACTATGCGCAGCTTTCATTTGTTCCGATCACAGTGTGGTACGGAACGCTGACATCTCGTATCCATGCTTTTCGATAGAACCCTGCAGCCGATTCACAGCGTTGGTACCTGTAGTCCATATGGTTCATGGGACCGTTGGGTATGGTTGGCGCACCCTGGTACTAGGCTGGGTGAGACTCGACGCGTTGACGCTAGGCTATATCCGAGACTAGTGTGCACCTAGTGGGAACCCCGTCCCTCGGGCTCAGCTTCGCGATTGCCCCCGCATCAACATATCTAGACACCCTATGAGTAGTCCACAATCCGTTTGCAAGACTGGAATCATAATACTGTCATCCTCCGTTGTCTCCTAAGAGGGTTTCGCCCCCTCCGACTAAAGTTAATCTAGCGCGTGGTTGCATGTTGCCTGCGATAGCGCACTATTTACATCAACGGCAAACTTAACATCCCCCACAACACATCAGCTGACAGCGAAGGCCGAGATAAGAACCCTTAGACTGATTCAAAGGTTGTTCGAACATGCCTGGTTAGTGCTGCATAGTGAACAACGATCTGAACGTCGCCAGTGAGCAAAGTGAGCTCATTAGGCGTTCTTTGGAAGCTCAAAGCCCAACGATGGCTGATTCCGACATTCACCGGCATATCGAGGGTGGAAATGCCGACTTTCTGGCTGGATGTGTGCTTTCGGGGTTCAATCTGAATCCTAGCATTCGTATCACGAACAAGCTCTCGATCAAAGCAGATACCAACACGATACTACTGTCATGGCGCCCAAGCAAGGAATTCGGGCGATTGATGATGAAAGGGGTGCTTCAGTCAGTAGCTGGACCATTGAGGTTTTGTAACAGGCCTCATTCCACCATGCATGGACGCTGGCATACGAATACTATCGCGGGTTTCTATCAGCCGGAACACGCACTTGCAGCCTTTAAACACTTTGACGGTAACCCCGACGTCGAAGTGCGCATGGTTTACACTGTATACTTTACCGCACCCAAGGAACTATCCGATGCAATCTTGCTCGATGTCGAAGAGATCGTATCACAGATACCGGAAGCAATAATAACGTGGGAGGATCCTAGAGATGGTATGGTAACACTCCGTTTGTCAGGAACAGAACAGGAGAAAGTGGTCGTTGCGAAAAGGATACTGGAGGCCATATATGCTGGACGAGTGGCGACAGCAAGCTCAGGCGGCAATGCTACGCGATATGAGATATGGCACGACTTCTTCGCCACCGCCCCGGGTGTTGTGTGGCTACAGCATCTGGCACGGGATATGGGTGTGATTGTCATGAGCGACAAGTTACAACGTCGTATACGCATTTATGATCCAGAAGAAGATAAATTACACATGGAGTCTGTCGAGCGCGAACTCCTAGAGAAAGTTACCCTTTTGAGCGCCCGGAAAGAGACGCATACCATACAGTTCGACGCGAAAAGTTTCAGGAAGCTTCTTGTCTCTGATCAAGTCCTTAGAGCGCAGGAGAGGCTTGGAAAGTCGAACGTTAGCCTCGATATCCTTAAAAAGACATTGGTCTTGCATTGTCCGCTAGACATTGCCTGGCTCGTTGCTTTCGACCTTGGCCTACCGCTGCCGCCGTCGGTGACCAAGAAGAACCACCCTATTTGCCCTCAATGCGGCGATGCGACTAGCGATGTCAAGTTCTCAACATGCGGCCATGTCGCGTGCAGAGAGTGTTTCGACCATCAGCTGCAAGTAGCATCCTCTGACCTTACGAGCAACCACTTCCCATTGATTTGTTGGAACGAGAGCTGCGGACAACCCATAGCCATCACAGACCTCCGAAAATATGCTACAGGTATAATGATTGATGCATTGCTGAAAGCCTCTTTGACATACCACATCCGATCCTTTCCCGATACCTACCGCAACTGCCGCACGCCCGATTGCAAGTCTGTATACCTCCGTAACGGATCTTATGAGATATTCACTTGCCCTACATGTCTGGCGCAGACGTGTACCTTGTGTCATGCCGAGCCACACGTTGGCTGGACCTGTGAGGAGTATGAGTCGCATCTCAGGAAGAACAAGCACAACGAGGAACTATTAGACGCCTACAAGGCTATGGCTGGCACAAAAGAGTGCCCTAAATGTGCGACACTGATCGAGAAAGTAGACGGATGCAATCACGTCGAGTGCAGTGGATGCCACGGCCACATGTGTTGGGTGTGCATCAAGGTCTTCCCGCAGAGCGAAGCAGCGTACCAGCACATGAACGACGCGCACGGCGGAAACGGGCTGGTGGAAGCAGAAAACGATGATGAGAGCGAGTTCGATAGCGATGATCTGGAGAGCGATGAAAGTAGCGAGGAACAAGATGATGACGATAGCGACTCGTGATAGGAAGGTACTTGGGTAGTGAGACTGACTCAAGTGCGCGCATCCATTCCGTAGATCAATTCCGCACCGAAACCTGCGCTCTACGGATGGACCTTGCGCGCGCAAGGGCCTGACTCAGCCTGTCGATATTTAGGATTCGTGCAAAGACTTGGCAAGGTTGTTGTTCCTTTTGGCAGTGTACATTGGGATGGGTTACATTGTGAACATGGTGGATGACTTGCGATGGCACTCGAGCAGTTTTCTTTGTAAGCAAGCGGCTCTTTGCCCAGTGCTGCGCCGGTGCGACATTTGGCTGAGGGAGCCCAGCCAATGGAAGCTCGGCGTGGCCTGGTAGCGTGCTTACGAAGACGGAACCTTCGGTTCTCTGCGTATCCGGTCGGTGGTCGGCCCTTTGTATTACAAACCTCACTCTCTGTTGCTGCGATGCAATTACGGACGACGCAAGCGTGGCATTTTTTCGAACTCTGCACTGATGTGGCTGGATTCTAACCTTCGACTGGCAATCTATGGTCAGGGGCATGTGATGTTTCGGTCCGTCGTTCAAGTCGTCGGTCTCCCGGACGGGTGAAGGTAGAAAGTATATGTAGAGCATAGCATCCTCATCTCTCAATCCACTTACTACTCTATACACAAGCGCACAAGCGTCTCTTCATTGAGATCTCCACTAGACGCCTTTGATCTCAAACTTCAGCATTGATATCTCCTATTCCACAAAAACACTACACCACACCACACCCTCATATCGCAATGTCCGAACAACGCAATATCGTCGTGCTCGGCGCGTCGGGTGCTGGTCTTCAAGCAACGCACTATATCCTCAAACACATACTGCCTGCTCTCAAGGCCAAGAAGGATGCCAAATACCATGTCTACACCATCTCGCCAGCATCGCACTGGTACTTCCGCGTCGCATCGCCCAGGGTAGCAGCCTCCACTAGGCGTATGGCGTCGGAGAAAATCATGTTGGATCTACATGATGGCTTCAAGCAATACTCACAAGAAGATTTCACCTTCATAGAGGCTGCGGCAACCGGGCTGGAAACCTCAACGCGACGAGTCCTATATCGCAGCAACAAGGGACATGAGGACGAGTTTTTGAGTTACCACGCCCTCATTGTCGCAACGGGTAGCAGCACTTATCATCCCGCCTTTTCCATGAGCGCAGATGCGCAAAGCACCCTGGACTCAATTGGCTCAACGAACGAAAAGGTTGCTTCGGCAAAGAAGATTGTGGTCGTTGGTGGTGGGCCTACCGCTGTCGAGTTTGCTGGTGAAGCGGCCGAGCATCGCAATGGCAAGCCGGGATGGTTCAGCAAGGTGGATCCCAAGACTGAAGTTACCTTGATTACATCCGGCAACCAGCTTCTGCCCGGCCTCCGCCCCGCCATTGCCAAAGCGGCAGAGCACAAGCTCAACGCTCTCGGCGTAAAGGTCATATACAACACACGTGTGACCGAGACGTCGCCGACGACAGACGGTCGCACGTCGCTGACGCTCAAGAACGGCGATAGACTCGAAACCGACCTCTACGTCCCTGCGCATGGCGTCCAGCCAAACTCCTCATGGATTCCCGATCAGCTTCTCAACGACAAGGGCTACTTGATCACCAACTCCACACTTCGCGTGGATGAAGCAGGGCCCCGCGTCTACGCGTTTGGCGATGTCGCTTCCTACTCGCGTAACAACTTCTGGGATATCATACAAGGTCTACCCGTTCTCGTCACCAATCTCAAGCGTGACTTGCTGTCCTTCAACTCTATGCTCCCCGATCAAAAGCCCGGAGGCAAAGATAGGACATTTAAGCCCGACACAAGGGAGTCGATGATTATCCCAATCGGAAGTGGAGGTGGTGTTGGCGCGATGATGGGCTGGAAAGTGCCAAGTTGGTTCGTTTGGATGCTCAAGGGGAGGGATTACATGCTTGGTTTGAGTGGATTGCCGTCATTGACTGGTGACAATGTCAAGAACGAAGTCAAATGGTCAAAGGAGGAGGCTGCCATCTGAACAAGGGCGAGAGATTGTATGTTTTTTTTTTTGCACAAGTTGGCGGTGTCTAGTCTTATATCCATTTCCCATGTTTATTTATTTATCTATTTCAGTATTGTAGACTCTACTACATTGTTGTTTTCGACCCTGGGCAATATGAGATTCCATATGAGTGGGCTCGATCTGCATGGGAACAGATGCGCTCCATGCTTCTTCAAATTTCCATGAGCACAGTCCGGTGGATAACGGTCCGTCCTCACTTCTGTGCTGGCTTGCGACACGTGTTCCCTGATCCACCCGCGAAAGTGTGGAGAAGCACTCGAATTCAGTAGGAATGGTAGCAAGCAATCAATCACAAGTAGAAACATTTGCAGGCACGTTTGAGTGGTGGAGGTTGGCAAAAATCATGGCGGTTCATAGGCTGCGGAGAAGGCTGCAAGGCGATTGGTTTTGAGCTCGCTCCACCATCACGGCGCGCTCCGCGTCGACATCACTCCTTTCCACCCTTGCACCCCACGTACGCCCAAATGCGGGGTGATTGAGAGATCAAATGGACTTCGTGCGTATGGGCAGCAAAGGGATCGTGATATTGAAGCTGACGGGCGACAGTGGGTGAGGCTACTTGGCGGCTCGTCCCAGAAGAAGAAGCAGGCCGCCCCAAACAACCCACAGCAGCGGCTGGCACGCTTCCGACAGCGCTACAACCAAGTACTGGTATGCAGACACTGCCTCAGCGCGACGTGCGACATCTGACAGGCCGCAGCAAACATGGCAAAAGTCCGCCAACCTCGCCAACGACCGCGAAGCCCTGGGCAACATCCGCCGCGGCTTCCAGGCCCTGACCGCGATACTCAGCGATGAGTCCCGATCGCCGGCACCGCACATGTGCCTGCAATTTGCGGCCGCCCAGCAAATCTATACCGCCGTGTCCAAGATAGCAGCTACCGCTCATGATGAAGGCACCGTCAGGGACGCCGTCGCATTCTACAACGCCCTCATCGACAGCGAAGAAGAGGACTTTCTCGAGAATGACGTCTTCGCTGCGTCTCTGATGAACTTCATCGACCGGACAATCGGGACAGGCAGCATCGGAATCGGAGAAGACATCGAAGCCGATATCGTGGAGCTGTTGTTCGGTATCGCAGCAAAGATCAGGTTACAGCCAGAGATCCTGCATGTTTGGTTCACCACGGCATCCGCTGATGGCGAAGGCCGGCTACCCAATCAAAAGACCGACTTCGCAGGCATCACGCAAAAGGAGGACTTTCCGCTGTGCTATCAGCTCATCGACCATGTCCACCACGAAGGCCGTATCGGGGACTTTGCGCGCACTGGGCTACTCTACATCTTCGAGTCTGCCTCCAGGTCCATGGACCTGGAGCAGTGGATAGTCAACAGTGATCTTCCCACGCTCATGGCCACGGGGCTGGGCGCTCTATACAGCCAGATGAGCAGGTACGCAACCCGCCCTATGCTTCTCCGGCCACACTGACATCATCTAGAAAGCTATCAATCCTGCATCCCCCCCACGAACTACCTCTCATCCTGTCCCTCTCCGACTACGCCGATATGCAGCCCAATCTGCAAGCAGAGAACTTCTTTGGTGCCGACTTCCAGAGCCATCTTCTCACCTTTCTGTCTTACCTCGCCTTCTGGCAGGATGTGTTGGAGCATTGCAGATCTGTAGACGTTAGGGTTACATTGATCGATCACTTTCAGGCTCTCTTCCTGCAGCAGCTCTTGTCCGTACCCAATGCGCCCAGCCAGTATGCACTCAGCTAACCTCTTACAGGTATCCATCCTTGCTCGAGTCGTCCGATGCCGATGGTGGCTCTTCTGTTGCTGTGCTCACGTACCTCCGCCACATACTCGACGCTCTGGACCATCCAGAGCTTGTGCATATGATGCTGCAGTATCTACTCGCGCTACTCGACTATACAGCCTCGACAACACCTCGTTCGCCCGCAGCTGTCAAGCGACGTCAATCGCTCATGCTTCTTAGCGCTACCGACAAAGACGATGACAAGCTCAACCCGTCGCTCTTCAATCTGGTCGATCTTGTGCTGGGCAGCACGGCCTCACGAAACCCGCAGACAGTCATCGCAGCGCTCAAGTTGACAACCGTCATAATGAGTAAAAGCCACGGATATGCCCTGGGTTCTCTCGTGAAGGTGATGAACCTTCACCATAAGGAACATCATAGGACAGTGGGATCTCTGAACAAAGAACTAGAGCTCTATCTCAACATCGCCGTCGACCTCGCCGGTCTCGAAGGCGTCGATGAAGCCTACGACAGCTACCTGAAGGACGTACTGAGCTCGCTAGAGTCACATCCCTGTTCCTTGAAGACTATTGGTATACCTGCAACGTCTGCGAAGAACCAGGGCTACTTCGACTCAGCTGAAGCCTCGGCTCGGGATGTTGACCCACACCTACTTCTTCCCGAAGACCCACTGTTCCAGACCCTCATTGATTTGCTATTGAGGTTTCTTACGAATGATGTCGAAACGAACTTGGCACTTACCGAGGCAATTATCACGCTCGGGACATGCTCCCAGCTACGCTTGGAAGGATGGCTGTCTGTCGACCCTGCGGACTATCATTTCGAGAACGATGGTGTCGAGGCCGAAGCATTCACAAACGACAACCTGCGAGGCATGTTCAAGGCTGAGAGGCTTCCGAGTTGGAGTGCATCCGCGACACCCCAGATATTCGCATGCTTGCAGCAGCTTCGGGCTCAAGTAGACGCTCTCAGGAGTGACATCAAAGATTGGGACGAGCATGTCGCTAACCGCAAACACGCTTTTCGCTTCCACCAAGACATGGTAGAGGAATCAAAGATGTCTACGCCTCAAACCAGGCCCGCCAGAGCTGCATCCGAAACACCAGTAGGGTCATGGACGCCGCAGATACCAAAGCATGTACTAGACCAACCAAAGGCACCTTCACGAGCACAGTCTCCCAGGGGAAGGAAGGAAGCGCTGGCGGGGTCCAGAAACACACCAACAACATCTCCTGCTCCTTCTAGATATGGTGGTCAGACACTTGTTGGCTCCCCTGCTCGAGCCTCATCTCCTCTCTCTGTGCAAAACGTCAGCAATCCACAGCCCTCACTCATGTCAGACGTCGATGCCAGTATAGCACAGATAAGGATGAACCAGTTTGGGAAGCGACGAATCCGCTTCCGACGGCCGGCTGGGTCAAAGGAAGTCGAAGTCATGCTATCGAAATTCCAACCGCCGCCAAAGGAGTCTTCTGACGGTGCAACGGACGGCGCCGAACAGACGGAGGAAGATGACATCCGAGAAGCGAGTCTGTTACATATCATTACAAATGTGGTGATTCTGCAGAACTTTGTACTAGAGCTGGTGGCACTGATGCAGGTCAGGGCGAGCTTGTTCAACGAGGTCAAGTTTCTTTGAGGGTGTTGGGTTGGTATGGGGGTGTTTTCGGTCATGTAGCAAGAATATACCCATTTCCATGTTCGTTTTCGGCTCGGCGCTTGAGTGCATGCATGCTCATGAAAGTATGCAAACACGACCTTACAAGAGGCCAGGGAAAGCACTGTCAAGGTTCCGAGGTATCCTCGTGCACGTGCATTATCGGCCGCTTTCGGGAAGCACAGGGCTGCATCGGAACATTCCCGGCTGCCCCTCAAACGTCATACTCTCGCACTTTCACATGTCGATCATTCACCCCTCACCCTCCGTCCATCTGCCATGCACGCGAGCTCGTGAAAGCGCATCAGCCCGGAAACACGCGAAAGCCGAAATCAGTCATATCACCAGATTCTGATGTAGTATCTACCCAAGAAAGTCATGATGATGAACCACCAATTGCCTGGGAAACTGGGGAACCTTGTGCTCGGCAACGTAATTACTAGAGCCGATCCCCGGCCGAACGACATCAGCACATTGTAACTTCCGCTCGTCCACCCAAGGCGAAATCCGGGGTATGCCAAGCAACCCCATTAGTTTGCCAGGCTAGGTCATGCCAGACAACAACGCGTGCCGGTCTAAACTAAGACAACCGGCCTGGGCTCACGCAAGGGCCGAGGCTGGCGGAGCAAATGGGTATTTGTCCTCACACCCGCGGGTAGCCTCTGATCAGCCATGACAGAAATATGACTGACGAACTTCCTTGCACTCCTTTACTTGACTCACAACTTCTGTTCCTCGTCCTTTTTTGTTGTTGTTGTTGTCACTTCTTTCCTGATACCCCCATCTGACGGCTCTTGCTTTTGCATACCTCTTTCCGTTCCCTTGCTACCTTTGAGCTTACCAGCCGAGGCTCTCCGAACGCGTTGCGGCTTCCTTGTCGAAACTTTGGGTACGGCTCAGCTCGTGCTTTCAGCTTTGAGATCCGTTTAACCCCACGTGCTTGAATCTTGGACACCCTTTGGACCGAGTGCGCACACCTACAGCTATTCCTTGAGCGCCAGTAAACATCGATACTATACAACATGTCTGCAAAATCGGTACAAGGGCCTGGCGGCAAGAAGCCCGCGTCGGCGGCCACCAATCTGATCGGTAAGCTATGGGATCTTGGAGTTGAGGGTATGCGACTCAATTGACAATAGCTGACATGGTTGCGCAGCCGGTGGGGGTGCCGGTATGATGGAGGCGCTCGTTTGCCATCCTCTAGGTAAGTGATCCTTTTGCAGCAAGTATAATTGCCGCGCGAGGAATCTGACCCGGCTTTAGATACCATCAAAGTCCGAATGCAACTGTCAAGACGCGCTCGCGCGCCAGGCGTACGCACCACCTCACCTTTGCGCCGCGACCAGCGTAGTGCTTGAGGCGAAGACTGACACAAGGCTGCAGGCAAAGAAGCGTGGCTTTATTACTACTGGTGCCGAGATTGTCAAGAGAGAAACAGCTCTGGGCCTATATAAAGGATTAGGCGCTGTACTAACGGGAATCGTCCCGAAAATGGCCATACGATTTACCAGTTACGAATGGTACAAGCAATTATTAGCAAACAACGAGGGCAAGGTCACCTCGAAATCGACATTCATGGGTAAGATTTCACATTCCCAAACGCGCAATGCATTCACCCTGCACCGCTCCTCTCTGAACTATGACCAGAAACTGACGGCATATAGCTGGTCTGGCTGCTGGAATCACAGAAGCTGTCTTCGTCGTTACTCCCATGGAAGTGGTGAAGATCCGTCTCCAAGCGCAACACCACTCCATGGCAGACCCGCTCGATGTGCCCAAGTACCGAAACGCCGCTCATGCAATGTATACCGTTCTGAAGGAAGAAGGCGCAGGTGCATTATGGCGAGGTGTCTCGCTCACTGCTCTACGCCAGGGAACGAACCAAGCGGCAAACTTCACGGCATACTCTGAGCTTAGGGCGCAGTTGCAAAAGTATCATGGCACCAACGATCTACCCGGCTACGAGACGAGCTTAATTGGACTGATCAGTGGTGCCGTTGGACCATTTACAAACGCACCAATTGACACCATCAAAACGAGGTTGCAAAAGACGCCCGCGGAGGCTGGCCAGAGCGCTATCCAGCGGATCACGGTTATTGCGAAGTAAGTCATCGAACAGGCATGAACTATGAGCAGGGATTGACAGTTCTTGTAGCGACATGTGGAAGCAAGAAGGGATAAGGAGCTTTTATAAGGGTATCACACCGCGCGTCATGCGAGTCGCTCCCGGCCAGGCGGTCACATTCACTGTCTACGAATACCTAAAGGGCGTGTTGGAGAAGGGACGAGACATGCTCCCGGGTGGCCAGTATGAAGAGTGAGATGTCGCCTGGTGCGGCCGATGTTTGAGGAAGGACGGGTATTGATACTATCCCCCGTAGCACACACCAATGCATCAACTGTATTCGAACGGTAAATCACACTTTAAAAAAAAAAAAAAAACTTTCGGTCCGTATAGACAATCGTCAGGTACAAGACGGAACGGCAAAAGCAGGGACTGCCAAGTACATCAGCCGTCCAGCCCGCCTGCCCCACACACACGTATGCAACCCCATTCTACGTCAGCGTAAACATACAAAACTGTGAGTCTGCCGACACGCCACCACGATCATTGCAATACCCCGCCATTTCAGAATTGTGCATTCGATAAAGTTTTACAACGATGCAGTCCGGCATCTCAGGTACCCCTCTCGGAGCCTTTGCCCCTCACACACACCCCACTGACGACGTGCAACAGCTTCCCAAGAGCTCAAATCGGCTCTCGGGGGCCTCATAACCTCTTCGAACCAACGCGGTATTCTTGCAACAATCCAAAACGAGACCATTGTCCCAGCCAGCACGATATCATCGAGCGCATCCACATTTGTCGACGACCTCTCGAACCTCCAACCCCACATCAAAGACAATGCGGCCCTGTACATCCTCCTTCGCCGCGCAGACAGCCTCTCGGACCCAGACAAGAGCCTGGTAGCCGTAACATACGTGCCCAACGCGGCGCCGGTACGACAAAAGATGCTCTTCGCATCCACACGTCTCACGCTCGTCCGCGAACTGGGCGGTGAACACTTTGCCGAGAGCGTCTTCACGACGGAAGCCTCTGAGCTCACGCCCTCTGGCTGGGAGAAGCACATTGCACATACCGAGTCCGAGAACCCACTCACAGCCGAAGAGCAATCGCTACAGGACATCAAAGCCGCCGAGGCGCTGGAGAGCAGAGGCACACGCGGCCAGAGCCTTGCTCAAGGCGGCAAACTGGCTATCCGCGCCGACGACGAGATTGCAGGCGCGCTGCAGAAGCTGGGGCAGGGTGGAACGGACAACCTGGTTCAGCTTCGCATGGATGGCGCGACTGAGACGTTGAAACTCGTTTCTTCGTCCTCGGCTACGCCGTCTACCATCGCTTCTGCTATTGATCCCAAGGAGCCGCGGTACGCGTTTTACCGGCACGACGACCCTGATGCGACCATTGTCTTCATTTCGACGTGTCCCAGCGCGGCCAAGATTAGGGAGCGCATGCTGTACGCTGCGAGTCGCGGTAACGTGGTCAGTCTTGCACAGGGCGATGGCGGGCTCAAGGTGGTGAAGAAACTGGAAGCGACGAATCCGGATGAGGTTACCGAACAGGTTATTCTGGATGAGTTCAAGGTGGAGAAGAAGGAGGAGAGTAAAGGGTTTGCGAAGCCGAAGAGGCCGGGAAGGCGGTAGGGATGCATGGCATGACTGAATGAATGAATGAATGAATCAATAAAACATAGATGAATCGGAGACGTTCATGTCTGAAATAACGATGGATATCTTCCCCCTTTCTTTCTGCAGATTTCCTACATGACTACCAAGTTGTTCGTCTAGTCATCTCCATTCCTCATGAACCCGTGGCTGACATGCGGTCTCCTTTCCATCCTGCCAAACCTCGGCTTTCCACCCCCACCAACCTTCTGCTGCTGCTTCTTCTTCTTCTCCGCTTCCCTGCCTTTGAGCCAATGCTCACGCACATTCTTCGTTTGCCGGCTCAGCTTGGGCGGCATCACCTTGTTCTGTTGCGCTAGCACTGCTACGCTCAACTTCCCCTTCTTGATGTCCTTGGTCGGCCTGTCGGTGCGCTCGAGGAACTTGATATGCTTGTTCAGCTTCTCTTTCCTCCTCTGTTCCTCGGTTTGGCCGCGGCGCGCGGGCGGTGGTGTAGGGGGTCGCTGGTCGTCGATTGTTTCGAGAAGGGAGGCGGGGAGGAGACCGTTTGATGTGTCGATTTGCGTGCTTGGTTCTGCGTCTTCTTCTGCGTCTTCGTCGTCTTCGTTGGTACCAGCCGAGGCTTTTGCTTCCTTTGCTGCCCTCTTGGCTAGTTTCTTTGCCTTTTTCTCCTCTCGTTCGCGCTTGGCGGCTTGTTGGGCGGCGAGGAATTCTTCGCGTGCTTGTCGCTTGGCTTGCTCTTTTGCTTGTTGCGCCTTTCGCGCGCGGTCGGCTTCGGCGCGGGCGGCGAGGGCTTTTGAGCTGGCGGCGGCGGTGGTGACTACTTCGGGGGCTTCGTCGTCCGAGTCGCTGGCATCAGCATCGGATTCGGTCTGGGGTGATGCAGGCGCGGGCTCTGAGGCTTCGAAAAGCTTCTTGCCTGGCTTGTTCACGGCTGGCGAGTCCTGCGACTGTGTAGGCTCTTCGCTACCGAAGCGCATGTGTGTCTTTTCGGGCTGAGCTGAAGGAGGGATAGATTGTTGCGAGGGTATGGGTGCCATTTCGCTCTCGTAGGTGGACGACGGGATCTCTTCTTCAAGGTCGGCAATTTCCTTCTGTGGTGTCTTCCTGGGTCGCCCTCTACCCTTCTTCGCTGCCGCCGATGGAGTCTGATCCTTCATCGCCTTGGCCTTGGGTGTAGGCGAGCCCTCGGGCTGCTTGTGAGTATATGGCGTCGCATACACGGAGCCCGGTGCTTGTACGGGTGTGTAGAAAGCAGGGTTTTGCGCAGTCGATGGCACGTCATCGTCCTTTCCTTCAGTGTTTGAAGAGTCTTCCGTTGATGCTCCACCAGCAACGGCTTGAGGATTCGATTTTTGACGAGCTTTACCGCCCTGCTTAGGTGTCTGGGGAGCGTCTTCTGTAGGCGCAGCGACTGCGATGGTGTCGGAGGTGTCGTTTGAAGAGTCCTGCGAAGGCTCGTCTGCCGTTCCGTCCGGCGACTTGACTTCCTTGGCAGCTCCCTTCTTCGCTGTGGCTTTGGGCGCTTTTCTCTGCCTCTTTGTCTGCGTCGGTGTCTCTAGCGCCTCCAATTCTCGCTTTCCTGCTTGCTTTCGTGTCGAGCTGCGCGGCGTGGGCGTCGGTGCGCCTGGCGTCTCTGTTCCTCCTCGTGTCGTGACCATTGCGACAATGATACTGTAGCTTCTGCTTTGTTTCACTGCAAGCGCCACTTGGATTCGCCGTGTTGGTGTCGGGTCGCAACTTTCTTCGCGACATTGGAAAAAGATTCTGGCGCGCCAAGATTTCGCGGCCACTGCGGACCTCCGAGATCAGCCATCACCACGGTCAACATGCGCCGCTGGATGACCATAACACACATCTCATTCCGCCATGTCCTTACCCCGAATGATGCCGCCCTCCATTAGAGCTATTGGTAGACTCCGGAGTTGTCTGACTTGCCCATCACACCAATTCACCAGGGCAATTCAGCACAATGGCATCGCCAAGCTGGCATCGTATTCACGTCAACAAAAAACTGGAGCCCAGTTTTACTCTCGGGGTTATGCTACTAAGCAGAGGCTTGACGGTCCAAGAGCGAGGGCTGATGTTGATGAGCGCAGCCGATTAGGCTTTTACACATTGACCAAACAGCAAGGCTTCCTTAACATGGAGCCCCGCACAGCGCAAAGCATTTATCAAGATTTTGTTGCAAACAAGAGCAAAATGGATCATGGTGATAATGTCTTGCGACTAGTGGAAAGTGCGTCCTAGGTCTTTGGCCTAAATTAGTTCTGAATGCTGACTTGACCAGAGTACAATGTCAAGCTTGAGGACGTTGCATCCCTTGGAATTATCACCTTCAAGATACCTGACATCACGGATCCGGCAAAGAGGGCTCAACTTCCCCCAAGTCAGCACAAGCCTATTTCAGGCCTGATTCTGCAGGGATGTGCCAAAGCGGAGGACCCGCTAGCCATCGTGCATATCTTGACAGCTGTCTATCTTAGTGGAACGGGTAATGAGCCTGCACAAGAGTTGGCACGCGTTTTTCCAAGCCATGAGATCCCAAAGTACCGCAAGGTGCTCCAGGGCTTCAACCAAGAAACTCTGGCCAAGGATACCGCTTTGGGACCAGAAGTTTTGACACTGGAAGGTCTTTTCCTCGAGCAAGACGGTCATCGCCTCAAGGCGAAAGAAGCCTACTTGAAAGCCATCACGCCCTCAAGTCTGAAGTTTGATCCGGGATCTAGGCACCCTATGCAACTGCCTCTGATCGCGCCCTGGAACGCGCTTGGCTTCTTACTGAAAGCCGACAAGGATCCAAAGATTCAAGCTGAAGCAAAGATATATTTCGAAAGGGGGGCTCTCGAAGGCGATGATCCGCTCTCATACTACGAACTTGCAGCTTTCGAGCCCAGAACTAGCGAGAAGTGGTTGCGATATACTAGTAAAGCCGCGGCATCTGGTCATGAGCAAGCCATTATCAATCTCACTGAGTTTTACCAAGACGTTGCTAAGGCAGAATCGCCCTTGCTCGAAAATGGCAGCATACGCAAAGCGCTGAACTGGCTACTGAGATGGAGGTCCGGTAGTGCAGCAGCAATGGCCCGGGAGTGGCTTCAGGCCGCATCTAACATGGGCCACAAGCCCTCGATGCTCCGGCTCGCGGAGTATCACGAATCTGTTGGAGAGAATGAACGGGCAAAGGAATACTTGCGACAAATAGTTGAATCTGTGAACAAAGCGAATCAGAGAGAGCAATGGCCACAGCTGGTGCAACTTGCGCGAAAACGCCTGGCTGGGATCATATAAGAACCCAGAAACTTAGAGGCAAGGCAAACCATGGTTGTTGCATTTCCCATGGGATGAGGAGCCATCTTGGTAATTACCTCGACAAACGACTATCTCCGGGACTACGCAGATCTACCCCGCTTTGGCAAGGGAGATACGGGCCTTCCTTATCTGGCACTCTGATAGTGGCCGGGGTACTGGAGACTTTAAGTCTACATTATCCAGTCTTGTCTGGCACAAGATACCTCCGAGTTCATACCGTTCAGGTCCTGGAGAGGATTGTTAATCGTCACCACTCCCAAATCTCCAGCAACAACCATGACCTCCACCACCACTGGCAAATGCAGCCGCAAAGCCTTAGTTGGGTCCCCTTTGAATTTCTGGTCGCATTCTTCGGAATCTGGATTCGACCTTACACATCCATCGAGTCACACGTCCACAGTTGCAGGGCCGACATACAAGATCAAAACGTCAACACAACCCATTACCATTGACCCCTCAAAGTCGGCCCTTGTCATCATCGATATGCAAAACTTCTTTCTCTCCGAAGCGTTCGGCCGGGACACAAAAAGTCCCGGACACGCAGCCTGCGAGCAACTAGTCAAACACGCCATACCCGCGGCTCGAAAAGCAGGCATCAGGATAATCTGGGTAAACTGGGGTCTCACAGAGCAGGAAGTCCAAGAAATGCCACCGGCAGTCAAACGCGCGTTTGGCTTCTTCGCCATGCCCTCAGACACCGAGTTCCCGCCTGGCGAATCGGCTTTTATCCAACAACAGAACAGTATAAGTGTAGACCGCCACGGCGAAGAAAACAAGTCTGTATACTGCGGCATGGGCGCCGACTGCGGCACGCTTACCTTGCCCTCGACGGGAAAAACGGTTCAAGGAGGCAGATTGCTCATGCGCGATAGCTGGAACGCAGCACTGTACCCACCCCTCGATGCCATGTACACCCAAGGCAGCCAATTAGCCCACAACCCCGATGTCTGGATCCACAAGAATAGGATGAGTGGGCTGTGGGGCGCTACAACGCCGCTGAAGGAGTTTCTGGACGAGCAAGGCATTCGGACGCTGTTCTTCACGGGGGTCAACACGGACCAGTGTGTTGGGGGCACGTTGACGGATGCGTTTAGTAATGGGCTTGACTGTGTGCTTTTGGGGGACGGGGCGGGCACGACGACGCCCGAGTATGCGCAGATGTGCTGGGAGTATAATGCAAGTCGGACGTTTGGGTTTTGTGCGAGTTGCGAGCAGTTTGCAGAGGGTGTTGCTGGCGGGTCTTGAAATGCGTCTGGGACTAGAAACTGGATAATGTAACGTAATGTCAATTCTTCATCACGCTACCAGACGCCGTGTTACATCGTACAAAAGTCGGCAGTGGCCTCGTCTTTTCATATGTTTGCTCTATCCATGGAATCTTCTTTTTCTTTTACATTCTTCTTACAAAGCACCCAACTCCTTCAACTTGCTAACCATGGCATCCACATCCTCGACCTTGACACCGCCCTTCCGTGGCGGCGGCTCGGTAACCTTGAGCGTCTTCAGCCTAATCTCGGTATCCAGACCATAATCGCCCAGGCTCTTCTTGTCAAGCTGCTTCTTCTTCGCCTTCATGATGTTGGGTAAACTGGCGTAGCGGGGTTCGTTGAGGCGCAGGTCGGTGGTAATCACCATTGGCAGCTTAGCCTTGATAGTCTGCACACCGCCATCGACTTCCTGGACGACTTCGACGGATTGGTCGTTGATTGTGACTTTGGAGGCTTGCGTGGCCTGAGGCCAGTTGAGCAGGCCCGCGAGCATCTGCCCCGTCTGCCCCGCGTCGTCGTCAATGGCCTGCTTGCCGAGGATGACGAGGTTGCTCTTTTGCTCGTCGACGACTTTTCGCAGCAACTTCGCTACACCCAGGGGCTCCAGCGCATCTTTCTCTTCCACTACGACGTGGATTCCGCGGTCGGCGCCCATGGCCATGGCTGTGCGGAGGATGTCTTGGGATTTTGGGACGCCCGCGGAGAAGGCAACGATTTCTTCGACAGAGGGGGCGTTGGCGTGGTGCGCTTTCTTCTCGCGTATGCGCACTGCTTCTTCGATGGAGAGCTCGTCGAAGGGGTTCATGCTGTGCTTTACGTTTGCGGTTTCTACGGCCGTTTGCGCGCGGTTTACTCGGGGTTTGACCTTGGGGATGTCATTACTCGCTGCAGATTTGATTGTATTGAAGTCTATGCCCTATGCATTGTCGTCGGTGCTGCATGTCGCTTCTCACACCATCGTCTCGGAAATGTCTTGTCGCATTCTGGTGTTGGAATAAACGTACCGCATAGTCAATGACCCGCTTGACGGGTACTAATATCCTTAATCCTGACATTGTGTATATGGCAACTCCTCAACACCCGAAAAGAGAATTGTGTTGGGGGTAACTCTGGGTAATGATGTAGAAGAGCAAGGGTGGGGTGGATAGCATCGGGGTTCGTGAGGGCGTTCGCGATGGCTTAGCCGAGGCTTTTTCCGATGTCCGCGGGCGGCCTTGGCGCGGAGATGGTGTCTGCATACAAACGATATGGTGTGCGGTACAAAGTATTTCAACATATTTCCAAGACTGCACGGCTTGTCGGGATTGCATTCTATCCAACCCTTGCCATGTAACGGCACTAGAAAGCGATACCTTGAGTATCATGGCCGACGTGCATGACCAACTAGCAACCACCAGACACGGAAAAGCATAAAGAAGACTTCAGGGAATGGGACTCTGCTTGCCAATCTCGGGAGACTGCTTCAGCTCCTGTCCTTCTGCCATTTTCACCTCATCCACACTCCCCCATTTCACTCGGCTTCTCCTCTATTCCTATGATTTTTGACCTCTTTTGCCAAATATCCTCTTCTCACTGGAAACTGGGCTGCGTGAGACGATCTGGTCTGTCGAAGAAATGACGGTGCATTTTGAGGATAACGTGGATGTATTGGGTAGCCATTGTTTCCTGGAAGTTGCAAAAAAATGGATAGGCTCAATGAAAATCATGGCTGTATCGCATGCAGGTATTTATGGAATCCATCTTGATTGCTCTGAAGATCGGCCGATATTTGTCACGTGTAGCAGCTGTGCTTGTAAAAAAAATGCGTTCTAGATCACGAGGATTGCGCCGCAAAGAAACTGAGGAAACTTCCTACCGTCAGGCCACTCACCAAGCACAGCGACATGAAGCCTCCAGCAGCCTCGAGTTCGTCTGGTTCAACCCATTCCGCGAAACCCATCATGCAGTTGCTGCCTAGGTAACCGTTTGTCATGCCAAAGAACAGCTGTACAACAAAGAGATAGAAGAAGTCCGAGTTGATGGCGGCGCCCTTTCCACCGATGTTGCATAGCAAGTACAAAGGAATAAACAAGACTCTTGCGATTGAAATGAAAAAAAGCAGCCGTGGGCGATGGGTGAGACGAAGAGCTGGCAGGGCAGGTCCCACTCGGCCGATGAGGTCACCAATGTTCCAGAAGAAGAAGGCCAGAGGGATAAAGGCGGCTGGCTGAAATATGCGAGATGCATCAGTTGGGTTTCGTACACTCAGCACCTGGGGTGTGAAGACGGGGAAGAACATGGTTACAGCAAAGGTGGTGGCAACGGCACCAGCGAGCCAGAAGAGTCTCTTGAGTAGTCTCATCAAGGGCACACTCTTGCGTTCGCTATGGCTGGGGTTGTACTCGGGCCCTTCATCGTAGGCTGTGCGTGCCATGCGCTGCTTGGAGCTACTCCGGGAGAGGAGGTGGAAGAAAGCGACCAAAGTTGCAAGACACACACCGGTGGCGGTCAAAAAGTAGACAAAGGCAGATGTGCTGGACTCTTGCGGTGCTCCGTCAACATGGTGCTTCTTGGGTACCAAGAGGACGGAAACAATCTGGGTGATGGCCGGCAGTACACCGGCAACACCTTGACCCGACATGATTCCCTGTGTGTACTCTTCCCTTCCAAAGCCAGATACATAGGCGAAGACGCCATTCTGACACAGGCCAGTGGCCAGACTAGCGCTCAGCACCATGACCATAAGGAAGGCAAAGTAGACGCCCGCAGACACGTTCAGGAACATCTTTGTGGATAGGGCAAGCAAAGTGAAGACTACGGCGTTGAGGGCGAGGGATACGATGATACGTCGGGGGTAGTTGGCACGGGCCTGAAGCTTGGTCAAGACGATCATGGAGCCTAGGTTGCCTACGGTGGAGACGGAGAGGATGCCGGATTGGAAGTTGCGGAGGAGGTTGTGGTTTGATTCGAATCGTCGCTGGAAGTAAGGGGCTGCTGCTAGGAACATGTTCCTGGGGCCAAAGTCAGTTGCCTGTCGGTGGTTGGGTGGATGAGAACGTACCAGGCCCATAGCATGGCAACTCCCAGCAGAGTGAAGACGGCATAGTCAGTCCACGAGAAGGCGTGCTCGTCTGCATCAATGTGCTCTCCATCAGGCCGCTCCGAGCCGCCTTCTAGCGGTTCATACGACGCCGTCGAGTTTTCACGCTCGAATATCTGGCGTATGCGCTCCATGATGGGTGCTTGTATCGCGGTCAGGGTGCTCTCGGGGGTCCGCGGCGGAGTTTCGGAGGTCTCGATAGCAAGTCTATAGGGGTAAGATGTGCTCAAAAGGGGATGCAAAGGATTCTATGTAAATACAACACAGGCAGACATGTTCAGACTACGGCGCCGCTAATACGGCTCGTGATGGTGTCGCGTGGGTGAAGCGACTCGAGCGGTGGTCGCAGGTGATGTCGCGGCGGAGCATACCCTCATTCTAGCACGGGCGTGGGGCTCTGCGTGCAGCACGCGGCATGGCAGCCAGGGGCTCCCGGGCTCCAGCGCTCCAGGGCTTGATGTCAAGTCCACCCCCGCGCTGCCCCTCCGATTCGCTGTACCAACTCGACTCCAGAATATTCTCATAGTTCAACAGGCATTGGAGCACTCCCAACAAGGACTCGGCCCTCCACACATGCCCAACATGTCGTCGCATATGCCACCCCAGACCATCTCGGTCAAGCGCAAACGTACAGAAGCGCCGGTTGACGCGTTCCGAATCGATCACGAAGTCAAGCGCCAAAAGAGCCAAAACCTCGATGCAGGCTCGGCCCCTGAGCCAGACCAGCAATTCTTCTTTCGCCGTCTCACAAAGCCTGGCGACGATACCCAGCAATCTCTAGCCCCGCCCACACCAGCCGTTCAACGACGTTTTCGCCTCGATCCTGTATCGAGGATTGGCGCAAAAAGACATTTCGTCGAGGAACAGCAGTCCGCTAAAACCGACAATGTCCTGCTCGGTGGCCAAGTTCAGTTGCCAGTACGAGAAGCTGCGCCCGACTCCACACCACGACAGCGGAAGAGACCCGGCGCAGGCAGCGCACTGCACCCAACGGCGAAGCCAGCCTCGCAAAGAAAGCCTCTGGTGTCAGCACCCTCAGAAAATGACCTGCGGAACCTAGAAGCCCTGTCTCAAGAAGTGGAGAAAGTAGACAATCTCGAAATCCCTCTACCCTCACCATCCAAGCACAAGCCCAAGCCCCCCGCCAAACGTTTCGCAGAACGGCATCCAGAAAAGGCAGCAGCCCTAGCCTCACAAGACGGCTTAGCTACAGACGGCTTAGCTACAGACGGCGACGCAATGGACATTGACAGCGAATACGTCTACGACCACTACGTCCGTGAGCCCGTCATACCAAACGCACCTGCCCCGACCGGCACCGTAGGCCTCCTGGTTATCAGCGAAGAGGACGCAGACTGGTGGGACAACGAAGAAGTCAGTGACAGGGAGTTTGACACTGATGACGAGGATGAAAATGCCGAAGACTACTACGCCAACGACTATCCCGAAGACGAGATGAGCGACGACGATGAATTCGACCGAAACCTATACCAGTCCAAATATCGACACGGTAGCGATGATGAGGAGTTCAACGCCGCCGATGATGATGACGATGCGGTAGGAAGCGGAGAAGACGACGACGATTTACACTTTAAGATGACAGTGCCAAAAGCACAAAGAGTGGGATACTGGGGTATGCAGGGGGAGTGAGGCTTTCTCCATCAGTTTCTGATACCACAGTCTTCAAAAGTAGGATATCCCCATTTGCGAGAATGTCAACATACTCTCTCGTCAAAGTCATCCTGTTTACCTTCCCAACTTGTCCAAACAAGCCAAAACACTCTTTCCCACCATCGACCTCTTCCTCCTCCCAAACACAGTCCTCGCCCACTCCATGGCCCCCTCCGCATCCCCATCTTCCACCCCAACAACATCCATGGCCCCCTTCACCCTCCCTTTGACTAGTTGCCATGCAATCATAAACGCTTTCCACGCATACAGCGTAATCCACGGCGCCTCACCATCCGGCACACGTTCCTGGTCCAAATACCGCAAGAACCAGCCTACATTGTCCTTGATACTCTCGTAAACATTTGCCTCGCACAGAAACTCACACGAAGGCGCCAACTCAATGAGATGGTGTAACGCAGCATCAATGCTGCGTCCCACAATACCGCCAGTATGAGACGGAGACCACATTTGCATTTCAATCATGGCAGCCTGCCACGTTGCTTCCGCCAACGCCGTATGTTGTAGTGGTGGTAGTGGTGGTAGTGGTGGTAGTGGTGGTAGTGGTGGTTGGTCGGTATCATTGGTATTGTTGTTGCATCCCGACTCTTCCAACCGCACAAGAGGCGACAGGGCAAAGAGCGATTTTCGCAACGGACCCAACCGCTCCATACTCAGTATCCCCGTCATAGTCGACCACCCCGATATCTCCCTCGCGCTCGAGACGAGAAACTGCGTTATATTAATCGTGGCATACGGATCGAACGCAGGAATCGCATTCAAATCAGCATCGGACGCGAGGACGCGCCGCACCGCATCTTGGTACTGGATTGGCGAGTTGGGTTGTTTGGCGATGAGTTGGCGGTGTGCCCATGTCGCCGAGTTGCTCGCGTCCCAGTACGCTTCCGGACAGGGAAGGTCGTGTTTTATCTCCAGGTGCGAGAGGGAGCGCGGGATGGAGAGGAACTGGTACCAGAGTGTGTCAATTTGATGGATGGCGAACAGAGTCCGCTTGTGCGATTCGGCGTGAATGAAGTGGCGCCATAGGGATTCTAGGTCTGTTGTTGCGCCAGTGGCTTCGCTGGGGAGGGGCTGCATGAGGCCGCTTGCTCGGGCTAAGGAACAGATTTTAGAATGCGTCTTCAGCCCGTAGGTGGATTCCTTCTCGTCAGAGTACAGCATCGCGTAGATTTGTAGCAGGACATAAGTCTGCACCATTACTAGGCCGTGGGATGCTTCGTCTAGGTTCTCTTCCTCGGCTGCGATTAGAGTGCGTGCTTGGTGGAAACACTGGACTGACAGAGCGGCGCCGGTATCTGGACTGTCGTCCAAATCGGGATCCCCGCCATGTTGATAGCCAAGGCAGAGCATGCTTAATAAAAGATGACGAGGGACACTGTCGGCATGAAAAGTTGGACGGTGGAGAAATGGAAGAAAGTTGGACACGTGGGTGAAGTAGAGGTCACAGCCTCGCTCCTGTTGCGATAATGAGGGTATCCATTCCTCCTGGGCTTGAGATAAATTAGAGAGGGAAAGTAATGGATCCGGGCTCCATTGGTCAAAGTCGAAGTTGGCAAGACTTGTGTCATAGGAAACGGGTGGCACGGCCGATGCGGTGGACATGTTCAGTCCACCTTGAGGTTGCATAAGAGAGGCAAGCAGAAGTGAACTGGGATCCATGCTGGACATTTCAATCAAAGGCTGATCTAGTTGTGGCCTTGATTGTTCCTTTGGATATTGTGGTATCGCGTTGACGCCATCTTGGTTGGATCCTCGGCGCTGTGAATCATCTGGACTGGCCGCTGGCGACGTGGACTGGTCTCTGACAGATGGACGCCGCTTCTTCGCAGGTGGCGCCTCGGAGTCAGGGTGTTTCCTTCTTAGATGGCGTGAGCGCAAGTCTGATCGAGAGAAGGTTGCGTCACAAATGTGACAGGATAGCGATGCTTGGTCCGAAGTGCGAGTGTGAAGGGCTGCATGCCGCTTCAAATTCTCATGTCGAGTGAATCTGCTTTGGCAGATTGAGCATTGGAAAGGCTGGAATGCTGGAAGATCGCTAGAAGAGCTAATTATGGAAATGGACATGGTGATAGGAGCATAGGTCTCGCTGCATGAGGAAAGGGTGCAGAGGTGTGCACCTGCCAGCGATACATACCCCAAACTCCATCCCCGCTTATCGCCCGCGTAAAGGCAGTGGAGAGCCTAAACTAGATGCCGTTTTTAGGGTACTCTGCTTATCTACACGCCTCCTATTGGCGCATACAACCTTCAATCACCAAGAGGGGACCCATGACAAAGCCGGCAAATGACCTGGCATTCGGGTACTGAAGGAAGCAAAGCCATACAAATGAGGATGAATTCAATAGCCGACGGCGCACGTTTACGTAATCCCACTAGCACTACTGCTACCTCCCAGCCGCTTTCCTCCGTCCCCATCTCTATCTGCATACGAACTCTCAATACATCTCGTAGCGCCATCCAAGCTGCACCATTTCCGTCGTTACGCCACCTTTCATCACCTTTGCTACCTCCGCAGGGTCGCCTGAATCCAGACGCCTGTTCTCGCGCAAGACGAGCCACCTGTACACAGTGATTGTTGCTGCAAATAAGAAAGCGCAGCCCATCAGCGTCCCAAAAGCAGCGTAGAACTGTGGTGGCGCGTAGTAAAGATACGAAGCCCAGATGTTGGATGTTCCACCGAGAGCGTTGACTAGTGCCGATGCTGCAGCACGCTTCGACACCGGCCGGGCAAGGTGAAGATTGATCGTCTTGTAAAGGACGAGCTGAGGGCCGACCGATGCAAAAGGCAGTATCATCATGGAAAAATATCGCGCGCCGACGTTGAGGGTCGCCATCGGAATGATGTACATGACGCAGGCCGTAGCGATGCAAAAGAGAATGATCGAGTAAGCCGCGTTCCTACGGTCTGAATACCACATTAGACCGTAGTAGACGAAACCAGCGAGGATGTATGGCGGTGCTGTGAGCAACAAGCTGACGGTACCTGAAAAGCCGAGTGAGGCCACAAGCGTGGGGAAGTAGTTCGCGATGCTACCCTGGGCTTGTGAGAGCAAGTTGCAAAGGATGAGGAGCAACAACTTCGGATCGGCCAAAGCTTTGGCGAATCCTTTCAGTACACTCTCGTTCTCAGTTCCTTCAGCCGCGCCTGCCTCACGTTCGATTCGCCACACAGCAAGGTCTCGCTGCACTCCCGTGAGGATCTTGCTGTTGTGTGGAAATTCTGGCATCAGGAACGCACATACGCTACCAATACCGACGGTAGCTGCTCCTTCCACGATGAATAACCATTGCCATCTGTTGATGTCAGTCTATAATCGTACCTCTACAGAACTGTAGACTGCTTACCCGCGGATGCCATGTCTTCCGTCGAGGTTGAATATGGCCGCTGCAAAAAGTCCACCAAAGGCATTGCCGAATTGTTGTGCGATGTAAAGGGCGGCGATACGCTTCCCAAGCTCGGTCTTAGTGTACCATGCGCTGAGATAGTAGATGGCACCTGGGAAGAAAACCGCTTCCGCAACACCGAGAATTGCGCGCACAGCCAGAAGCTGACCATAGGTCTTGACCGCTGCAGTGGCTGCCGAGATGGTGCCCCAAATGATGACGGCACAGCAGATGTACATGCCAGGGCGAGGTATCTTTGTGATGAGCAGATTACTCGGAATCTGGAACGGCAGGTAACCAACGAAGAGGATCGAGACGGATGTAGCGAATTGCTGGGTGGTCATGTTGAGGTCCTCCATGATGCCTTGCAATTTCGCAGCAGCAAGATTCTGGCGGTCGATGTAGTTGAGGATGTACAGAATGCCGATGATGGGGAGCACGACCAGATCGATCCTCCTCACAAGCTTCTTGTTCATTTCTTGCAGTTCTGCTTGGCTATGAGCGCGTAGGCTTTCGGGCATCTGTTCATCGACAGCGAAGGCGATTTCGCCTTCAGCAGTAGTAGTCGTTTTGGCAAGCTCCATGTCGCATGAAGCCTGCTTCTTGGCGTCGTCTATGGTAGATTCGTGCATCGTGATGAACTTCTCGAGACAGCTTTGGCGATAATTGGGAGGATTGGGCACCGCTGCTCTCTGTGAGTCTGGTGGAGCACTCGATCGCGGTGATGAAATTTCTGTCTACATATTCTCACGTCTTATGTGCTCTCAAGAGCATGCCGTCTTCGCGACGCTCGAGCTGAAGACAGAGATAAGGAATGGGAGGAGCATTCCTGCTATCGTCAGTCGGATCCTGTCCATTGGTAGGCTAACCATGCCGCTTATCACAAAAGCTGGGGTACCTGAGTCGCCGCGTTCTCCCGTGCTAGTTCGGCAACAGGTTGTACGATGGAGCTCCTCCCAGCGAAGCCGGCGTGGGAGATAGCGCTAAGACAACGGCATGCTCAACCTTGAGAGGAGCCACCACCATGCTCCTCACCGCACATAGGCAAAATGATTCAACTGCATCATGGGTTTTCATTAGAAATGCAGCTACTTGAAGTCGGTGGCACTCTTCTTGTTCTGTTCTGTACACATTGATCACATTTGAATTCCCTCCTCTTCCTACACATCGCTACAAGTATACAAAACGCCAAAACAACAATCTCCCGTCATGACGCAAAGACTCCCGACTGCGCAAACTACACAAGTCGCCAATCCGCGTCTTCGCTTCCTCAATAAGATCAAAGCGGGAGAATACCCGTTGATGACCTTTGTCGCCATCCCCTCCGTCCGCCAAGCACAAATAGTCGCCTTGACTGGCCTCGATGGAATAATCATCGACTGCGAACATGGCCACATTGGCGACGACGCTATGCACAACTCGGTAGCCGCCATCTCAGCCCTCGGCGTATCACCTATTATCCGAATCCGCGGCCCCGCTCACGACATCATCAAGCGCGCGCTGGACACGGGCGCCCACGGCATCATGGTACCGCAGATCAACACAGCAGAGGAAGCGCAGCAAGTCGTCGCGAGTTCCAAATTCCCGCCCCAGGGGGTCCGCGGCCAGGGCTCCGCCTTCCCCGCCATCGGCCACGGTCTCACAACACCAGAGTACATGAAAACTGCAAACGAAACAATCATCACCATGATCCAAATAGAAACACGCGCTGGCGTTGAGAACGTCGATGCCATTGCTGCCGTCCCCGGTGTTGACCTCGTCTTCATCGGTCCCAATGATCTTGCTCAGGCTCTCCTGGGTTATGTGCCTGCGAGGGGTGATGAGCCGGAGTTTGTGGCTGCGATTGATAAGATTGAGACGGCGGCGAGGAAACATGGGAAGTGGTTTGGGAGAATGGTGAATAATGGGGCGGTGGCCAAGGAGGCGAGGCAGAGGTACGATACTGTTGCTATCACAGGGGATACCAAGGCGATTCAGAATTGGTACATCTCTGAGTTTGAGGTTGCGAGGTCATGAGGTGGGGATTGGACTTGGGTTAGCATTGGATAGAGAAATATAGTAGCATCTACGTTTCTTTTCGTCGACATACTGTGGCGGAATTTTGGCAGCGATGTGATTGTTGGTGTGATGCTGCGAGTTACAAATATTGATATTGACATGACGCCAAAGGGACCATGAGCACTCCTTAGATTGAAGCGGCTAATACAGCGTTATTTTTGATACTTCATCTTCATCTCGCTCCCAAGCCATCTTTGTACGGCTTCTTCACGCCCCGTGCTGCGAGATTGTGTAAGCTACTTATCATAAAAGTGCGCTTGGAGACAGCACTCACATGTTACATCTACTCTTCATCTATATTAGCACGCACAAGGCATCACGAATTCCTATGAAAGAATACTAACAGCAAGTTATATACCCTCAACGACATTATTGCCGTCTACACACCATCTGCACATGGGCATACATATGTGAAATCAAGAAGACGCAGTTTAAAAAGAAAAAGAATGGTAAAACTGAATATTGATTCACATATACATATATCATTGTCCTAGTGCCTATCTAACCTCAAGCCTGCGCAATACACTCAATCTCAATAACCGTCCCATCACCCGGCGGCAGCGCCTGCAAACACGATCGCGAAGGCATGGGCTTGGGAAGCATCTCAATGTACACCTCGTTCATAGCCGCAAAGTCTTTCATGTCCGCGAGATAGACGTTGTATTTGACGACTTGCTCGAGTGAGGAGCCGGAGAGCTCGAGAACTTCTTTGAGATTTTGGAGGACGGTGCGCTGGTGGACTTGTTAATCTCTGAACATATGAATGGGGGATTAGGAGAGCAGAGTCTTACTGTCGCTTGCTTGATTTCTCCTGTGGCGGTTTGACCGGCTAGGAAGACGAGGCCGGGGACCTTTACTGCCGGGCCTTGGGGACGGTATTGTCAGTCTTGGAGGGAGAGAGAGAAGAGTCCTTTTGCATACAGTTGTGCGGCTTCGGAGGGAATTTTTCGCTGGAGATGAGCTGGCGAGACATGTTTGTTATTCGTTTAACCGGTGTTGTTGTATTATGGGTTGGTACGATTGAATTCGGGCGGGAGATGGGAAGCGACTAGGGTGGGATGTGTGTCGGAAATACTGGGCAAATGATAGCGAAGTCATCTTTCTTATCTTTTGCGGCATTCTCGTACTGTAGTTGTACTGCTATTTGCGTGTATGATCTAGTGGGTATGCGTGCTCCATCGGTGGAGACGTGCGGATTAGGGAGCGGCCTGGACCCACATGAGATTGGAGGAGCTCCTCCCACGCTAATCGTCCATGCTCTTCAGCTCCTCCTCCTCCTTTCTTTCCACCACCAGAATTACTGTGTCCAGCGACTTGCCGTACATGCAGTAGCTCCTCCAGTCTTATCTTCCGGAAGAACACGGTGCGCATCTGGCTAGAGCATGCGCCCCAGGTGTTCACAATACATCTTCGCGCTATGGCGGAGCTCGATGTACGCGCAAGTGGTGATCGCGGACATGCACTCTTTTCCCATGCGAAACAACAGTAGATATAAGAGACTTTGCTATCAAGCTGGAAAGAAATCTGCAGCTATCAGGCCTATCAATTGAGCACCCATACAAATACAATGGTACCCGCAGCACCTTTCAACCCACCTCCTGCAAATCTCCCTGGCAAGCCTGTCGTGCCAGAATGGATTCCCCCACCAGCGACCAAGGAGACGCACAACTTTGCTCAACTGAAGTCCATTGACCTTTCGTTGATGGATTCGGAAGATCCGGTTGTTGTTGATGGTCTTGTTCAAAAAGTCAAACAGGCCATCCGCGATGATGGGTTCCTTTTCTTAGAGAACTATGGCATCAGCCTGGAACAGGTATGTCGTTAGGCGCACCAAATGAAGAAACCAAATCTAATTGATCTGGGGACTGGTAGTTACATCGACAGTTTGCTCTCGCGCAATATCTGTACAACAACATCAGTGAGGAAGACAAGGAGCGCTTACTCTTCAATCCCGAGACCGGGGTTTGGTCAGGATATAAGCACCCATACGGGTTCAAGGTGAGCATCATCTTATACGAAATACCAAGAAAGCATCCGCTGACTTTTGCAGCGATACCGCGGCCCTCCAGATGGCATCGAGCAATTCAACTGGTACAAGCCTGACTGGCAAAGCCTCGACCGCATCCCTAAATGTCTACACCCCTTCATGGACGAAATCGAAGAGTTCTGCAACTACCTAACAAAGTCAGTCAACCGAAGGCTTCTCGCATTGTTTTCACGGGTCCTTGAATTACCCGACGACTACCTCTGGGAGAACGTGCAGTCCCATGGTAGCCCAACTGGCGAAGGCTATTTCCGTCACGCACTATTCCGCCCAGTGCAGAAGTCTACTGAAGAGGCGTCAAAGGGACTTCGAATGCATGGTCACACAGACTTTGGTCTAACCACCCTGCTTTTCTCGGTACCAATCTCCTGTCTCCAGATTTGGGGTCGCGACGAGCAATGGTATTATGTGCCGTACAAGCCAGGTGCGCTCGTCATCAACATCGGCGATACCCTCGAGATTGTTTCAGGAGGCCACTTCAAAGCTACGCGGCATCGCGTCTTCAAGCCTCCTGTAGACCAGTTGCAGCAGGAGAGGCTTTCCTTGGTCCTATTCAACAGCTCCGTTGGTGACATGCCAATGGGTCCTGCATATGGTAAGCCTAGGAGAAGTCGCAATAATAGGAAAGATTCAAGCTAATAGCTATGTCTAGACTCGCCGCTCATTCAACGAGAGGGCTGCATCGAAGAGCAAGGCATCTACAAAGAGTTCAAGAAGCGAACTTCCGCCGGTGGCGTCCCTCCTACAAACCGGCAGTGGCGCGAGATACAGATTGCAACGGCAACGGATCCAACTGATACGGTCCACAACCGTGTTGGTGTGCACCAGACCATTATCGATGGCAAATTGATGCACACGCGCGAGTACATGGGTATGAAGGTGGTTCTGCCGGTGTAAAGGGCTGCATCCGGGACCAACTGAAAATCAAACGATTTCAATCTTCTTCTTCTCAATGAAATCTCCTCTTGCTTTTTTTCGCGTGTTCGGGGTGTCGTGATGATGGAAGGAAACTGCGGGCGCCGTTCGAGTCCTTGGGATCGTGCTAGTGCGTGCGCCACTACCGACCTTGGAAAGCTTCACAACCCCGCCCAGCCCTCCGGCCTTTCCTTCCGTCTTGCCACGAATTACCACTACTTCATTTGGACACTCAGTTTGCAGCCATGTTTTTGCTCATTCATATGATCAGCTCCTGTACCCCGCTGGACATCATACGGTTACTCCCGGATACCCCAGAGCAGATAGGGAAGGTCGCATCTACCTCAAGGATCTTCGCCAATGGGGTGCCAGCACGCTCACTTCTCCCCTGTGGACGTGGACACGCAAAAGGCTAATGTTTTGTTCATATGCGACCGGCAGGTCTGTGCGAGATGCGCGCCAGCCTGTTTTGGCAGTCGACTGGCTGTAGGCGCTTTAATCCCCTGCCGATCACCGCGTAGGCGCATAAGGCTTGGACTGCCACCATGCTTATCTTACAGCATGATATTAAACACCTGCCTACCATTGCGAATCGTACCGCTGGGGTGGGAACAGCTTCCCAAGCAAGGGCTCAGCCCCGCGAGAGGCCATGATCAGTCGGGCAGGTGTAAATGGTAGGTTGTGGAGGTACTATCGCACAGCCAAGCTACGTATGCAGGGCCCCGCGACATGATCTCTTCTAGGTCTATTTAACAGAGACAGACTATTCCTGCATTTCTCTCTCTACGCGTCTCTTCATCTGTATTGCTACTCCTCCGCCGCCATGAAGTTCCTCGGCGTTACGCTGGCCTCTCTGGGCCTTGCTTCCGCAGCCACAGTTGCAAAGAAAGTCAGCTACGACGACTGGAAGGTGTTCCGCGTCAATGTCGGCTCAGATGCTGCCAAGATCGAAAAGGTGATGAGCAAACTTCAGCTCGAGCTTTGGAAGGGCAAGCCAGCATCGAGCGATGTGGTGGACGTAATGGTGCCGCCGTCAGCTGTCAAGGACTTTGAGAAATCTACCGAGGATGTTGAAACACAACTCATGCACGATAACCTTGGTCTCTCTATCGCAGGCGAACAGGACTTTAGCGTATATGCCGGTACGTTTACCCCACAATCGCATAATACATGTAGCGTTAACAGAAACATCAGCCGGTCTAGCGCCAAATGCGTCTTGGTTCGACTCTTACCATTCCATTGCCGACCACATGCAATGGATAACCGACCTTGCCGCGGCGTACCCTAGTAATTCAGAGGTGATTTCGGCAGGCAAGTCCGTCGAAGGCCGAGACATCAAAGGTATCCATATATGGGGAAGCGGCGGTAAAGGGTCAAAGAAGGGTGTAGTTTGGCACGGTACCGTGCATGCGCGGGAATGGATCACGACCATGGTAAGATCGTGCTCTACTGACATGTCTAGCGTCATACTGACGTGCACTAGGTGGTTGAATATGCCGCGTATCAGCTTCTGACTGCCACCGATGCGACGACTGCTGGGTTCAAAAACAACTACGACTTCTACATTTTCCCTATTGTAAACCCGGATGGCTTCGCCTACACCCAGACCACTGATCGCATGTGGCGCAAGAACCGCCAGACAACGCCAACCGCCTCCTGTGTTGGTCGTGACATCAACCGTAAGCATGATTTCCCCAGACAACGAATCGCTAGAGCGGTAAACTAACGTCGCGTCCAACCTTCAGGTAACTGGCCATCTCACTGGGACCAACGCGGCGGTGCATCCACCTCTCCCTGCGCACAAGACTACAAAGGTCCCTCCGCAGGCGACGGCGTAGAGACCAAAGCGCTCAAAGCCCAACTCGACAGCATCGCCGCTGGCAAGGGTGTCACACTCTACATGGACATCCACTCGTACAGCCAACTCTGGATGTACCCCTACGGCTACACCTGCTCTGGAGCCGTCCCCAATGCCGCAAAGCACAACTCCCTGACCGTAGGCGCCATTGCTGCTATCAAGGCCGTTCACGGTACGACGTTCACTGGGGGCCCCATCTGTAACACCATCTACCAAGTCAGTGGCGATAGTGTAGATTATGCATTTGAGGTGGCCAAGGCGACGTACAGCATGACGGTTGAGCTGAGGGATACAGGAAGGTACGGATTCATCCTGCCCAAGGAACAGATTCTGCCCAGCGCGGAGGAGATGTGGGCTGGGTTGAGCTACTTGATCAAGAACATGTAGAGGAGGAGAACTGTGAAGATGCGCGTTACCAGGTATACCGGAAAGCATTCCAGATAGATACCTAGCTATGGGGATACACATTCATCTCCATCTCAGATAAACTGCAACTTCGCAGACTCGAACTTGTATGTGCTCATTATTTGCCAATACCCTCTACCACGCCCTAGAAGCAAGTCAGAGCCCCTTCAAATACAGTAATGACTCTGTCCCTTCCTCCCATTCTGAAACCCCTGGCCCTTCTCCGGCATGACGGTGATGTCGCCCTGGCAATCACGGTCTCTGCATCTAGCGTCAGCAGTTTCCTTCTCGAAAAAATTGCCTAAAAGCCTCAAGGGAAGGGAGAAAAAAGAAAAAAAAACTTACGCAAATATCATACACAGCCCACACCACTCGTTGTTGCAGCTTAGATATCGCTTGCTCGTATCCGTGGGATGGACGTTTGTGCATACGCCGCCGACCATGTCGGTGACTTTGCCTTCGATGCTGTTGCAGCGGCCGCAGTAGGTGGATCTAGCTTGGTTGCTGGCGGCGTTGTTGTTTGGGAGGGTGGCGGCGAGGAGGGCGAAGGAGAGGATGGTGAATAGAATGGTGGTGAGATCTAGGGTGGGCAGGTTAGTGATACCGCTTGTACGGTGATCTAGCGTGGTGCTTACTCATTGCGAGGGTTTTAGAGTTGTTGGCTTGGCGAGGTGGTGGCGTAAGTGTAGGTGGTTGAGTTGTGGGCTAATGTGGTGCGGTTCAAGGCTAACTTCCAACCGCAGTCAGATTTACAGAGGGTAGATAGTAGAGCAATAGAAAGTAAAACTCGGGGTGATGTAGAGTCATATGCATATTCACCGCTTTGCCTTCCACCCTTCCACACAACACCGCTTGTGCCCCCCTACACAAACGCAACCCTCGACCAGCCGCAATCTCACCCTTCTCTTTGTCTCACTCGCCGCAAACGCCGCAAGCAGGCTAACCCCCCCTCCCCACTTTCGTCAGTCACACTGGCAAGAAAACACCAGCAGACAGAGTGAGATCTAAGATTGGAGTATGAGGTACCGAGGGAGCGGATGGGCGGGATGGCACAAGTGGTATGGGTGATTCTTGTTGTTAGAATGTGGCATTTAGCCAACGGGCGCGTCCTTGGCAAGTTAGACATTGTGACGCCAAATGAGCAAAACTATCCATCCTCATAACTTGACACATGTTGACCGTCACAGCAAACATTCTCAAATACAAATGTAGTGATGATTTCTTGATTCGGATCTTCGACGCCTAGGTAGATTGAAACCCCTGCGACTGTCTACCCGTTCTCATTCCCATATAACTCGTGAATCGTCTTCCCGTGTTCATTCTACCCCAATCCTTCTACACATTTACATGTGTACATGTCTAACCCAAATCCTCCTCTACCAAGCACAGTGCGGCGCAGGCTTGCTAACACAGCGCTCGTAGGATGAGCAATCTTGGATCATCTTCCAGAAGCCGTTGGTACACTTGTACACAGCGCCGTCTTTGCCCTGGCCGTTTTGAGCCAAGCACTTGAGTTCGTTCTCCTTGCACTTGGCGGCGGCGGTGGTAGCATCCTCGTGGGGGAAGACTGGAGGAAGATCGTCGTCGTCGTCGTCGTCGTCGTCGATGTTGTTGTTGTTGTTGCGGTCCTGGTTCGAGGAAGTGGAGACGCAGGCGCCGTCGATGCAGTGCGTATAGGGATCGTTGCACATCTCAATGTAGTTCCAGTGAAGGTCAACGCACTCGAAGATGCTGTTTCCGAAGATGTTGCCGGAGGCACAGGTAATGGTGCCGTTGTTGACTTTCGTGCAGTCTGGAAGGACGGTTCGAGGGACGGCGGTGCAGAGGGCAGTGGCGATGAGGCCCAGGAGGAGGATGATGGAAGTGATGAGCTTCATGGTTGATGAATGAAATATGTTTTTAGCAAAGTATTGATAGCTGAGTGTGAAGTAGTGGAAAGAAATAGCACACAGACCGGTTGAATGGCTTTATTTATACTTCTAGGGCGGCCGAGTGAATGCCTGCGGGAACGGGTGGGGGGGAGGGGGGGGGGACGGACCCGGATTCACCTTGTAAGAGAGTCACACTGTTTTATGCTACGCTCGTTTGCTGTTGCCCATCTCCCCCACGATAGTCGCAAATATGAGGTCACATACCGCGAGGGCCCATGCGTCCCTTCACCCAATGCTTCAAATCAGTGCACGTGCTCGGTACCACGTGTAGGAGGCAGATAAGGGGAAGCTCGGTGTTGTCAAAGGGAGGGGTATAAATTCGTTACTGCAGTCATGTAATCCGCTACAGCATCTAGGGAAGGAGATCTAGTAGTCGAGGGAATATTGTAAGAACAATGCCCTTCATCCTCGTCCAATTCAAGACATATCCATCACGCCAAACTTCCGTCACATGTTGTTTCATTTATCGTAAGAGCATAAGCTGCGTTAGGGTACGACCTCAGGCCGTCTATTGAGAGTTGGCGACGGCAGCGGGGTCGGACTCCTTGTCCTTGGAATCGGCCTGAGTGGGCTGCTCGGATACCTTCTCTCCAGCAGTCTTTGCGGAGTTGTCGGATCCTGACACAGTAACGTTTGCAAAATGCACCTTGCGGTCGGGAGCCTCGGAAATCCTTCTAAGCTCCGTGACGAAAGACTCTCCCCACCAAGCGCTAGATAACGTTAGTTTGATTCGGCTGGAGTGAGACCGCAGAACTTACCTGGTGTATTTGCGCACGTATTTTGAAAGCTTCTGGTAGTTCAGGGTTCGCTGCTCGTCGCCCATTGTTACGGCATCGTGTATGGAGTCTGCCAGTTCCTCGGTGTTCCATGGGTTGACGATTAGACTGCCGTTCAGGCTCTGTGCGGCACCAGTAAACTCGGAGAGGATCATAACACCATGTCGCTTCTCCTGGGTCGCAATGTACTCGTAGGACACCAAGTTCATACCGTCACGCGTTGAAGAGACAAGGCAGACATCTGAGACGGCGTAGAGTGCGATGAGCTCGTCAAAGGAAACTGACTTGTGCATGAAGTGGATGGGCATGAACTCGATGGTGCCGAACTTGCCGTTGATGCGGCCGACAAGCTCGTTGACGACCGCTCGAAGGTTCTGGTACTCTTCGACGTCTTGTCGCGAGGGAACGGCGACTTGAACAAGGACAACCTTGCCGATCCACTCTGGGTGCTCGGTAAGGAAAACTTCGAGGGCGTGCAGCTTCTGGGGCACACCCTTGATGTAGTCGAGGCGGTCAACACCAACGATGAGCTTAACGCCCTGGAACTTTTTCTCGAGAGCTGCTATCCGCTCTTGTACCTTTGGCTTCTGGAGACCCTCATCGAACTTCTCGGGGTCGATACCAATGGGGAAGGCGCCCACGGTCACGACCTTGCCTTGGAACTCGACACCGTTTGGTGTAGTCGCCAAACCACTGTCACATGTCAGGGAACGTGGGGTAGGTGGGGGCTGGGTCGGGAGGGTTACTTACAGGATGCGCGAGCAACTGCTCAAGAAATGGCGGGCGTAGTCGTAGGTGTGGAAACCGATGAGGTCGCAGTGGAGAACGCCGAGCAGGATCTCGTTTCGGACAGGAAGGATACGGTAGATCTCGGAACTAGGGAAGGGGGTGTGCAAGAAGAAGCCAATCTTGACGTTCTTCTTGGTGTTGCCCAGTTCCTCGCGCAGCATCTGCGGCATGAGCATCAGGTGGTAGTCGTGTACCCAGACCATGTCGTTGTCTTGGACGTCCTTTGCGACAGCCTTGGCGAATAGACGGTTGGCTTCGGTGTACGCGTCCCAGGCGGACTCGTCGAAGGTGATCTCACCGGGGTGGTAGTGGAAGAGCGGCCACATGATTTCGTCTGCGCGGGGTTAGTTTGTGGAAGATAGCTGGGTGACGCAGTCTCACTTGAGAAGCCGTTGTAATGTCTATCTGCGAGCTCATCGTCGAGCATGACGGGTACCGCGTTGTACTTCTCCTTGAGCTGGTCGTTGAGGGTGGGCGCCTCGTCCTCGGGGACCTCGAGTCCGGGCCAGCCATACCACTGGAAGGTGGTCGTCTTGGAAAGTCCGCTCAAGCCGCTGACCAGTCCACCAGAGGACATGGACATGTCGTACTTGCCCTCATCGGAGCGCTTGATAGTGATGGGTAGGCGATTTGACACGAGCAGCAGGCGGCCTTCAGACGACTCGGGCCTCACTAGCTTTGTGGGCGCGTCGGACATTTTGGTCGTGTTTGTACAGGTGTGGTATAGGGTGATGGGGAGGGTGGTCGAGGGCACCAGGTCGTGGGTATGCTGAAGCCGGAAATTTATTTGCGGCGTAAATGGCCAGGCGGGATCAGCAGCGACGGGGGCCGAAAAGGTGTCGTGGCGGCAGGTGAGCGGTGTGAGCAATGCTCTCAGTCGCGAGAGGGGAGGGATCAGTGTTTTCAAGAGTTGTGCTTGGGTGACGAAAGAATGACAATCGACCAGGGCCCGCTGAGGTGGAAGTGGGTTCTCGCACGTTCCGAGCTCCAGCTATGGAGAGACGGCGCACACGGCAACGACACAGCTGCAGCCGAAACAGGGCCCAAAGTTAGAAAAGACTAGGATTCAACGTCGGCGGGACTGGCGGCATGCAATTTGCGCAGTGGCAGACGCCGGGCCATGGGGAAATTCACTGAGTGAAGCTGGCGAGTGGCATTGTCGAAACTTGCGATGAATGTGACGTCGGTCGTGGAGCGGCCCAAGACGCGCGGGGAGGGGCGCCCTCACAGAACATGGTCGTATCGGGAACGAGAACTGGGCCCTCTGTCCGCAGCCTATGCCAACTGCAAAGAACCATGTCCTGGACATGATTTTGGGAATCAAGGCCAGAGTCCCAAGAAACTCGACCATGCTTTGCTTGTGCCGCACTTTGTTCCAGGGCTCCCATTGTCGGGAGGGCTGTATGCCACTTGACGCAATTGGGCCTCTCCGCGGCGTCACGTGCGCGCGCTATCCTGTTCCTGCCCTAACCCGCCCGACGAGCCACCAGCGACCCGTACGCCACGGCGCCTGTCGCGTACCCTCGTCGATCATCCAACTTCACCAATCCGCAGCCCGTCATGTCGGATTCTGAGCGCCCACAGCCCGATGAGGCGACAATCACTAGCACGCTGCGCGACATTGTCGTCGCCATACACAAGTCTGGAAAGACCGACGATTTGACCGTCAAGCGCGTTCGCGCACGCGCCGAGACTGAGCTAGGCCTAGACGAGGGTTTCTTCAAGACAGACGCGGCCTGGAAGGCCAAGTCGCAGCAAACAATAGTAGACGCAGTGGTAGGTAGCGGCAATGGAGATGTCAACCACTTCCAGTCTCTAAGAAACGCATAGGACAAGTTCTGCGGTGACGAAACCTCACCACACCCTACTCCGAAGAAGGCTGCACCCAAACCGAAAGCGAAGCCTGCCGAAAAGAAGACCAAGGCTGCGACTGAAAGCACCCGTGGCGTGAAGCGAAAAGCCCCCGCGCCCGCGAAGAAGGCCAAAAAACGCGCAAAGACCGAATCCGAAGAGTCTGAAGGCCACCTCTCAGAGCCGCCTACTGACATATCCGATGCCGAAAGCGAAGCCCCCAAGAAGCCGATGCGACGCGGCAAAAAGGTCGTAGCCGAAGACTCTGATGAAGAGGACGAGCCATCGAAGCCATCAGGGCCTGAAACCAAGGACGCAAGTGAGCCAGACACAAAGGGCGACGTCTCAGACAGCGACCTTTCGAGCGTCATAGACGAGGAACCGGTCAAGAAGAAGAGGGCACCAGCTGCCAGGGGAAAGAAAGAAAAGGCGCCACCAAAGCCGAAGAAGGCACCCAAGCCCAAAGCTGAAGAAGATCCCGATACCGCAGAGGTCAAGCGCCTTCAAGGCTGGCTTGTCAAGTGCGGCATTCGCAAAGTCTGGTCGCGTGACCCCGAGCTCTCCAAATGTGACTCCTCGAAAGAGAAGATTCGCGTGCTTAAAGCCTGGCTGAAAGATGTTGGCATGGACGGAAAGTACTCGGTCGAGAAGGCGGCCAAGATTAAAGAGCAAAGAGAATTTGCAAAGGATCTAGAGGCTATCAAAGAGGGTGAGGCCGCATGGGGAAAGGCGAACGAGGTCACAGCTACCGGACGGCCGAGTCGGAGAGCTGCCGCCAAACCCGTGCCTCAGCAGAAGATTGTGCTGGAAGACGACAGTGAAGAAGAGGGTGGTGGCGGCGATGAGGGCACAGATGACGATGATGATGATGACGACGTCGAAGGTGATTCAGGGGACCATGATAGTGGTAAGAGTGATGACAGCCGAAGTGACGATTCCGAGTGAAGCGTCTCGCGTCTCTGTTGTATGCTGCTGCAATATGGCCTGTCAAATTGCATTCCTGACGGCCAACCTAATACTTTATTCCCCAACACACTCAGTCACGTCTGGCGCTATGGAAATGGAAAGGGATTTTTGGATACCCATATGAAAAGTAATTGCATCTTTTTCACCTTCAGCCGCGCAATGTACAATCAACGTTGTTTTCTTTGTGTTGTAAGACCCATCTTACATGTTTTGCCACGAGAGTGGCATCCGCGTCAAAATCCTCATCCTCACCGTCCGAGTAGTCAAACCCGAAGCCTTCTTTTGGTCGAACTGGCGTCTTTTTCTACTTCGGTGGGGCTTTCACCGTAGGTTGCTCCTGCTTTTGCTCGCCCCTGATCGCGCTTTCCTTCGCAGAGACCCCCGCTACTTCAGTAGTCTCAGGTTTCTTCACCGGGAGAATGAGCCGCGACTTCCCCTCCTTATCCCAAACGAGCTTATTCCCCTGCTCGTTTTCAATATCCACGCCCATCTCATTCTCCCCCTCAAGAACCTCAACAATCTCTCCCTCAATATCCCTTGCCGGTTCACCACCAAGCAGTCCCTTCAGCGACTCAGGATCAAATTGCAGCTGATGGATGTTTAGCGTTCCATTCCGCATCCTTGGGTATTTTGGGTCCCGTTTGCGAGAGCAGTGTTCGGAATTGCGGGTTCGTGATGCGAGCCAATGTCTCCGGATTTGCGGTTATAAAACCTTATACTTCCCGTGTACGATAACAAGGTGAAGCCGCACATCTTCGTTTAGGGATTCGGTTTACTTGTGCTGAAAGAATTTGGCTGATTTGCGTCTCATCTCCAAGACTGTAGTGGGAGGTCAAGCTGGTGCGATGTCCGACATGAAGGGGCGCAGTCGGGATGGTGTGCGTGAAGTGATTATCCGGTGGGGGAATCGACTAGTAAGATAAATCCAGGGCGAGCTTTGTTAATAGCAAAAGGGAAGGGAAAGGACACCAACTTATCCTACTGGCATGCAAGAGTGAATGTACCACACTTCTCACATATTTTGACCCTGTGCGCGACGCCGCATCCTTCATAAAACCCCTTTCACTATGCCGTCAGTAACATCAATTGAAAGAGAGAGAGAGAGAGAGAGAGAGAGAGAGAGAGAAAGAGAGAGAGAGACAAGTATATACAGCGTAAAAGTATGTATCCCAAGACAATCCAGTATACACAAATACGACAGGACCCATGGGCCATGCCAAACTGAGTCACGCCTTCCAACGAGACGGAAAGTGCTGATGTACACATCCACATGTTTGTCCCGACACACCCGCTTGAACAAATCATACAAGCAAGCTTCTCAAAGCTCCTTCTCCTCACTTCTTGTTGAGCGCATTAACCTTCTTCGCATGCTCAAACACCAACTGCTTCGCCTCAGCATCCTCGAGATAAATCGTAAACCCGTCGTTGTGGTTCTTTCCATACGAGTATCCTCCGTATCCAAATTGCCAGTACATGTCCGGCATCTTCTCTTTCAGCGTAGTAGCCTGCCACAGTCCCACAGCTTCCAAGCGGGTAATGTTGGATGTCTTGCCGAGATACTCTTGTCGCTTGTCGTCGGTCAGCCAGCCATACTCTTCGTGTACGACTGGCTTTCCAACGGCGCGGGAAGCAGAGGCGTGGTCCTTGATCCATTGGTCTGTCCATTCGACTGTCTTGCTCCACCAATCGGGGTACGAGTGGAAGACGCCAAAGTCAATGTTGGGCAGTGCGAGTTCCTTGTCGTAGTCGCCGCCGTCGAATCCGTTGTAGAAGCCGTCGTCGCTGGGTCGGTTGAAGCCGCCCTCGCCACCCCACGTGACGAGATGGTTCTTGTCGAGTGACTTGATGTATTTGCTCATCTCGTCAATCCATTCCGTGATGATATCGGGGGTGCAGTTGTCGCTGCGAGGGAGATTGCGCACCCCGTCCGCACCGCATCTTGGCTCGTTTGCTAGCTCCCATGCCATGATTGCTGGGGATTTGGCGTAGCGTTTGACAATTTCTTTGACGTACTTCTTGTACGCCTTCTTGATCGCAGGAACGTGGTAGAACTACTACTTGTCAGTTTAAGTTTCTTTTCCAAAGAATTTTTACCTACATCATCGTGGTACTTGTAGCCCAAGTTGATGGTGTAGACGTCCATCCCGCCGTAGTCAGCCCAGTTGTTGGTCAAGGCGACAATGAGCTTCATTCCCGTCTTCTCTGCAGCCTTGACCACCTTGTCAAAAGGTTCGAGGTTAATCTCCTGTTTGCCATTGTTCCACCATTGCAAGACATTTGGACTTGGGCCAGCGCCCTCTCCTCCATACTGTGGTAGCCCGCCAGCAACGGTTGTCCGGTTGCGGTCGTTGAATCCCCATGTGCGGAAAACGTTTAAACCGGCCTTCTTCCCAGCAGCGAGACCAGCTTCGACGTCGGATGGAAGCTGAAGTGTGTCAGTACGCGTAGTTGACAAGGGAAATGAGTACTGACGTCGTTGAAAGGGAAATAGTAGGCATTGCTACCAGCGAAGTAAAAGTCTTTTCCATCCAGCTTGAAGACATTGCCTTTTGTTGTGACAAAGCCAGCAGGTGCCCTTTTGTCAGCTACTGCAGCTGAAGCACTTCCAGCTAGCAGTAGAAGGGAAGCAATGTTACAAAGCATCGTGTATACCTATCGTCGCCACAAGTAGCTCGAGAAGAACACTGTGGTCGTCAAACATTTCGCATACTTGATGCAAACATATGTACCATTTCGGACCACGAGTATTTCCACGCTATGCCGCTTTGGACACGGAGGTCTAGGTCGCGAGATCACTCTGCACCCGAAGTTAGTCTCCCCCGCGATATATTGAGTTCGGAATAGCCAAGCCTCAGGGCGAGGCGCTGATTGGTGCAAACCAGGCAGAGAAAGCTTCCGTAGCGTGAACCACCCTTTCCAGAACATCAAACTCCGGGTATGCCCCAGAAATTCCACGTCAAGCCGAGTATCTGGCACAGCGGACCTACAGCCGTGGCAACTGGACAATCTGTATTTCTTGGATTCAGGGTTCACGTGCTAAGACACGGTCTGCTTAAGACGGAGGCTAAGCGTAAAGAAGAGTAAGCCTTCGCATTTGAGCCCGGAGCTGGTCTCACCGGCGTCTTGACCGTCTGCGTTGGTAGTAGCTTTGCTGATCAGCGTGGCCATTGCATAACCTGTCCATCGTCTGGCCTCGGTGGTAATACAATCGGTGTGTTCCTTGTCTCCGTTGGGTGGCGAGTAGGTATAAAGACTGCAGGCTGAACTCTGTATGGAACATAGCTGACATTCGCTTCTCTTTTGTAATGCGCTCTCTTCCTCATACCAAATGGCCATGCATTCGATTTGAGCTTATAGTATTGGGCCGTGCTTGTGCTTTGCTAGATGGTTCGCTGTGTGTATACGCCGACAGCCAGGTTGGAAGTTCCTTAATATATATATATCGAGAAACAAGAACCATTGCCTGCAAGGTATACAGCCTCCGTTGGCAATGAACCTCGTCCGGAGGTGCCGTTACCAATCGCGCGTCGCTTTGGTGGCTCGCATCTCTACTTCATACATAGAGTTGAGTCATTAGCAACGCGTCAAATCTGATCGAGTTGCGGGCGATGGCGCCGCGAAGGCCCTTGGTTAAGCGCCGCATGTATTGCGCGCAAATAGCCTGCATCTACCAGAGGACGTCGTCGGATATGGGAGCGAACCGATGGATTCAGAAGCCGCTTTCAGCTTAGTGAAGTTCGTAGCCCGGCCTTTCGGAATGGAACTACATCGTTCTCTTTGCTCGAACTTACCTGTACTGACGTACCAATACATTCTCGCAGCCTGCAACCTATCCGAGAAAAATCTCTCGAGCGCTTCATTCCCCCGCAAAAGTCTACTACTGTCGTCGTCGTCCTGGATGATGTGTGGTGTGGCGGTTTGGCGAGGGACCTTGTGCCGAGGCTTGCGATGCAAGTCTGTCTTTTCCTACAACATGTGAGTCAACACACGGTGACTTATCTAACAGGGCAACCCGCCTCTTTTCCACCACACCTCCTTCTCTCTCGTCTAAGCTGTGATAAATTGACATGCATCATCCATTCATTGCGCGAGTCTGATCGTATGCGAACATCACGTCGGCGTGCCCCTGTATCAATTACGGCTCTCTGCGCACCTCATCATGCTCACCTGAAGTGTATGTATTGTTAGTCAAATTTTCAGTCATAGTTCACAAAATGCAAACAAAATCTTGCTTCAGCGAAAGAGAATAGCATTACATATCGTCTAACTGCCCGAGTGAACTTCGCTTACTCAATAAGAACCATGAAACTAATTCAAAACAGACTGCTTTTAGACTTTGGCATCGCCTTCCCGTCGTCCCATTGCGTTAGGGTCAACGTTCTCGGCCTCGTCATAAGCCACTCCTTCATCGTCCTCAATCTTCGTGATGTGTGTGACGATCCTGGCAGCAAAAGTGTCGCAACTGACGTTAAGAGCCGTCCTGAAGCGGTCCAAGAACCAGTCAATAGCGATGACGACGGCGTACATTCCGGTGATCGGTACACCGACACTTGACGCAATCATAACAACAAGAACCAAACTGGAACTTGGGATAGGTGTCGTTCCAATCGAAGCGAGGGTCGAGAGCAAGATGACGATGATGTAGTCGGCGGCGTTCAATACGATGCCTTGAGTAGCGGCAAGGAAGACGACTACGATCGGGAAGTAGATTGCGGTACCATCCATGTTGATCAAGCAACCGAGCGGAACGGCAAATTTGGTGACTATCGAGGGTTAGTAGATGACAGTGGACATGAACGATGCAATACTGACCTGTTACGGGGATGCCCTGCTTCAAGACGCAGCGGATAGTAACGGGCAAGGTACCAGCGCTCGATGCGGTACCCCATGCGGTGATCCAGGCGGGGCTCATCTTCATCCAGTACGTGTAGGGGTTGCTCCTGGTAATGCAAACAAAGATGAAAGGAATGATAATGAACAGGTGAATGAACATGCCGCATAGCGTTCCTCCGATGAGAATACCCAAGTTTGCGCCAATCTCGGCAATGTCGAGGCGGAAAAGGTTGGGCATGATCAAGAAGAAGACACCGATGGGAGCGAGGTGAATCAAAACGGTGATGACCTTGAGGACGATAACCTCGACCTCCTCAACCGCTCGGTAGATGGCGCCGCCTGGCTTTATGACGTATCCGAGGACGATGGACGTGATCAAAACTGAGAGGAGAGCATCGCTGGCCAATGCATCAACAATGTTCTGGGGGACGAGGGAGTAGAACATGTCCACGACAACATCATGGATGGCGGTATCCTTCCTCTCGTCGATGAGCTCTTGGTCCTCCTCGCTGACGGCCAACGCACTACCCGATACTGTGTTAAAGAGCTTGCTCCAGACGAGGCCTACTAGCAGAGCGGAGTGGGCGACAGCGAGGATGGTGGTGAGAACGTAGTATCCGACGGTCCAGCGAGCGAGTTTACCAGCCGAACCACCTCCTTGGGTCATGTTACGCAGACGCTGAATTGCCATGATCATGGCAGTAACGATCATTGGAAGCACTGCATGGGTTAGCTGACTTCATCCAGGTCGCTATGATCGCACATACCAACAGCCCTCAAGGCGCGTAACCATAGGTTTCCAGGAATTCCAAGGAGAGCAATCGCTGCTTCGGGCACCTCTTCGACAGTGGTCGTCACAGCGAGACCGATCGCAATAGCCAGAAGAGCAGCGAAGATGATTTGCCATACTGAACCCGGTGCCTTCACCTTCTGCCAGAACGTCAACTTCTCCTCTGTTGCGACAGTGGGTGTCGGCATGACGTTGTCCGAGGGCGAGCTGTTGCCGCTTGTGGTGCGCTCGACCTCGCCCGTCTTGGTTTCGATTTCGCCCATGGCAGGCAGAGTTTGGGAACACGACAAAGGTTGAACGATTTCCTCTTCCAAACGAGTGGTGCAAGCAACGGTTAAGCAGTACCTCGAACCGGTCGCGTGCTGTAGGGATATCTTATACAACAACCCCGCCCCTCGGTCACTCCGCACATCATCTTGTGGCAATCAAGAGATAACGATTCTGTTACCAATAATTCGGGAACATACCGCGGCCTCGCACCGCCTCCGTCCTTGGGTATCCCCAGCCTATCAGATGGGGCCGACTATCGCTTGGTGCGGCAGTTGATTCGCTCCGTGCGAGTCTAGGTCTTGGAGGGATGTGCAGGCGTACTGCAGGCTATCTTGTCTCAAAGCTCAGGCAGAAGAATCAAGCCTTGGGTTTGTTGGCGATGTTGGCGACTATCGCTCGCTGGGAAGGTTACAAGCAAATATACGTTCCGAGTTCCGGCTTAGCCAGCAAGGGTCGGGTACGCGGCGCAGTCCGCCAAGTACTCATATCTGTATCCCCACCAAAACCAGCCGACGCGATTGGATCAAGACGGCGAGAATGGACGTTGTGGGGTAAGACCGGCCGAGATGGTGTGGAGAAAAGCGAGGTCTTGGTCCTTCGTCGCGTGTTCGTCAAAGCTTGGCCTGGGGCGCGGACGGCTTGGCAATGACTGTCGCTCGCGTATGGCGTATGCTAAGATGAACGTTACGATAAGGTTGCACTGGAAAGGGTCGGCCCAAGAGTATTCACGTCGTAAACTGGAAGTGTTGCCCTGATTGTGGCGCTCAGGATCAACATCGAGGCAGACTGAGTACGCCTTGTACTACTCATCACCTGCCCAGATAAACATGCGGCCAATACGCTCTTACGAGCGGCTTCTTGGAGCCAAAGACAGAGGTGGGTGCTCAGAATCCTCCGTCTGCCTAAACGCCGGGCCTTAGTGCATGCAGTCCGGGGTAGGCCGGTACTATCCAGGTTCCAGGTACGCGAGGCATCAAAAGCAACTGCTGTAACCACTTTTCGACTCGTGCCCCGACAATCGGCAACACCGTGGGACGATGTTGACTGCCAAGATGTGTCACCACGGTGTCGGATCTAACGCTTTCGTGGTGTTCTGTCTGACGCATCCAGGCCTAGGCCATACCTTGCATACAGCTTCGAAGCCCTTGCCACTGCATCCAGTACACTTACCGGCGGACGTATTTCTTTAGGTCGCGTTTAAAGACGAGTCAGCTTTCATTTGCTGATGGGTTGAGAGGTGAATATCTTTCAGAGCAGATGACCCAAACTCTGCGCCCTGCGTGTCGTTAGCAAAACCCACTAGCGGGTTGCTTTCGGGATCATTGCCTCACCCCACGTCGACATGGAAATCGCCTCTCTTATCAGCCACCTAGACCATCTGGTGTGATAGGGCTGACGCTACTGAAAAGTCTTCGAATCCCTCGGGAACATCATATCCACTTGCTAAAGACTAGGCCTTGTCATACTTGCATCTTCCACTTGGCTTGTCACTCACAGCGGAATCCTTCGTACAGAAAGCTGCCTTAGCTCCTTGAACTATCAGAAGCCTATCCTACGTCCGCTCGCTATCAGCATCACATCCCCTGTTGGCCTTTCGAGTGCCCGGTGGCTTTCGCTTCTTCTTCGGAGTAATCGTCCTCGGCGTTTCAGGTTCTACCTCAGTCAGTAGGACATACTCATCACGAGATATCGCTCTCCAGTTCAGGAATGACAGAATCCAGGCCAAAGAGGAAGCGTCGAGATCAAACGGCGTCAATGGCCCTCTTATCATTCAATCCTCCTTCACCCATCGCCCGTCATCGTCCTTGGTACAGGATTTGTACGGCTACGCCAGCTGCGAACTTCCCCAATGCTCGCCAGCTGTCATACCTAGCAGGGTCATGATGCATTGATCATAGGGCTGCCTGTTACTGAGGGTATCGTTGTCGTGTTGAACGGCAATGCAACCACCAAGTTGTCGTTTTCCTGCACGAGAGCAATCAAAAGTCGCGTCGGCTTCAGAAGGTATACTGGAAACGTGATACTTGAGATGATTTTGGTCGACGATAATCTTTTCAGCCCTCTCTGCCTACCTTCGTCACGCAAACTTGGGCTGCGCTGCGTCAGCGAGAGGAAATATCCAGCGGAAATGGAGCGGACTGCGTCGACGCTTTCCGCGGAAGTTAGCGAAAGTACTGCGCAACAATGCGTGAGTAGTAGTATCTCTGGCGCGGCATGCGGAGGTACAATAGGGCATGTTCGAGCATCCCATGCAGAACCCCGGGGCGGAATTGGGGCATATTCCGCAGCCTCTTCTTGACCTTGCTTTCTTTGGGCTTTTTCAAGTGACACGACGGATAACTGACTGATATAATAGATGATTTCCAGGTCGACCGCTCCAAGGAGTTTGTGTGTACCAGATGCTGGTAAGAGACACCCCACCAGCAACCACATCGGGCGTGTTTTCGACGGCCATCCCAGGCAAATAGTTGTGGAAGACTACAAAAAGTTACTAGATTCGACGACAGTAGCACACGCGGCTGCTGTGCTGGTTGTCCCTCTAGACAGATCGTGGTAATATACTGTCTGTGTGCCCGAAGGATTTTATCGTTGTACGGCAAAGCGGTAAACGATTGGGCGCCTGTGATGCCCAGCACGGAAGCCGGACCCCACCTCACCATCCGATCCGATGCAACATGTTCAGATAAAAAGCATCCCCAAACCCAACAATTAGAATACACAGCAGCAAGCAGCATCTCCGACTCGTAAACGCGACTCTCACAACCTCAAAAAGATTTCCAAAAAAGAATCACGCTACCAATTCCCCAACCATGCCTCAACACAAAGTAGCAGTCTACCTCTACCCGGACTCAGACCTCCTCGACTTCTCAGGCCCATCAGAAATATACTGCCACTACCACGACCTCAGCTTCACGGGTGAAACGCCTTTCAGTGTCACGTCCTTTGCGCACTACGACCGCGTCGCCTCAGCATGCAAGGGACTAGTCTACGTACCCAACATGAGCTTCGAGGAAATGGCAGCGCAAATTACAGACTATGACGTCCTCGTCATCCCGGGAGCGCACGACAATACCATCATCGACATGATCGCTAGCGAGGAGGGCAAGCAGTTGAGCGCGCTGATCCAGAAGTTTGCGAACACGAAGCCAAGGCCCGAGACGGGGAAGCGGTTCTTGCAGTCCGTGTGTACAGGTGCGATTCTTGTTGCTGCCTCTGGTGTGCTTGCTGGTCGCACCATCACCACGCATCATATGGGGTTCGATCTGCTCAAGAAGGTCGCCGATGAAGCGGCGGGTTGTGATTCAAAGGTCAACATTGTGAGGCAACGATATTCTGATGCGGGTAAGACGGATGCTGGAGTGCGCATTGTGAACGCTGGAGGTGTCAGCTCTGGCATCGATGCTACTCTTTACATTGTGGGCGAGATTTATGGCAAAGACAAGGCCGACTTCGTCGCGGAAATTGCAGAGTTCGATAGGAGAGAGGCAGCATGGGGTGTCAAAGCTTAATGTAGTGCCAGTATGTATGTAATAGTGGATGGTGCGAGGGGTACCGCAGGGGTTGTCCGTTTGAAATCAGATACTGGATAAGTTCAAGTGATATAGATAGCAATAGAGATTGGCGGGACATAACATTGCCATCAAAGCGGAGTCAAGATTGAAAAAGTGATTCCTGAAACATCTTGTCTGTTCCAAAGGTCATACTTGCTGTGATATACCTCTCCACCTGACCAGAAACCAGAAGTCGGTGCTTGCATATTCCAAAACCCTACAATAGTGCTTGAGAATCTCTCTAACCTCCGGGTTCCTTCTTTCCTTGAGTATGTCAATGAAATCCGATTCAATGCTAATGGGCCAAATCATCACAGCTCGAAGGGCTGGGTGCAGCGACGTCTCCAGCCCATACTGCAACCCATTTCGAAGCTTCTCAATAGCGCCTGCAACGAGAAGGTCGCTCGATGATGGGCTGGCGTGTGTATTACAACACATGGCGGATATTTCCACAAGAAAAGCAGAAAGCATAGGAGATGGCCTGGGTGGATCCTCGATTGGACGGACAATGGCTGCGAATGGGCCCTTCTTCAGCATGTCCGTTACGTTTGTCAAAACATAATCCATGCCTCGTACCAGCTGAAATGTCTCGATGAGAACATCCAAGTCATATGCGCGTGCATCTGCAAAAGCGTTGATGACAGTTAGCGAGGCAGCAACGAAGATGGAATGACAGTTGGAAGGACCGATATCCGCAACTGCTTTGTTCAGAGTCGTGAGCGCAGCAGTCTGATGGGCGGAGGCGGCCAAGCGAAAATACGGTGCTTTGGACGGATTGATGTATGCGAGATGATTTGACGAAAAAGCCAAAATGCTGTGCAGGAGAAAAGGGTACTTGAATGCTTCTTGCGGAACAGCAAATCCCCATATCTGCTTGATGTGTGCAGTGCCGGGTAATGTCTGATGTGCATGTGCAGTGTAGTGATGCATCAACTCCAGGTCTTGTGCCCATTCCGCTCTTGGTATCGATTCTGGTATTGAGGACGGACATTGCTCTTTTCTTGGCGCCATATCGGAAGGAACATCTGCGGATTGCTCGTGCCCAGGTGTTAACATGCTAGCCGGGCTATCCGCTACAGGGGTCTGTACGTCTCGCGGCGAAGTCGTGTCTGAACGGCTTGGAGTTCGGTTGGCGGAGCCCAGCAGACTACACTCGACGCGATAACGCGCGCATGCTCCGCAAGGCCGACTCTCGTCGCACTGGGTTCGTGAGCATTCAGAAAGACGCTTGGAGGGCTGGTAGAGCTACTTTGACGCGTCGTGCTTTGCATTGCAAGCACCCACTGCGGGTTTTCTTTGAGCCTAGTCGGGGCATTTACGCGAGCTCGGTGCTTGATGATGAATGGATGGAATGGGTGGCGCGGCGGACAAGACAAGCAAGGTGCAGCTCGAGAACGAGTGCGAGTGCGATGTTGGTGGCAGCCTTCTTTTCACGTGACCTTGTTACGTAAAGCTTCGGTTCGTTCGTCATTGGTTGACTAGACTTTGGTTTCTCATACCCTACGTCCTCACCTACCATGGCTCGTCTCGAGTCCTAGCAGCACGATCGCGCATTGTCAGCGCCTTCGACTATGCACTGCCATCCAAATTGCCTTCTATTACGCTTTAAGAGTTGCATCGAGCACGGAAATGACTGAAATCGCACTGGGAATGATCTGCACACGATGCTTCTTAATAACAAAGTATGCCATCCCGCTAAGAGAGCCTGACGTCAGTTTTGAAGTGCCACAAAACCCAGCGACACGTAGCCAGAGGATGTATCTATCCTACAAGGTTCCGATCGTCTTAACGTCATTCACAACACCAGCCACTCAGGTGAATACTAAGGCGATAACACCAGACACTCACCAGCCTGAGCTATTTCACTGTTTGCATACAATGCTTGCTGACAGTCCAATGTCCGAGCAAAGTCACCGCAAATCACTTTATCAAAACAAAGGCACTGTGAAGTTCACCTGCACCTGCTGACTTTGATGCCAGGTGGGGAGGCGCAGCCAAGGATCGATATTCACCTTCTCAATGTCCACCTCTTTGATGTTTACGTTTCTCGATATCTCCAATCCACCCGCTAATGAATCCAAGAGCATATTTTACCTTCATTCCACCGCAAACACTAACAGATTTCGCTCAACTATCGCACTCATTCTTAGAGACAGTTCCTTATGCCATTCAGCTTCAATCCATTCCGCAAGTTCCACAAGTCCCGCATGTCCGACCCAGACAACCCGGCCACCCGTTTCCCAAAACAGCACGAGTACGGTCAACAGGTCCAAAAGGGCTTGCAGGGATCCGTCCACACATGGACCCATCGTCCATCCGCGACCGTGATCGCAGTAAAGGTCGTCCAAAATACGAAGCCCAAGCCGAACGAAGTCAAACTCCTACGAGACCTACCCACACACAAGTCGATTATTGGGTATCTGGGCTACTGCGAGAAGCGGCCCGCCCCGCACCTGGCTTCTATCTTGCTCGAATACTGCCCACATGGCGATCTCTTCATGGTGCGATCCGAGGCCATCAAGAAAAATATGCAAGTCTTCTCAGAAGCTTTTATGTGGGCGGTGTACAGCCAGTTGATGGGTGCGCTTGCGTTTCTACACGAAGGCGTCGATGACAACAATCCCATGGGCCATGACAACTGGAAGCCCGTCGTACATCGAGATATCAAGATTGAGAATGTGCTAGTGAAGAGCCTGGGAAAGAAAAGCGACTGGTCGGATATCGATCTCAAACTTTGCGACCTCGGTATGGCTGGCTATCACGACCCAGCGAACCCGAATCCAAGGGGCTACATTGGTACCACGCAATATTGGCCACCAGAGGTGAAATGGGAAACGAGACGACATACCCCCGCGAGCGATGTATGGGGTATTGCAACCATAATTCACGAGCTAGCTCACGGATTTTCCACTTTTGTGGATCCGAACATCACAAAGGCAGCATGGTTCGCCCGCAACGATAAAGCGCCATATCCAGAAACGTGGTCGGAGACCCACAAGGGAAATTTTTGGATATCAAAAGCACTACGAAGAGTTGTTCCCATCAACCTTGAGCCTGACGCAGCTGTTCCCATATTATCAGACCCGTACCTGGGGCATGATGAAGATGCTATTGTAGTTCGAAAGAGAAGGCCGAGCCCCAAGTACTCGGACGCATTGAACGATTGTATGCTCGTAGGATTAGCCATGTCTCCAGAAGAGCGACCTGGATCTGGGGAGCTGCTTGGGATGATCGACGGGGGACATTCCGACTTCATTTTCCAGAGCTTGTCTCGTGAGTTTGCATGCGAAACTGCGTCGACATGTGACGACAGCGATGAAGAGATTGACTGTTGACTGTTGATCAGGCAACTGAGATGTACTCGAATGGCAAAGGGATCAACAAGAGATATACTCTTGATTCAGTGGCATGAGAAAGAGAAACTTATGGATGCGGCTCAGCTTGAGCATTGCCTGTCATCCCGCAATATGGACTTTGGCGCAGAGACTCCCAACGACGTCGGAAGTGTTCTATACAGAACAACAGGCGGGGAAGATGTCACATTTAATAAAGAATACAATCTCACACCATATTCCCAAAGATTACAAGCGCGTGAAATTCAGTACGAATTAGAGTACATCAGCAGGGACATTACAAATGACAGAATTCCAGAAGAAAGAAACTTACCGCAAAAGATTCAAACGCCCTCAATTTCAGTAACGATATCTCTGGCTCCAAACTCAGGTACATCTCCGTGTCTCTTGGAAAGCAGCCAACCGATGATGTGCCTCAGATTTTTTTTCGGCGTTGAGATCGCAGCTAGGAACTCCAGGTCGGCTATCAACATCCTCCAGACCATGAAACAGTATGGGGCCTCGCCATTTTTGCAGTCCAAGTACCTGGCCAACCAACCCATTCGTAACTCCGTTTGGCCGCGACCCGTCACTCACTCACTTATCGAGATACCGCAAGATAATGCAGTGAGGCAGCGGCTGCTCCATGCGTTTGTTCGCGATGATGAATTCCACGGCCGCTTTGTCGTCGGCCATGCTGAAAGGCTGTAGTGTAGGAAGCTAGAAGCTTAGGCCCGTTCTTCCTGTTTCACGCAATTTCAACTCGACCTATTCGAATAGCGAGGTTGTGCTTGTCGGGTTGAAAAGGATTGCACGCCGCATAATGGTGTTCGTTCCAGCACGCGGGCGGTTCGCATTGCGGAAGTTTTGTGCTTGATTGAGAAGCGCGGTGCGCTACGTAAGATCGAGTTGTTTGTGGATTTGGCTACAGTACTAGCCTGGACCGGCGGCGGCGGCAGGCTGAGAACACTGGAGACAGCGAGCCATAGTGTAGAGGTGCCTTTACGAATGCGATCAAAATGGTAGTTTGTATGAGGTTGATGAGTACTTTGACAAGTTGCAGAGACAGAGGCTACCATGCCTGCAGGAGAATACTCGGCTTGGACAAAAGCCTCGTGGCTGGAATATGCTCTTTCACCTTCTTCCATCTTTAGTACAGACGTGATGCCCGATTTTTTCCCCGCCCTTCCACATGATGGCCTGCAACCACGATCTTTGGTACTTTTCAATATACCGCAATCGCTAATTTCGGAAACAACTAGGGCGTCTGCTCGTTCGAGGATCGTTTATAGATTGAAAGGATGACTGCCGGTTAGCATGCATAAGAAAAACCGAGTTCTTTTCCCGCTGAGGCCTGATGGACAATGAGGTGCTCTCAACGAGTGCGAACTCAGCATACCAGACCATACATCGTAGGTTACAAAGATGCAAAATCCAATTGCGACACCTTCCCCATATCCCTCAAACATGAAAGCTCACCCGGATGGGGTTCTTCGACCAAAGCGACCTCTCGGCATTTCTTCGTTCTAAAAAAAAAAGCGGCCCCACCCTTGCACCCAGTGCTTCATTTCCGCCAAGCACCGGACCAATCGGTTTTGGGTCTCAACGACTTATGCGGCCACGGGCCGTGATCGCGTTTATCCCCAGGGCCAGGCTAAGTCAATTTTCGACGTTTGACGCCTGGTGCAACGACGCGCGGAGATACCCTGCAGCTTTCTGTCTCAGGCCTCCAATGCCATGAAAAAATTTGGGCCCTCGTTGCCTGTTGGAGATGACGCAGGGGTTTCAGCGGAGTCAAAGATCGTAGTAAGGGGGCTGTGCCCAGCGAGGAGAGGAATTGCCTTTGGCTAGCTGCATAGCGTTCCGTTGAGGTCGCGGAACGCTGACGCTGTTGATTGCGCTAGAGGCAGCTGGCGCCCTATTTATGGGCTGACGTCAAGCATACTACTACCATGGTGGATTGAGTTACGCGTAATCCGTAGCGACGCTTACCGCTGTAGATCGACTTTTCTCGGGCTCTTCATGCCGGCCTTGATGAGCTAGCTTTCCTTGGGATTCTTGACTCTTGGGACCCGAGTATGTGTGAGGTGAGGACAGTATCGTGTTGAGGTATAATCCATGCCTTGGGACGCACTGGACTTTCTCGCGTGAGGCGTGGCGCGCTTTACATGCAGTGACACAGCAGTCTTTAAGTTTGACTGGGCATGACGATCCCCGGACCGGTGCGCATGATCACCAAAAGCAACGGTTTGTGGGTCTTCGCTGTCAATAAGGTCTTCCACTCGTAAGGCTTGAACTAGCTTGCGTGCCATGTGTACCCTTGCGAGCGAATGACATGGAAGAAGTCTACTACGCGCATTTCCATGAGCTCGGCGCCAACTCCCGGCTCGATAAGATAGTTGCGTCGCTCGCCATGGATGCGCGTCGAGCTTATTTCCTTCTTGTCGCTCCCACCCCCTTTGCTTTGCTATACTGTGGCCGTCGCTGTACCACATCCATCCGTTGAAGATGTTGGCTACTCAGCGCACCTACATGGTGCTGATCGCCACCTTCGTGATCATCGCGACGTTTTCTTCCTACGTTTTCCGGGATCAAGGTGCCATGGTGGTTAACCAAATTGCGAATTCTCCATACATGTACGTCACCCCGAAGTTTCCGCCTAGGGGTTGAGGGACATTTTCCTGACAGTCAGTCTAGAACGAAACAACCTACCCTGCGAGAGACGATCACCACACTTTTTCAGCATGTCAAACACGACCCGGGCGCGCCTGGCTACGTCGATCCATCCGGCACATACTACAAGGGAGGAGAGAACCGGATATGGACACGACCCCTGGGCAAGAAGGTCTTGATCGTGGACATCGACACGCGGGTACCGACTGGCGAGAATGAGCTCCTCAACCCCGAACGGATAGATTGGGAACATTTGAAGACCAAAGGCGCCGGCATGGTATCCAGCTCCATCATGAACCATTACCTATACGCCATGATTCATGGATATGACTACAAGTTTTATCAGGCGCGGGACATGAAGGACCACTACAATACATGGATCCTGCCCCACGCGTTCCGTGAGCTGGTGCCCGAATACCAGTTCGTAGTTGCCATGGATGCTGACGTTACCATCTCGCACCTGGACCTGCCACTCGAGTGGATGTTCAACCGCTGGGGTATTCAGAAGGACACCTCCATGGCTCTTCCATGGGACACAGAGGAGTTCCGCGGTGGCAAATCAATCAGTGCGGACAGCAAGGGGATGCGTGTGCTGAACACCGGCCTTGTCATTGCGCAAAACTCTACCACAACGCTGGAGTTGCTGGAAGCATGGCGCGACTGCACTACCGAGACCCGTTACAAGGGCTGTGCACAATGGAAACAGAAATGGAGCCATGAACAACGCGCATTCTCTGAATACGTGCGTTACGATTTCAACCGGACACCCGAGACGATCGTCAGCATACCTTGTGATGATGCAGTAGGCTGGCCAGGATTCCACAAGGACATGACAAACCCTGAAAAGCCCAAGGAGGATATTTCGGATTGCAACGGCAACTTCATCAGACACTACACGAGTATTGGAAAACCCCGCGTCAAGAATGCTGGCGCGGCCAGCGTGATGCAGATCTTGAGCGAAGCGATACAGAAGAGCATATTGGCAAATCCACGAGAGGTCTGGTACAAAGAGCCAGAAAACAAGCCCCAGCCCCCCAAAGTCCTGCAGACAGAAGTACGCGAGGACGAAGCGGAGAAGGCTGACGACAGGAGCAAAGTGATAATCGAAAGAGACGAATAATGATCATGTGATGGATTCGAAAGATTTTTGCCATTGTTGTATAGCTACTCTTGTCATTGGGTTTTGGCGTTTGTAGATACCCGGAAAGAAAAGCCGCGTCTCGGAGGTACCTGAGCTTATGTTAATACCATTTCCTCTTAGACTTTTAATAGTACGAAGATTGTGTGAAACATCAGAGCTATCTTCTACTCGCGCATTGTGTATCAAGTCTGCTGCAATCTCTCACATCCGGGCTAGTATGCACAAACCACAACATGTGCAAAAGTCGAGCAGAACTTGGAGACACTTGGTTCAAGTGTAATGTGGGATCGTCATGTGGTAATGGAGATGAGAAAGGACTGGAGCTGCGACGTACCTATGATTGCATACACTTGCTCTGTAGCCTGTGTTTGTTGATGGGTGGTCGTTGGGCCAACTAGAGGCAATTTTGCAGCGATTAGTGGGGGCAAGGGACGGGGAGTGGAAGGCAAGTCTGGGGAGGAAAGAGGAAAGCTCAGCCGAGCGATTATGTCAGCTAGCGCGCTTTGAAACCCATGGGCCGCTGCCAGACCCTCCATGTTTTGTAATTAGCTATTATCATTCATGAGCCTTTTGAAGCGCTCTTTAAACATTACACGTTCATTTACAAGATCTCCTCGGGCTTCACGTAAACCCAGTTCTTGTCCGCCGTGACCTCCCTTCCGTTCGCAATTTGCCCAGCAGTGGCGTTCTTGATTTCCTCCTGCAGCGTCTCAAAGTACGAGTCTCTGCGGTTGACCCACAGATGCACACCACCCTTTGCGGTGTCTACTCCATGCAACTGCATGTACGTGTCGCTTCCGGGTGTGTCACCACCGACCAGAACAGGGCGCTTCCACTGGTCAATGTAGGTCAGGATCCCTGCCCATTTACCGGCGAACCAGGTCGCCGGGGTCCAGAGGTAAGGCGTCATCACCAGGTCCAGGTTGGCGGTCGCGTTGTACGTGCCTTCGGTGATCTGCTTGCGGGCATTGGTGAGCTCGCCTGAGGTGATGTTTTTGAGGACCGTAGTAACACCAATGACGTTCTGGGGCGGTACGTTGTATCCATATTTGGGGTCGGAAGCCACCATGCGTACAAGCTCCTCATGCGCGGCGCTCATAACGTAGACGGCGATACCGTTGTCCATGAGCGCGTTGTAAAGCTCGGCTTGGCCACGGAACACCTGGGGTGGGTTGACGCTGCTCGATGCAACCTCGTCACCGTCCCAGTATTTTGTCGGAATGGTTGAGTTGTACGCCATGAGCTCGTCGACGTAGACCTTGAGCTCGCGAAGCGAGAACCCGGACCATATTTGTGCGGCCCACGGGTAGCAAATGAAGTCGTCGATCTCACATAGGCGGTTGTAGTAGCTGTACAGCGACTCTGTGAAGTTTGCCGTATCCTTGAAATCGACCAGCTTGAGGCTGGGGTCAAGGTTCTCGCGTGTCAGGATACCGCGGTTCTCGAGGAAAGGAAGCAGCGACTCCTCAAGATCGTAGCGGTAGCTCGTGTTGTCCATATCGAACACGGCGTAGTTGCTCTGATTCGCATTGCGCGCAATCATAGTGTTAAGCGCGGCGGCAGCCTCAGCGGGCCAGTGCTTGAGTTGCGTCTTGGGGTGAGCGCCATACTGGGGCGTTGCCGAAGTGAAAGAACTGGCAAACGCCAACCACAAGGCGGTGTTGAGAGTTGAGGTACGCATCTTGTGTCTTGGATCTCCAAACGAATGAACGACCGGGGGGCAAGCAAACGAGAATGCAGGAACCAAAGTTTCTTCGGGGACCCGGCAATTAATACTGTGGGGTTTGTCAATAGAACCAGCTCGGGGTTTGTGAACCCGGATAAGTGAATACCGCCGACATGAACACCCGAGATACACGGTCCCACTCCCGCGATTCAAAGTCGGGCCGTCTAGCTTCAATTTTTCGCTGGTTGCGCTATCGCGACTTTGAGGTTCGAATGTCACTGCGCGTGGCTTGAAGTAGTAAGTGCTCGCGTGAGTGCATGTAGCATGACGTATACACGGATAGCGGCCTAGAGCCAGCCTGCAGCCTATCAAAGAATACACTTCCTCCCGGTACCAATAATTGACAAATATCTCGTTTAATGCTGTAGATATGATGTGAGTCTTCGGCACCTCAACAAAACAGAACAACACCATCTGTCCAGCCTTGCTCCAGGAACGCCGAATCGATTGCCGCGCATTCGCCCATCTCAAGGCCGGAAGCTCCTGTGTCTCCTGTTCGTCTAGGTCCTACAAAATGGGTTGCGACCGGCGGTGCTTCTCTGCTGATAGTCCCGCCAACCCCCCTTGCAATGGGCCACCCTCTTGAGCCTGCAGTTGGGATATTGTAGTTTCGAAGCTCTTGATCTTGCGGCGCTCTCTCAGCAAAAGCAGACACAACGCCACAACGACAGCCGCCCCAAATACTGCGCCTATCGCTGTCCCTGCCATCGCTCCCCATGATAAGTCATCATTGGTCGCTCCGTCTGAGCGTGAGGCAGCATTCGTCATCCATTTAGCGTTTGGTGTGTTCTGTCGAGCTGAGGTTATTGGAACCGTGATAGCTGGGATGCCCTCAGTCGACGTGCAAGCTTTGTCAAACACAGTAACAGCTTTGCCCGTCTCTGGGCTCATGGAGAAGACCGGACCACGGGTTCCTATGTTATTTCCTGGGATGTAGCTGATGGCGCAGTTGCATCTTGCTAGAGTGGTCTAATTACGATAATAATCTGACTGCTCTGATGGCGAGTATTCCAGTCTACCGTTTGTATCGATATCTCGATAAAGCCCTTGAGAATGCATCCCGTTAGTTGCACAACCGTCATTCAACAAAGGGGATGAGTTGGTAACCTCGTATAGATGCAACGTACACTTATCCACAATACCGTCTCCTTTGCCATCATCGTACCATATATATAAGAACGCCTGTTCGTAATTAGATGTCCATTCGAAGTGTATGAAGTCGAAGAGGTTGATTGTCAGCTGAGAGGCAGGTGATGTACCGGGGTTTGGGTAGACAAAAGAGGCTGTAGACGATTGGGCGGCGGCGAACTTAACGGGGAAAGCAAGTGCGACTATGTTTAATGAAAACGATGGTTGTAGCGAGACTCTCATGTTGCTTTGTTGCAAAGTTCGCCTGCGGCAGCGTCTTAGCGAAGTGTGAAGATGTTGAGGGAGAGCCAGAGAAGGGCGTGTTTGATGTAGGTGCAAGCTATGGGGAGGCTGAGAAGTTGTATTGATGTTTTTTTTACACAAGCCTACACGGCTCAAGCAAAACCTATTCTGCTCCAGCTCTTCGTAACCTGACATGGGCACCTATTAAAGCCGGACCAAGGGTATTGTCTGGCACGCTGGGCGTAAACTTACATGTCAGAGTCACACTTGGCAGCCTCGTAACCTCACTCGATCCTAGTGTAATCTCCCCGCGTCCCAGAACACAGCCTCGGTGTTCTGTATTGGTGCATGCCGATATCCTGTCACACCCCACCTAACCCAAGAGCGCAGCAGCCTTGTAGATCTGGTAAATAGCCAATCCGGTGCCGATAGCCCAGATACCGCTCCTGATGAAGCTCTTGGACTGGTCGGCAATCTGCACGTATGAGACCGAGTATGCTGCCCTGATGGCAAACCAGGCGGAAATGAAGGTGGTCAAGCCTGTAGCATCTCCCGACAAAACCTCCTTTCCAAATCCTACGGCCGTGGTGCGCTCGGCGATGAGGCTGGCAATGACGGCAGTGGCGAAGAGCGGCATCTGCTCCATGCTGTTGGAATGGGCGTTTTCGGCACGCTGGTATTTCTGGAAGCTGTAGGCAAGCATCAGTACATGTAGTAGAGTATGGATCGGCTCAGCCAGAGGGACGTACACTATATCTGGAACCTTGCCCTTGACTGAGTCTGGCGACATTGAAGCCTTGGGGTTCGCGTTGTTGACCTTGTACCCGTGGGTCGACAGGAGGCCGCCGGCGTAGGCATGCGGGACGAGAGAGAAGACGTAGTAGGCGGGGATGGCGAGGAGCGGGTAATTGAGCGTGCTGGAGGACATCGTGACGTTTGCTCGGTTAGTGGATTTCAACTGCTTTGAGACACTATTCAGTTGTTATGTGAGTATAAACAAACGAGGTGTACGTTGGCGCTGCAGCATGGCGGGCCGCGAAATACTAGTGATTCCACATTGACGTAGACTGGCCCGCACAGCGGCGCTCGGCTTCCAGGAGCCATGATGCGCTTTCAGAGATAGCCATCGCCAACATTTCTGTTCTTCCAGATCAAAATGATGCCCTACTATCATTACTGCAAAAGTTGTTCAATTACGTGTTGAGGGTACGACATGAAGGGATGCAGAATGTGGGCGGGCTGTCAGCGTTCTTGACAGCGGTCCGCTTATTTAGCCCTCTTATGCGCCCCACCCAATCCACCTTCAATCACCCTTCTCTACATGAACTCAACTCTGCATCGACCAAAGGCATTCATGAGGAGTTTTCCAAATAAACAGCGATTTTTCTTCTAGTGGAATTATGATGATAAATCCCTGGAATTGAGGCGTTCGCTTTTACCAAATGTTAATAACTGCATTTCCTGACTAACTACGAAAGCAAACAGAACACCAGAGAAGGACTACATTTCGTAGCTTGGTTTTGTGCTCTGAATTTTACGCATTATCAATGTATGATAGAACCCTAGCAGATATAATCGCTGTAGACATTAGCGCTGCGCATTGAGAGCATTCGCTCTCAAGCCAATGGCGGCTGCAGCTCTCAGCTTCCGCCATGCCCAGCTTGCCAGCCTGATGAGCTTCAGTCTCATACCTCAATCTCATACCCTCGGAGACTTCTCGTTCTTCCTATCGCGATATGAATTCCATACACAGTTTTCAACGGACACGACACGTTGGCAGGCACGTGAGGCACGCCTACTCTCAGCTGCTACACAGTAGAAAACAACAAGCTGCTCGACAGCCCTGCGACCCGAAGACCTGCTCACAACGGACTATTGTTATCTCTAGCATATGATACACGATCTTGTTGTGTAATTTTCTGACATACTATAGCCGCGCTTCACGCCCACCTACCTCACTCGAGTTGATTCAGGGCGTGGTGCGGCGCCACGATCTACCTCGTGATGAACGCTGATGGTAACCCTAAACGGGCGCTACATATCAAAAAGGGCCAAGATTACTTTCTTGAAAACAACGGCGAGTTACTCTACCGACTTATCCGGAATATGGGATAAGGAGGGAGTGCAAACGTGGAACAAGTCGAGGACCTAAACACTTGCGCAGTATTCGCTAGAAAGGTCATCCAGATCTGCTGCTCGCGAGACGACAGGAAACACATCTTCGAGAATGAGGTCAAAGTCATCCGGAGACTTGCCCAACACCATCACATCGTTCGTGTCTTGCTGGCGGTTTGCAATTCATACATAATCAGAAAGTTCGCCATAAGGATATTAAACCCCATAAATTACCGGTCCACGAAGATTCTTGAATGTATGCGGACTTTGGATTATCACTGGACCATAGTACCTCTGCCAATAGCGTTACTACAGGCCGCCCGGGCTCAGTGACTCCAAGACATGCTGCTCCAGAGCTTCAAGATTGGTCATCGCATACCTCCAAAATAGATATTTGGTCCCTGGGATGTGTTTTTCCGGAGGTTCTTGGCGCACTGGAGGCTTCACATTCGGCGGAAACCCCTAATACATCGGTATGTATCATGTCGTCATCCAACTATTGGAGGGAGGCTCGAGTCTGTTCTGCAGATGATGTACATAAGACTGTTTAGCGGGTCCAGATGTAGAGCTTTTGCTGCATTCACTTACAGAACCCGTTTCCACCATTGGAGAAAGTGCTGAAAATAGACCAACACATTCAGCATCTGTGTCCAAGGACGGGGTTGTTCCGGCTGCTGAAACTTTACCTGAAGCTTATGGGGAGCGAATAGAGCCACTCTCCAAATCCCGGTTGTACGAAGAGCTTGGTGGACCTTGGTCTGCGCCGCTCACTGGCTCGAAAGGGCGTGCTCCGCTAGGACATTACCCGCGTCCGCATCTAAATTTCAGAGGGCTCCAACGGGCATCAGATCATAAGTGCGGTTATCTTGCCGCTGTTTACAAAGCATCACTGACTGTGTTTTCCAGTAGACGCCACATGATGGAGCACTAGCAGCCATGTGCATGTCATGTTGCAGCAGGTATGAGGAAAGAAACGTGCTTCTACACGGCCAACGATCTCGTTCGTCACGAAGAATTCCTTCACCAATCACGGGTGTTGAATGGGACACCCGGGGCGCCAGTTTTCATAGCGAGAAGACGGCCAGTGTGAGCACCGTCGGCTTGCCCTCGCCAGCGTTTTGAGAGGCTTCATAACGAGAATGGAAAACATCCAGTTGATTGGGCACATTCCAGCAGACGCACACAAATTGGATCTCACTGTGACGTTGTGACAATGCCATGAATCTGGGAGTGGAGTATCGTCCCAAAGCAGATAATCTACGAATGGCGTAGACCATCTATACGCAAGTATATCGCAGCGATTAAGTGGATAATGTGCCGGATAGATCCCCGAATGGCAATGCCCCACATACCCGAGCCGCCGGTAGCAAGTGCATATGTAAAGTAATATCGATAGAGTAGGGCTACAAGCCGGCAGTCGCTTTGAGTGGGTTCCATGTGCTCTTCGGCGCGATGACTGCGATGGAGAGTCCTTCAGTTGTCACACTACAAACTCAAGCCTGTTTCCAAACACACTGTATTTCCACGGTCTCGTCACTTTTGCGCTGCATCTAACTTTTCATATGACATCGCGTAGTGAGACAAGATGAGGTTTTGTTCTCTTGCTCTCTTAGCTGGGGCTGCACAAGCAGCGATCCGCTTTGGATGCAGCAGTGTCTCTATCCAACGATTAGATCCACTTGTTGAGCCTGACCGCGTACCTTCATCTCATGTCAGTATCCCGTCCGAAGGCACGAAAATGAACTGACTCGGTGATGAAGGTGCATCAGATTGTTGGTAAGAGCGTTTCCAGTATCGTTGCTTAGACATGCGTTGATCGCGCTCTAGGCGGCAATGCTTTCAACGCGACTATGAGCGGCGACATTGGCGAGCAAGGAACTTGTACAACGTGCGCATACACCGAAGGTTAGCTCTTCACACCAGCGCCCTCTCGAAAATGTCATGTAACTCTCCACTTGTAGACTTTTCCAATTACTGGACCGCTGCCATGTACTTCAAGCACCAAAACGGCTCCTACAAACGCGTTCCAATCTATCCGAACGCTCAGCTGGGTATACCTGTCCACGCTTTACTCATCTCTACAGCTCCACTAACATGTCCAGGATATGAAGGCCAAGATGCGAAGAACATCAACGGTGGAATGACAATCTACTACACACAGAAAGACTTCAACAGCTCCGATCTTGAGAACCCCGTCACCGCCTTCCCCCCTGTACGTGTGCTATGCATAACAACTGGAGACAAATAACGTGGCTGATCCGAACACAGGGCTTTCGTATGACGGTTGGCAATCCAACAACGGATACTTTGAACGGTACCAAGAAAGGCTTGGCGTATACTTGCTTACAGACTATCCTGACGCGCGGGTACGAGACGCCTGATTTTCCCAAGGAGCCTTGTCCGGCGGGCATCATGGCTATACAGGTAAATTTCGCTTGCCTTTCATGAGCAAGAGACTGTGCTGACATGGCGATAGTAAGTTCATCGTGCAGCAGTTTTGCCATTGTGCCTCCATTTCCACTTGGACAGCTTACACATGCGCGTCCACGAATACACATGACTAACGTCCACAGCCACTTCCCCTCCTGCTGGGACGGCGTGAACCTCGACTCCCCAGATCACCAATCCCACATGTACTCAACCACACGTGGGGGCTTCCGTCCCGCCGGCCCCTGCCCAGCCTCGCACCCTATCAAGATGCCGCAACTCGCGTACGAAACAATGTGGAATACGACTGCATTCGCCGACATGTGGCCCACAGACGGGTCCCAGCCGTTCGTGTGGAGCTATTCTGATAACAAAGGGTACGGGACGCATGCGGATTATGTGTTTGGGTGGAAGGGCGATAGCTTGCAGCGGGTTATGAATGATGGCTGTATGTTTCATGGGTGTGGGAGTCCGGGTATGCAGGGCGTGTTGAAGACGCAGCGTGTGGAGGATATGAATGCGTGTTCGGTGCAGAGCGAGGTGGAGGAAGCGGTGGAGGGGTGGTTGGATCATTTGCCGGGGTATGAGATGGATGTTTGAATGGGGATCAGGGGCGCTTGCAGGTTGTGGAAAGGACGGATGTGCACTGACTGGAGGGTAGGCTACGCGAGGATCTTGTAACAGTGAATGCTTATTCGGCTATTGCTTGTTTGTGCTTGTTCATCACGCCCCCAGATCTGTGCCGCTGCTCTCAACCCAATCCACTAATGTGTATGGTCTCCGCTCTATTTCAGCTGCCTGCTCAGGCACAAAGGCGTTTAGTATTTCTGCTGTGTAAGGACGAGGCTTTAGTACTTCGAGTACCTTCGTACTGTCCCAAATGTACTCTTTCGTGTTTGTGTCGTTCGCAGCGTACAAATAAAAGCCAGTCGTTTTGGTCAAGTGGATCGGCACCTCATGTACCGAAATGTATTCTAGTGCCCATGGTGCTTCGCTGTGACATGCTGTAGCGCCTTCGGCTATGGAGAGGCCGAAATCGACATGGAAGCCCTCGCCTTTGTGGATCAGAGACAATTGAGCCAGAGATGATGGCGGCGGCAAGAACATTCCACTACCATTCGGCAATCGGCGGCAATATCTTAGGCCATCTGAGAGGCAATCCTCATCGACCCTTTCTATCCAATCTTGCGTGGCGAGCTGCACGGTCGAGAGATGATGCATTAAGCTCGCCAATTGATTGACAAGTCGAGAAACATTTTCCCATCTTACATAAGACTCACTACCCCCTTGCCATTCCCAATCCTCATGTACCGGTGCGGGCTGTAGAACGACGATAAGATGTCTGACGTAGGCAGCCTCGTAGCCTACTGCCAACTTGTAGTTTCGAGAAACTTTCTCCTCTCTGCACGCTAAATTGGAGACGAAAGTAGCTGAACCTTGTGTGAAGATAGTAGACTCGCGATACTCGCGATAGAGCATCGAGTGCACCAATAGTACATGGCGATAGGGAACTTGGTGGATGGCTAAATGCATTTCGCATGTTTTGGATTCGTCTTGATTTGTATGCTTGGCTTCATAGCTGAGATAGCTGTATATTTCGTCGCGGAGCTCACGCGGTATGGTGAGCAGGTGTGGTTGCGGTTTCGCCATGATGAATGGCGTAGATGCTTGTGGTCCACCTCGAATGCACGTACTGGGTATAGGGAGCTGGATACTAGTCGACTGATCGGTTGTTGACGAAAAGAGGAAGAGATTGAAAACGCGGGGTGACTTGTTGGCGGATTGAACACGTGACGACAAAGAAGACGTCATTTGACACAAGGCATCGACCAGGACCCGGAAAAAAGGAGCACCGATATGGTCGACAGTGATCAATACGTGGGTCACTGCGATTGACGATGGTGATGTGTTTTACGTGGTGAGTAATAAGAGCCTTGAAGGGCAGCGTGATGGGCAACGTGGTAGAGCCAAAGCTTCGCAGAATTGAGTGGATTTCAAGTCATATATACGCCAGATGGGGTATGAGTCAATAACGAACATGTAAAACATTTCCGCAGCGGAAGTTGTATTCTTGGTCAGACTGATGGGTATATAGCGCTGCTAAAATGTTGCTGGCAAAAGGGAAGGGATGGCAGACTTGAGATGGGGCTTATCGCTCCGCATCGCTGGAGGCCCGCCTGCGACTTCGACTCCTGCTTTGGGTTTTACCTCTCGATCGGCTTCGCTCGGCTGGACTGCGACTCCTGCCTCGATCCCGGCTGTCATAGCTTCTGCTTCTGCTGCGACTTCGACTGTCATAGCTTCTGCTTCTGCTTCTGCTTCTGCTATCATAGCTTCGACTCCTGTAGCTCCTCCCGCTCCCATTACTTCTCCTATCCAACTCCTCGTCCAGCTCATCCACCTCGTCTCCCAGTGGACTCTCCCTTGGGTCTAGCATCTCCAGATCCTCTAGATTGGCCCTCGACGGCAGCTTCCACAAGCTTGTTGCGCAGATGCGGTCTTTTGTAAGGAGGTCGTCTATGAATTGGTCGACGTGTGTGAGGGTGAAGGTGTCCTTGAGACGGCGCTTGATCTTGCGGTAATCGGTAAGGAGAGGTTCTAGCGTCTGGTAGATTTCAACAGGCTCCCATGCGAGGCGGATGTAAAAGGCAGCAAGACAGCGCAGGTATTTGAAGTCGCCCAGCTTTCCTGATGCATTCAGGTCTAGCTCCTTTTTTGTGGCGTCTTCTTCTTCTTCTTCTTCATCTGCCGCCGTGTCGCCATGCTCGTTTTTGACTTGGGCGTTGGGCTCTTGGTCGTCTTCGTCGTCGCGGAAGTTCAGGTACTCGAGGATGATGTCCTTATCCGGCACCAGCTGAAGCATCTTGAATGCCAGGCACAGGAAGGGCGTCGGTTTGCCCGTGATGCCCGTTGTGCCACCGATAAACTTGAGGTCTGCGGCGCGATCACATAGTGTGGCAGCGTTGAGACCAAAGCATTGCTCCTTCCAGTAGTAAGACTCGGTAATGCGCTCGCGCACACCCTTTTCGAAGAGGAGCGCCGGGTTCTGGCCACGGATGAGGGCGCCGCGGTACCCTCGGTCGTCGAGCAGTGCGCTCGCGTCGGCGCGATCGAATTGCGGTTTTGACATGTGCGGGGATTGTTCGGGGGAGAGGGTTTCTTTGTCGCGTCTGGTATCAGGAAGGTATGCGCAATGGCGGGTGGCATAGGCTGTCTCGTCGCTGGTGCTGGAGCGAGGGCGCGGTGACGGGCGCGATAATTTGAGACAGGGTACAGTAATGCTAGCTATCGATTGTTGCCCGTCCAACCACGCGGGCACGCTCAACATGCAGCCCTACGGCCGTCTAGAACTCGCCAGGACGTCACACCAGGGCACGGCATGCGCTCTCCCGCCCGCACTACCCTCGGACTTGCACATGCCCCTTGTTGAATGTCGATGGCTTTTTGATACCCTTCTTTTCTGTTCTGCCTCTGCTTCTCGTCATGGGCCGGTTACTCCTTACTTCCAGCCAGGTTTCTATTCTCCTGTCTGTGACCATTGGTACGCTGGACCATCATCACATGCCACATTGACTCGCTAACACCATCATCACCCAGTCTTCCTCTTTACACTTGCACTCTTTCTCTCGGGCTGGGTATTGCAGCAGCGCTATGTCCACTCCCTCCAAGCCGCGATCAAACCGCGGTTACCCAAGCCATTGCCCCCGCCGAAGCCTATAGAACCGCCGACATTGGATGCAAAATGGGCGAGGCCTATGGGCGCACGTCCTGAAGTCGACGACACGTATGCGCAGTACATTGCAGGCCAGACTATGGATTGGAGCAGGCTGGGCTATGTGCAGGTGGTGCGCGAGCATGTTGAGCTGTGCAGCGCCGTCATGCTGCTCTCAGACCTACACAGGATGAAGAGCCCGGCGAAGAGGATACTGATGTTTCCGAAACTGTGGCTAGCGGAAACCGAGGACAAGCAGTATGGGCCTGAAATGTCGACAACACGGAGACTATTGGGCACCGCAGCGAGACGCTACGGCGTCAAACTCATGCCCATGGAGCCCATAGTCGAGGGCGCAGATGGTGAGTCTCTTGACGAATGGCACTTCTACCACACACACACACACACACACACACACACTAACAGGGCTAGATACCCTACCCTCGTCCTACTCGCTAGCGAGCCTCTACTCACTGGTCGACTACGAGCGCATACTCTATCTCCAAGGACCCGGCGTGCTGCTTGACGCATCTGCGCTCGACTCACTGCTTGCCTTCTCCAAGTCGGAGCCAATGGCCGCATACCCTGCGACGCCAGAGCGGACGGACATGTCGACGTCACTGCTCATGATACATCCGTCGCAACAAAGCTACAGCCAGCTCCGGGCCATGCGCGCCTCGCAGCCTACGTCAGACCTCAACATGTTCCGAAAGACGTTTTCCGTGCCCGACTCGCTCATATCCGAGTGGTCGCTATCAATGGGCAACGTCGTGTACGAGTCGCAGAACCTGCGCAAGGCCGTCGACGACTTCAATGCGACGGCCTTTGAGCAAGCGACTACGTTTGTGAGACTCTCAGACCCGGAGTTGCCAGGGCCAGAATATGATGTGCCGTATGCAGTGCGCGCCAAACTACGGCCGCAGAACGAAGAGGCGCAAGAGGCGTGGAGCAAGCTATACGAGCGATTCCGCCAACGGCGCATGGAAGTGTGCGGGCTGGACCTCGAGACGTATCAGCCGATTATGGTTTCCGGTGGGGCTCCTGAAACGAATCAGGTTGCTGATGAGCTGTGAAAGGGCAAAAGTTTGTTTTGATCAAGTCACGCCTGGGTCCCTGTATTTGCCATGTGTGTGTGTGTGTGTGTGTGTGCGTGTGTGCGTGTGTATAACGGGTGTTTTGTATCATGAGGCTGGGCTTGGCGGGCGCATGGCTAGGAGTTGGACGGGTCGAGACCAGTCTATTCTGAGCATAGGCAGGCTGGGTACCCGTATGTTCCTCGATGCTGGCACTGGCCGCAATGGTACGCATGACGCAACAAGCGACGCGTTCCGGAGTGTTGCGATGCACGGATGGGATGCAGCGAGTCACGAATGTCGTAGTGTAGCTCAAGACCAAAGGCGGCATACATGCAGACGTGGTGCAGCGGGAATGAAGATGGTGTTGCCAGACTGAAGACGTGCAGTGCAGCCAATCTCCAGACACTGCAACCAGACAAAACACGCGTGGACGGCGCTTCTTGTCCACAAAGGCCGGCGGGCGTGACGACCCTGGTGCCGCTCAATCGACCGTGGCCGGGTTGGTGGCCGGGTTGCAGGCCGGTAGCTTCTTCCCCGCGAGCGAGCGAGCCTCATTGACGACGACGGCATGGGCGCCAGCCAACCTCTCCCCTCACTAGCTCGCAGCTGGCCCCCCGACCGACCACGCCGCAAACACGACCTGGCTGCAGTCGCCCTAGGCCATCCGCCCGTCTATCCTTACCTCATCCCGCCTATGCACGCGCATCCTCACTGATCCTGAGCGCATCCATTGCTGCCGTCTGCGCCGCCCGATCGCCCATTGCTCATCGCCCATCGCCCATCGCCCATCACCCATCGCCCGCCGTCTCCCCGCGCTTTCCTTGCTTGTTGCAGCCGCTGAGATCGCCCGAGCTGCGTGCAGGTACAGGCAGGCCAGGGCCGCCGCCTTCCTCCACCCAACCCTCCAATGCCTACCCTGGGCTTCCTCAAGAAGAAGCGGACGAAGGACTCGAACGGCTCCAAGGATCTCGATTCGCCGACTTCGCCCATCAAGGACACGACGTCGCCCATTACGCCCACGACGTCGCGCAAGTCGGGCTCCTTTCACCTCCATAAGACGAAGACGAACGAATCCGCCCACGCCAACCACGCCAACCACGCCAACCACAACGGCAACAACGGCACGAATAACAACAACAACAACAACAACAACGCGACCAATAACACCGCCCCGGCTGCGCCTGCCGACTCGATGAACCCCGCCTACGCGCAACAGCAGCAGCAGCAGCAGCAGCAGCACCCTCAGCAGCAGCACCCACAACAGCAGCAACAGCAGCAGCAGCAGCAACAACAACAACAACAACAGCAGCAACAGCAACAACAAGCGCAGCAGCAGTATGGAGCAAGCCCGCAGTCCAACCCCCAGCAGTCCTCGCATAACACGCCCAGCATACAGAACTTGATACACCCAAACAACACGGCCACGTCGCATCAGTCGACCCCCAAGAATGGCGCCGTCCAGTTCCAGACCCAGCCGCTTAACCAGGCGCGCGTCACCAAGGGCAAGTACTCACTGACCGACTTCACCATCCAGCGCACCCTCGGCACGGGCAGCTTCGGGCGAGTCCATCTCGTCCAGTCCAAGCACAATCAGCGTTTCTATGCCGTCAAGGTGCTGAAAAAGGCCCAGGTGGTCAAGATGAAGCAGGTCGAGCACACCAACGACGAGCGGCGCATGCTTCAGCAGGTCAAGCATCCCTTCCTCATCACCCTATGGGGCACCTTCCAAGACTCAAAGAACCTCTACATGGTCATGGACTTTGTAGAAGGAGGTGAGTTGTTTAGTCTGCTGCGAAAGTCCCAGGTACGTTCTCTCTGCCTCCCCCCGCGGCCCCTTCCCTGGCTGGCTGGCTTTGGGCATCAAGCGTACTGACCTTCATAGCGCTTTCCCAATCCGGTCGCAAAGTTCTACGCCGCCGAAGTTACACTCGCACTCGACTACCTGCACTCGCACAACATCATCTACCGCGACCTGAAACCCGAGAACCTGCTACTAGACCGCCATGGACACCTCAAAATCACTGATTTCGGTTTCGCCAAAGAAGTGCCCGACATCACATGGACCCTCTGTGGTACGCCTGACTACTTGGCGCCCGAAGTTGTCGCATCAAAGGGCTACAACAAGTCTGTAGACTGGTGAGTCGCGAGAAGCCCCGACCACAACCCCTGCTAACCTCTCCAGGTGGTCGCTCGGCATCCTCATCTTTGAAATGCTGTGCGGTTTCACCCCCTTTTGGGATGGTGGCTCTCCCATGAAGATCTACGAAAACATCCTCAAGTCGCGAGTCAAGTACCCGCCCTACATCCACCCCGACGCACACGACCTGCTCCAGAAGCTCATTACCCCCGACCTCACCAAGCGCCTGGGCAACTTGCACGGCGGTAGCAAGGACGTTATGAATCACCCCTGGTTCGCCGAAGTGACCTGGGACCGGTTACAAAAGAAGGATATTGATGCACCCTATGTGCCACCTGTGCGAGCTGGTGTCGGTGATGCCAGTCAATTCGATAAGTATCCGGAGGAGACGGAGGCATATGGTCAGGCAGGGGACGACCCGTGCGTGCAGAGTCCTCCTTATACCGTAGACCACATTCTGACGTGTCCGAATAGCCACGGACACCTGTTTCCCGACTTCTAAGCACACGAAGCCGTTAACAACCGACCCAAAATACGATCTTGCCATTTCCTACCAGCAAGTGACCTGCGCACGACAATTCCTGGTCAACGTGCCCGTCGAAAGTCCGCAGCTATCGTACCTCACCAACTCCTTCTCTTTGACCTTCAATATCTCGACCTGCGTGCAATTCTGTTGCGCAACTATACTTCCCTTTGACTTTGTCTTCTTACTATTGCTATGTCGGCTGGCCGCGGTGACTCCTGTCGTCTGGATATGATGTTGATAATTGGGCCCATGGACGTTGCCCGGTCGATGAGTGGTGTTCTTTGTGTATTGTCTTCTGGTATAGTAATGAGCTTTTGGATCACGGCTATCGCATATCTGGCGTAAACTGAAAATAAGACATGTCGAGCAATAAAAGTTCGAGCGAAGAATATTGAGACCATGGCATCCTTTGCAAGGTGATGCATCATGACCCGCCCCCCCCCCCCCGCGTTATCATCTGCGAATTCATCTCTTGCCCCATCCATGGTTGCACAGTAGCAATCGCCAGCTCTCACGGGAAGAATAGAGGACACCGGCAAGAATCAAGTTCCACTAAGACTGCAGTACATCGACATCGCAACCTAATGGTAATTCTGATGTCAAGCTTCCATCCGATCCCGCGCGATTCTTCCCAGCTACCTGTATTAAGAAGAAAACATATGCCCCTAGAGTAATTTTAACGAGCCTGGGGAGATCCAGATCTACGGGATGCATGACATCACATGCATGCCAAGACCCTAGAGAGAAAGCGGGGATCGTGGAGGGAGAGGACCATAGGCTTGGGTATGGCGCGACTTCGACAGCACGACACGTCGCTGAGGCCGACAACGAGAAAGACGACATGCTCTAGCCTGTGTCTGACGATGGGTTGATCGAATGGCATGACCTGCGCACGTCTCTTCACACAGTCGAGTGCTCATTCTTGGAAATGTGCTAACGAGGAATGCAGTACATTGGCGGCCTGACAACGAATTTATACTTACAAAGCCATCCGTTAGCGACCTCATTCCATACGTTGGGGGTACCAAGCTAATCGAGAACGCCGGACGAGCTTCATTGTCCTTCAACTGCTCTCTGAAGAGTGTCTTCCACCTTCACAATGAATTAGTAAATATCTAGTCGCATATCCTAGCCACTGTTGGATTTGCATATGCCCTGGACACCTTAGGTTTCTGCATTAGACACACCGATAAGGATGGCGCAGATGGGCTTGCAGTATTGATCTCCTTTATTTTGGTTATTACACATTCATTTGTTTTTTCTTTTCTGTGGATGTACTTCCTTCTTTGTTCTCGCTCACGTCGAACTCTGAGAACCAGACTGACTGGACAAAACAGTCACCACATTTTCCTTGACCAGAGCGAAAGCGTATGCGCACGACATCTTCGCCACCGTCGCGGGTTTTGTATGGGCAGTCACAACCCTACATCCTTCTTTTGCTGGCCCTGGTTCCAGAACATTCCAAACGAATATGTACCTTCTCCTTGGCATGTCATGCTTCATGCCTGTCATTCATGGTATCTGGCTCTTTGGGCTGCAAGGGATGGAACTCAAGATGAGCCTGACCTACTATCTCGCACTCGGTGTATTCCATGGTTTGGGGGCCGCCATGTATGCGAGCAGGATACCCGAGAAATGGTATCCAAGGCGTTGCGATGTAGGAGGAAGTAGCCACCAGATCATGCATCTGTTGGTCGTTTGCGGTGCGGGGGTGTACGGCATGGGTGTGCTGAAGGCAAGACGAAACTGGAGTGGCTTAGAGTGTACAAGTCCGCCATAAATCAAGTGAGTCATCTTGGCATACAAGAACATCCGGTTATTTTCCCAAGGACCATCGTGGACTGTGACTCAGCGTCACAGTCCTGACGGGGCGCAATTGACAGAATGCATTGAAGCAGGAATATGTCCAAGATCTCCGCGGTTCAGGCTCAACAAAATCAGCTCCACATACACGAATTGACCCACAGTCTCTAGAAATCTGTCGGTCCCGGAGATGCTTGATTTGAATCACTCTCCACACCATTTGGCCTTCTGTTCGCTATATCTCCGGACCTGTTGCTCCGATATCGCAAAGACAGCAAACCTCTATCACATGCAACGAGCTAGGTACAGATAACTCCCGAGTCTTGGGAGGAGACTGAGAGAACGCGAGGCATTTCAATGGCCCAAAGATTACGCTCCAAGCTTCGAAGACCTTGGCGTGGTGGAAGGTTGACGGCAGATGAACCACAGTGACGTTTTCCCAGGACTCTGAGCGCATCAATCGTTATGTGCATTACCAGAACCCCAATGATTCTCAACCTTACCTCATGCGGACTTGGTCTTACCGGGGCGAAAGCGCGGTCTCAGGAGATAAGGTCGTGATCCTGGCGCCTATTGGCTTACGCCTGTATCATAAGCGACAGGCTTTGGTGTAGAATCAGAACGCCAGAGGGAAAAAGCGCTTGAATCCAAGCCTAGGTTTGGAAGAATTATGCAACTGCGAGATGGCTTCTGCTTGGTGGTGCTACCTGCTGTACCAGGCTGTCGTGCTTATCGTGGCAGGTCTCCACTTGGACGTCGCAGACCAACACGAGTCCTGCACACACACCACACTGTCTTGCACCCTCTCCATAGCTCAAAAGGAATGTTTGCCCAAGAGCTTTCGCACAGTTTAGACCTGAGGCTGCACTGTTGTTTGCACAAAGCAAATGCTCTCGTCAACGCCACGACTCGGGAACTCCGGAAACATCAGGGACAGTAGGTAACGGAGGCTGAGGATAAGTCGCGACACAGCCATTGTGTCAAATACTCACCGCGGAAAAGCAGCAATTCATATTATCTCCAGACGTCCTGATAAGCATCCTTGTTGGGCTCACCTACACACAGTCTAGTCTCTCGCCTCGATAACGCCAAGAGATAAGAGAACGCCCTTGCCGTTCCCCACTATCCCGCGTTAATCCTCAACCCTAGCGAATTACGACTCTTCACATCAAAGCTCTGCCTTTCCTCAAGCACTTTAGCCATTTGACGATGAGATACAATTCGCTAAATCGACATGTGGACCTCTGGGTAATGTCTCAGCGCTAATCGGAGACATCTTCCTCCCCTTCGTCCCCCCTCAAGCGTACTTTCTCCGAAGCGTTTGGGCTGCAGAGTGCTGGGTTCGTCGACGCAGATAACACTCCCGCCAGCATTACCGTATTCAGGCACGGAGAAGTCTGATCTCACTTGGCCTGGGGAACCTTTTACGCCACAGGCTTGTCGTGGTCGTAGCCGTGCGTCACTGTGCTTCACCGCGGAAGTATCACAATTGCGAATCTGTGCATCCATCTATATAACATCCGGGCTGCCGTTTGTGGCATTCACATCAGCAAGCGTCACTGCCAACTTCGCCCTCTCCTGTCATCTTGACAACCTGGGTGCCCTCAATAACAGAGCTTGCATCGCAGCAAAGCCGGCGCTCGAGATATCGTCATCATGCCTTTCGCTATCAATCTGCTCTGGTCTGCACCAGAGATCAACCCATACAACAAGAAGGCCAAGTCGATCCCCGTGTTCAACCCCATCAACAAATATGGGAGGGTCTTCTTTTTCTCCTACATGGGTTTTTTCATTGCGTTTTGGTCATGGTGAGTCCCAACTACACAGGTGGATCGCTTGTCCCGCAATATGCTTACATTGTTCAGGTACGCTTTTCCGCCTCTGGTATGGTTACCCGCTTCTCACGCCACAACGCCTGTTCTCCACTGACACCTTCACAGCTGAGCAAGAGTATCAAGGCGGACATGCACCTCTCCCAAGACCAGATTGCGAACTCGAATATCGTTGCGCTGTGCGCCACCCTACTGGTCCGCTTCATCGCTGGACCCATGTGCGACCATATTGGCCCTCGCATGACCTTCGCAGCACTGTTGTTTGCTGGCGCTATCCCCACTGCCCTTGCCGGTACGGCGACCAATGCCACTGGCCTGTATTTTATTCGTTTCTTTGTCGGCATTCTAGGAGGTACGTTTGTGCCCTGCCAGGTCTGGAGTACTGGCTTCTTCGACAAGAACGTCGTCGGAACTGCGAACGCCCTGGTGGGTGGCTGGGGTAACTCTGGTGGCGGCATCACATAGTAAGTCGACTCATCTTCTTCTTTGTAGCCCTAGCTAACCTTGCTAGCTTCGTTATGCCAGCGATATACGACTCTCTCAAGGCTGACCAGGGTTTATCCTCGCACGTAGCTTGGCGAGTGTCCTTCATCGTTCCCTTCATCATGATCACAACCTGTGCCCTCGCTCTCATGTTGTTGACCGACGACACCCCTACCGGGAAATGGTCGGAGCGCGGTGTGAAAGTCATTTCCAGCGACCAGGCCAACTCATCCGTCGTACCCACTACTGGTGCTATTGATGACAAGCCAACAACCAACGGTTCTTTCTCTTCGAACGACGAGAAGAAACAAGAGCAACCTACCATGGATGTGGAATCTGGCAACGGAGATGTCCAAACAATGGACGAGTTCCAACATGAAGTCATCGTCAAGCCGAGCTTGAAGGAAGGATTGAAAGTCATGTTCTCCCTCCAAACGGGCACGCTCTGTGCAGGATACTTCTGCTCCTTCGGTGGTGAGCTCGCTATCAACTCAATCCTCGGCGCGTACTATCTCAAGAACTTTCCCTACCTCGGTCAAACACAATCCGGTCGATGGGCTGCTATGTTCGGTCTCTTGAACATTGTAACACGTCCCCTCGGTGGTTTTATTGCCGACTACATCTACAAGGTTACTGGCCATAACCTATGGGCTAAGAAGTTCTGGATTCACTTTGTTGGCGTCATGTCTGGTGTGCTTTGCATCGTCATCGGCAAGGTCGACCCGAAAAACCTTGATGAGATGATTGGACTGATTGCTGTTATGGCTATCTTCTTGGAGGCTGGTAATGGCGCCAACTTCGCGTTGGTGCCCCACGTTCACCCTCATGCTAATGGTAAGTTCCATCCTCCCCCACACTATCGTTGCCTTTATCGATCAGCTACTGACTGAATTCAAGGTGTACTATCCGGTATCGTCGGTGCGACTGGTAACTTTGGCGGTATCATCTTCGCAATCATCTTCCGATACCACAAGACGAACTACGCTCAAGTTTTCTGGATTGTCGGCATAATGATCATTGCCCTGAACTGTGCGTTCATCTGGGTGAGACCCATCCCCAAGAGCCAAATTGGAGGTCGATAGAGTGGATATTGCCTTGCTTGCTGTTCGTTTTAGCGTTATGACAGAAGAGATACCTTTGCTTTGCTTGTATTCATGTTTTTACGCACTATTTTTGGAATGCACAATTCAAATGCTTCTTATCTTACGTTCTTCCACCGCCTTTCTCCATGCGATTCAAACGAGCAGCCATCAATCAGCTACATTTCCAGTATGCAAATGTGGTGAGGCTTAGAAGCTTATGCACAGTGGCATTTTGGCGAGGAAGCTATGATGGATGCGCCCGGGCTGTGCAAACTCCGAGGTGCACTTAACTTAATATGGGCTAGATTCAGAATTGCACTTTCGCAACCCATCGCCTCCCTGCTTACTTTTGCACACAGCGTTGTTCGCGCAGCCACCCATAAACCTCCCGTAGCTTCAAATCCGTGACATGATTTCTTCGATATCTTTATTCTTGCACTTATCGTCCCATTTTGTCTTGTATCACATGTGCACACCCTCTGCGACTGCATACGAACATCCCCGCTCTCCGGGTCAAAAGTGCACATTTGGTGCGCATCGCATTCTATTGGCGCATTGCGAACTCCGCTCACAGGCTATCACACTGTATTAATATGACAAAAGACTGGGAGCTGGTACAAGATGAAATCAAGGAACTTTCTTTCGCTCAAAAGAAGCCCTTGGATGAAGTTAAAGAGCTAATGGAGCGCAAGTACAAGTTTCGAGCTTCGTGAGTAGTATTGAGATCTTTTGGGGGTTTGATCCTGTCTGCTCATGATTGTGTCAGCACTCGGGCGTACCGTATGAAGCTAAAAGAATGGGGCCTTATGCGACATAAACCACGAGGAACGACCAAGCATCGTCGGGAAGCAAGGCAGAGAAGCGAGGGGGGGCCAGCTGACCGCGACGGACGCGACAATGAATTGAGTATGACCACTGAAGATGATGCAGCAGGTTCAACGCCCCGGGAGCATTGCACACAGACTAGCAGTTGGCAGACTGTTGCCGACATGCCGACTCTCGTCGCCGATAAGACTGGCGAGATTGCAGAGCCGACGTTCATGGAGTTGATGAGCCAGCCACAAGAGTAAGATCGACTCTCAATGTTACTAGACGACGAAAATTTTGCTCACTCTTGCCATGACAGCCTCCAACAACCTACTGAGACGTGGTCTGGAGATCACACGCAAGCGCCCGACATCGTGTTGGATATGGTTGGCGCAGTCCTCGAAAAGGATCTACAAAAGCTCGAGAACCTCATCGTCGGCAACATCAATCATATCAACGAGCCGATAGGCTTACCATTTGACGAGCCTCACAGCCGATTTGTTGGCCACCCAGCGCTGAGCCAAATGGTCATCCTGCAACACCCCAATCAGACCCTCTTCGATATCGCTTGTGGCATGGAATGTGGACCAATCATTTGGGTGCTGTTTGCATACGGTGCCAAGGGTTCTAAGCATCCGCTCGGTACAGATCTAGCTCTTCACAATGCTATCAAGAATGGACGGCCATATACTGTTCAAGCGCTACTACAGCCTGGTCGCTCAGATGTCAACGGTCTTCCAGATTCGAACTGGAGGCCACTCCAGCAGGCGGTCTTCTGGAACGTTCCTGACATTGTCCGGATTCTGCTCAATCGAGGCGCGAATGTTGACGTCGAAGGTCCTTCTCCCCTCAAGCCAGGCATACACACGCCCCTTCAACTATGTCTAGCGCACCGAGAAAATATCTACGCTGATCGATCGCAACGCGAACGATGCCATCAAATTATCGAACTGTTGCTCCAAGCAGGCGCAGACATCCATAGTGCGCCTCCCAATCCTGAGATGCGGTCAAATTTCGAGTTGTTTATCCATCCATGGCAAAGTCGTCCTTACTGGGCCTTTGAACTCTCACAGGAAGAGCTCAAGTGTTTGGAGCTATTTGTGAGCAAAGGAACCAATTTTCAGTCCTCGTTCCACGGCTTTCCCTGTGACTCTCCATACAAGGAAACCTTCGAGCATCAGGCACTTTGGCACTCCACACCAAGTTTTGCAAGGTCACTCATTGATAACTTTAGTCCAACGCCTACAAACAATGGCACGACTCTTCTCTATGAAGTAATTGGCTGTTGTCCGCACGCAAAAAGGCATCCTGCTGATACGTTGCGAGACATCCAAGTCTTACTCGGAAAAGGCGTAAGCCCAAACCGCACGGAACACGATTCGACCAGCCCCCTGCGAAAGTGCATCGCAGAATGCCCCGCTGTCGATCTCATGGACCGTCTCCAGGTTCTGCTTGACGGCGGCGCCGACCCAGAAGCCGAAGATCCAGATGGGGTTCAGCCGTACATTCTTGCCGCGGAGACGTTTGATGAGCCTCTCCTGTCGGAAGTCATGTCAGCTCTGGTGGCCAATATCCCAGGGAAACACGTTCGAGTAATTAACGGGGTCTCCCACAGATGGGCTACACAGTATTTTCCGATCCAAGAGACACAAACATACGAGCAAGTCATGTCATGCGCATATTCAACGAGTGAATTTACGCGTAACCTGCAGTACATGGTACCAGAACATGTTCGGTCTACGTTTCATAAAGCGTACCTCACAACGGTTAGCAAGTACTTCCTTGAAACAATGGCCCAACTGGCAAAGACCAAAATGCTGGACGCCAAAGAGAGAGACGAGATTGCCTGGGTTGCTTCCATGCGCGAATGCGCAGACATCGCCACATGCAACGTTGACCAAAATCTTGTTGTTGCATTGTTCACACCGAATCTAATGCCAGGGCCAGATATCACGGAGGTCAGGGATGGGATGCGTTCCTCTTCAGAAGCGTCGACACCAAATTCACCAGATTCAAGCACGACGATTGCTGCCACCACACCTGTCTCTTCAAGCCGTGCTCCTTTCCAGTTCAACCCCAACGGAGCCTCAACATCCAGCGATCCGCCCCCAGCACAACAGTCACCCCAGTTTTTCGACGCTTTTTTCGTAGAACCTACAACACAGATACGATGGCGCGACCCATGCGCAGGAAGGAAGCCAGGTGATTTGGTGAAAGCGATCGATGCGGTCGTGAACCACAAGTGCGCAACTTGTGCTGACGGGAAGTTGTTGACGAAGAAGGAGCTAGAAAAGCATCAAGTCGAACACGAGCATTGTGCGCAATGCACTGACGTGCTTTGTACAAGACGCTTCTGTGTTGCGAAGAGACGGACATCCTAGAGTCTAGTATGGTTGGGCCGCCTGTTGGTGTGCGTGATACAACCCGTTAAGAGAAAAAAAAAACTCCGATAAACATCCTCTAGGGCATGGGCGAGAGAGGGACTCCAACAATCATTTGCACTCGGTCACAATGCCGCAAACATTTTGTGCTGTTCCGAGTTCTGTTAGAACTCGCGTACGGCTGTCCGATCATTGCATGATTCGCACAGACCATGCCACTCTTCGGGTGGACAAGTACAGGGGCTGCGGGTACCTGGAATCACTACTGGAGCTGAATGTAGCCACTGGGATGGCAGGAAGGGGCTTCTGCCACCGGCAGTGGCTGCTAGTGGCTGCTCTCGTTCCTTGACGTCCTGCTCCCTATGACGTTGTCTCGCTCTTTCGCGATCCAGACTCCAAGGCATGCACCCAAAAAGTCACACACGGTGTGTATAGCGCGGGAAGAGATGACGGATTGCGGGTCGTGCCATACCGGTCACAAGCGTGGCGGGTACGTCATTTAGATGGCCCTAGCCACGTAAAAGGTTCTTGATTGAACGATCATGGGTTGGGAAGGAGAGACCGTTGAGTTGTCGCTGAGTAGGCATGTTAAGGGTACGATGCATCAGTTGCTAGCGAATCGAACTGTTCTTCAGCCCATCTCGCGACAATGTTTCTCAGAACCATGTCTTTTGCAAATTATGATGTCCCACCCACCCGGAAGATTCGACCCGCGATATACAGCAAGGATCCGACCATATCAATAGATCTAGTCCCTCGCTAACAGCCACCGCCACATCGCATCGAGAAAATGCTCCGAACCCGCATACCCGGAACACCATCTGCTTTGAGCCTCAAGGCCAAACGAGCATGGCCGATGACGAGTGTGCTGTCATGCCATGGAAAAGACGGTTACTCGACGTGTAGATGAGTTGAGCAAGGCTGGAAATTTCCCAAGTCGATGTATAAGAACCTTTGATCGTGGTTCCTCCTGAATTGGAATCTATCCACCTCCATCCATCCCTTCGTGCCCACCCAAGGCTTTCTCTCAAACAGCCTGCTTCCATCTCATCTGCACAGAAGCTCAACAGCCAACATGCGTTTCTCCCACCTCGCCGTCTTGTCCCTAAGCGGGCTCTCCCTCGCCGGCCCCGTCGCCAGCTCCAAGCGTGCAGAAAACAGCGTCGAAGGCCTCCTCACCGACCTCTACGCCACAGTACAGATCTACACTGGCGCTATAAGTACGATTCTCCCTCTTGACCCTGGCTCCCCATATCCGCTATTTAGCAGACCGACTAATGTGTGTGTGTGTGCATGGAAAAAACAGATGCCACACTTGCCTCCCTCACCCCCTCATCCCCTCTGCTCGAAAAAACAGCCGCAGTGCCCCAGGTCGGCGCGCAAATCAACAAGATCACGTCAGCCGTGCAGTCCACAACGTCTGAGGTCCGCGATTTGGCGCCCGCAAATGCAACACAGCCTAGTAGCGACGGTGAGGAAGAGAAACGCTCTTCCGTGAAAGTCGAGCCCAAGAAGACGGTGAAACGCCAGTTGATTGCTATTTCCGCCTTGCTGTCCCTCATCATTGTCGAGATCTTCGCTACGGTTACGGCTGCGGTGGCGGTTCTGGGGCTGGCGGGATTGCTGGTTTATCTGAATCCGTTGACGGGGGCGTTGAGCGCGCTGATTCTGGCAGTGCAGTTGGTACTTGATGTTGTATTGGTGGGTGTGATTGCGCTGTTGAATGGGCTGCTGACGAGCTTGGCGTTGGGACTGAGTGGGTTGTAGAACAAGGGTACGTGATACTTGTTGAATGGCAAGCTTTGGATTGGAGTTGAAGTACTGTAGTGCTAGTTGGATTGAATGAGCCAAATGTCCTGTTTTTGTTTCTCACCTTCTGTGCGCGGCACAAGGACGGCGGCTACTATTATTGGGAAACGATGCATGTCTAGATTGATACGCCTATTCCCACGCCTACGTATGCTATGCGAAACGCCCGTTTTCAATGTTCCCTCCATCTTACCAAGTCCATTCATCAATGTCATGGTCATTTACATCCGTGGGGTTCACGCGTCCAATGCCGCTTTTCGTCAATCGTATTCGTCTAGTTTTAACTCCACTTCATGCAACCGCTCAGCTCTCAATCACCAGCCAGCCTAATCTCAGCAACTTCATCTTCCTGAGTAACGGGCGTTGCGGCACCAGTCCAGCTTCCCTTGACGGGTTCGTCGTCACCAAAATCCTCTAAAAGTCTATTCTTAAGTTCCATGTTGTCGCCCGTCGAAGCCGCCCCGGTATCGGACGCCATACCACCAGTGTCTGAATCATTGTCATTGCGAATTGAGTTGCCGTTGATACCACTGAAGCTCCAGATAGGTTGATCAGTCTCTGCGGCCCAGGGATTGCTTGGGTTCGAATCCTCGGCATATCCTTCGTCGTCATCACCATATGCAGGTAGCTCATCATCACTCAGGCTCTCGGCTGCGGCTCCGCTCTTTGGACGGCTCCCTACTGCTGAACGCTGATAGCCACCCCCGCGCAGGACTCCGGCTCCCGCTCCGACTGCGCCAGCGCTCGACGACCCATTGCGGGACGAATCGCCGAGGCGCAAGCCGTTTCCCGCCGGTGAGCGGGAACGGGCCTGTTGGTCATCCGCATCAGTGTTGTCATCATCAGAGTCGGGACTGCTGACGTCGGCGGTCACGATCTTCTGAAGTTCGGGAGGGCCTAAAGGGACAGGCGAACGTCGGCGGTAGAAGAGCAAGTATGCAGCTCTCGAGACGGCCTTGCGGCCTGAATCGCAGCGAGTGACAATAGAGTCTGATACAGTTAGTCTCTGACTCAAGTCCAAAATAAGGGAGCAACTTACCATTGTAGTCGTACCACTGCTTGTCGAAAAAGTTCTGAGCAGTGGCTGTGTAGTGACCCCCTCCAAGGCCACCATAGTGATTATCCACAGCAAACAGATCGTAGATAACTTCCTTGCCTTCGGGGTAACCAACTTTGCCTGACAGATCCAAGCCCTCAACAGGAAAGTCAACTAAGTCCTCAATCTTGTCGCGGAATGTTCGGTGGCCGCTGAAACGTTTGAGATGTATGATGAGTATATCGGGTACGGTCCAGATCTCCAGCGTCTTCTCGGCGCGGCGCATTTCTTTGCAACGATTGCAATACCATTGGTTTTCTTCTGAAAGGACTTCGCTCTTGGACGATTCGGTAAAGCATTCGTCGAGGTTGATGCCGTTTTTCCTACGAGCGGCACGTTTCGCCTTCTTCTCCCGAATTTCTGGGTCGTTAAGCACCTCGATTGACTTCAAAACGTCGGCGCCTCTGGCATCGTGATCCGAAGTACCACCAAACAAGGCATCGATGGCCTCTGAGGTCCAGTCCAGGACGATGCCCTCACCCATGCGGATCAAGCGATCGTCAGACTCATCGTCGGGGTCGTCGGGATAGTTCGGCTGCTCTGCCACCTTACCACCCTTCTTGTTCTTGAAGTTTTTGTTGTTCTTGTGCTTTCGCTCCATTTTGCGCTCATGCTTCCGCGCCTTCTTGCTTTTTTTCTTATTCTGCCGACCGGAGCGTGCGAATTCCGTTGTCTCTGGCTCGACTGATTGCATTTCCTCATCACTGCTAGCGTTTGCTGCATCGATCGCAGCATCGGCATCAACAACTGTAGTCTGCGATACGTCTTCGTCTTCGTCACTGGAAGTGGGCTCACTGCCGGCCGCTGATGACTGGACAGACTCCTCTCGTGACGGTGGAACTCGGATGCGCTTCGAGATAGGCTCACACGCGCGGTTGTGGTCAAGCGTGCTCCAACCAGTAGTAACGATCTCAGTGCTCTTCCTGGTATGCTTCATTTCGAATAATTGCCTAACGAATGTTAGCCACCAGTCACTGAACAGCTTAGAAGATGAACTACATACCTGAATTCCGGATGAATGTAACTACCAGGACGAAGTACTTCAGGAATTTGATTAGCGCCATCTGCTTGTCCTGTAGGTGTTTCTTTGGCATCCGTCATTGTGACTTCGACTATGTCTTCGCCTTCCACGGAACCGTCTTTGACTTGAGGGTCGTTCGGTGAAGCATCTTCTTCTGTTGTTAGCACTACATCGGAGCCAGGCCGCGATTGATCTGATCCACTAAGCTCACTGAGTATCTTTCGCGTGGTCATCTGAGCGACCCTTGCCAACACCTTTCTCAAGATGGCATCGTAATCCCTTGCCTCCTCGCGTGTGAGGACGACAAAGCTTGGCCAAAGCGCCATACCAGTGCTCGACGATCTATAAGCTGACACACTTGGGCTGCGATGGAAAAGAGGAACAACAATACGATCATGGAGCGGCGAAGCGGTATCGGGAATATCTTCGTCGGAAGACTGTGAAAGCAGCATCTTGTACTTTGCACCCTTTTTCTTAGGAGCAGGCCAGTTGCTCGGGGCCATGTCGAGTTCATAGAAATATATGTCGTCCCTAGCACCAATATTCGACTCAGACACAGTGGATGCATCATCCAAGTGACGGTAGAACTTATGGCTATAGAGCTCAGACGCCATGATGCGGTTGGCTGGAACACCACCACCACGCTTCCCAACGAATTCCTTTAACGTCTTGATTGTAGCATTCTTATCGATATCAATCTCGAGCTGGAAGGGCTTACCCTGAAGCGGCACGTATGTGATGGTGTGGGTCCACGTCTGTTCTATGGGCAATTGCAGGGTGAGCTGGCTGTACGGGTCGAAGGTTATGCTGACCTTTTCGCATATCGGGCAAACCATTGTGTTCTTGTAGAAGCCACTGAATAGGTCCATGGCTACTGAATTATTGCGAGCGTAATGGTTCTTTCGATAGACCTCGCCGAGCTGCTTAACAGCCTCTGGGTCGCGGAAAGTGTTGTCTTCAGAATCGGGGTTCTCTGTGTATGGTTTCTTGTAAATTCGATTGAGGTCCTCGTGGAGGGCGTCGACCAACCAGCTGACGAATTCCTGAGAATCCTGCTGGCCGTAGCCGGAAAAGAGACTGTTGGCTCTACCTAGCTTCTGCTTGAAGTCCTTGGGCGAGACGGAAGAATTGTTATCAAAGCTGTAGATGGCATTTAACAGGGCAGCATATGATTTAGCAATAACGCCCTTGTGGCCTATTGGGTTGTCGACATTGACCTCTTCTTTCCATTTGTTGTTCAGAAAGTACATACTCAGCTCTTCGACGCTCCGCAGACACTGGAGGGCTGAGTTCATGTAACAGGTGTTGCCGAGGTTCGTCAGCCCAACATGTCCGCGGACTTTGCCATTCTGCTTCCGTCCGCGCGTCACAGGACCACCCGCGGGTGTGTTTCTTCCGCTAGTGGTATTGCTGTGGAGGCTTTTGCTAGCCAGAATCGGGGGCTTGCTTTTAGACGCGTCTTTGGTGGTATCTGAGATGTATTCGCCCTTGTCGTCATGCTCCTCCAGCACGATCACCTGATCCTGGGTAAGGCCAGCATCGGCTAGCGTGAGGGACTCGTTGAAGACCTCGTTCGCCTTCTCGTCCTTGCCGGTGACCATCTCGCGCTCTGAGCCGTACGCAAGGCCGTTGAAACTCGCGACGTCCATAACGAGAGACGGCCGTTGAGTGGGCGTGGGTGCAACAGGCGATCCGTTACGGGGAGATGCGTCCGGCGTCAGGATGCCTGCGGGTTGGGATGACTGGGGCTGTTCTGTGGGAGCTGTGGAGAGGATCCTCCAGATGCGGACTTTGTTGTTCATGTCAATGCCAGCAGCCTTCTTGGCCGCTTCGAGGAAGGCAACGAAGCTCTCATATCGGCTCGCGACAATCCTCTCAGCGGATCTGGAGTTTTCGGTAGGACTGGTGGTTTTCTTGACCTTGCGAATGGTAAGAATGGGAGGGTGAAGCTCGTAAGAAATATCTTCGCTGGCCTGGCCGGGTACGGTATTGTGGGCGTACCGCCGTATGACTGGACTGCTCTGTTTCAGACCATACCAACTGAGTACCAGGTCCCATGCTTTGCGGGGCAGAATCTCGAAGTCCTGGCCGAGGGTGGCAGCCTTGTTGAGCGGGATGAAGTCGTCGCCCTGCTGGTCGACTAGGTCCTCTTGCAGCAGCTCGGTGTCCATGAGATGATAATTGTCCACGGGTCCCACGGGGCCCTGGGTCGCTTCCTTGCTAAAGTCCTGCGGTCTGCTGATGTTCTCCGATGTCCTTGCCCAGACACGCTCCAACCACCGCTCTGAAATGACATAGCCCTCTTGCCGGTCGACCAGCTGCTCTGTCGACATCATGCCCATGACGCGCGTCACCTGCTCGTCTATGCTGGGGCGGTTGTCGGCCTGCTGCGAGGCGTCAATGCTTGTGGCCGAGGAGCCCGAATTGTCGCCCTCGCCTTCGCCTTCGCCCTCGCCCTCGCCATCGCCCTCGCCATCGCCATCGCCATCGCCATCGCCATCGGAACTGCCGCTGATGGGCGCATCGGCCATGTCTACTGAGGCGGCGCGCGCACTGCGTTGGGATGCGCTGGCTGGCAGTGGCTTGTTGGCGCGGGTGGCTGATTGTGTGTCGCTGCTTCGGGCGGCGCTGTCGGGGCCCGTCTTGTCGTCCATGTCGGAATGAAGGCGCTTAGCGGGTGAGGATGCCCGGGGAAGGGGCCGCGAGGTGTGATGCTGCTCGGCGGCGCGGGAGTGGGAGTGGGAGTGGGAGTGGGTGCGGGCGAGGTCCAGGTCGGTGATGGAGCCCTCGCGACTGTCGAGCGTCAAGTTGGCGTAGGCCTCGCTGGGCGAGCTTGCCCCGTTGCTGTGGTCTCGTGCGGGCTGATTGCCGGCGTCGGAAGCGTCAACTAAGACCTCGTCGTGCAGGTGCGGCGGCAGGTAGCGTGGCGGTGATGCTGAGGGTTGCGGGGAGGAGCGAGGGGAGCCTACACCAGCGCTGCCCACATTCGGTGAACGAGTGTCGTCCCGGGCGTTTGTGACGTTCGGCGAGTCTTTTGCGGGGGCCACAATCTTCCGCTTCTTGTTATTAGTGGAGGCCGTCTTGAAAGTCGATTGCCTGCCGTGAAGCCCGCGAAGAGCTTCCGGGCAGACTATTATACGGTGAAGGATAAAACGAAAGGGCGGGCAAGCAATATGCAACGCGTCGCTTGGACTGCAGTACCTAGCGAGCCGGTCCTCTTTCTACGCAAGGAAGCTTTGCAGCGGTGAACAGCGTGGGGTAACGTGCAATGCGCCGCGAAAAATGAGAGCACACCTTCTGACAATGCCCGTCGTCACTATCCGTTTGCGCTGCGACCTCAGCCTTGTGAATAAGCGAGCTTGGCGGTGCAGTGAAAGAAGCACCCCTGTCTCGCTAGCCCGCCTCACAGCGCCATCCGCAGCCTGCCACCAAAAAGTACATTGTGCTGCTAGTTTACTTTGATTGGTTACTAGAGTCGATGCTGGCCACTGAGCTCGACAACTACCTAGTCATATGCCTATGATACACGAGTCCGCATGACGACACGCCAGCCTTATTTGGATGCGCCGCTGTTCAGCCATGCAAACGCAGATGCGCCTCCCACTGGATTTGCAGATCGAGGTTTGGACAGCGCAAGCGTGTTTTCCTTTCCTTTCTCCGCAGACACACTTCTCTTCACTAGTGGAGGTGCCGAGCTGTTGTTCATATCCGCCTCGCTTCTTCGCTTTCCATCATCGAAAAAGCGAGACTGTCCTGTAGCTGGCGACGAGTTTGAAGTCGACACGGTCCGCGCCGACTTGGACGGCTTGAGCACCTTTATTCCCGTGTCCCGCCGTTGGTAGCTGGGCGTCGAGCTGGTGGTTTTACCCACGCTTGCCCAGTCCACCGAGCCAGCGCTGGCCTTCTCAGCTTGGTCGCGGCGCCAGTTGCTCCAGATGGCTGATGATGCCCCAGAACGTGGTGCTCCGCTGACGGAACCCGATTCCTGTGCATCCCTAGTATCGGAGCGGCTTGACAATGAAGTGCTGAGACGCGGACGCTGCTCGAGACTTCTCCGGCCGCTCGACCCACCATCATCGGAATTCGTTGCCGTTTCTGTGTCGGTCGATTTATCAGTCGACGAAAAAGGATCATGGGCTGCCGACATGGTAGATTCCTCACCCAGAGCATGGTGTTGTGTTAATGCGGGGGCTGCAGCTCTTTGGGTTTGTTCTGCCGTCGAAGCATGATTGCCGTTGGAGATGCGTAGTGATCTAAAGGCGCGATCATCCTCAGGGCGGACGAGAGGTATCTGGAGTTTGCTGCGATCGTCGTCGTACAAGATTAGCTGGCTAGACGAAAATAATAAATCCGCATTGTGTGCTCGGAGCATGTCACTACCCAGGTAGATCTGGATAGCCTTTGGATTGACCTCTGCATTGTGCTCCTGGGTGACAGTGAAGTAGACGCCGACTGACGGGAGCTGTGGAGCTGGGCTATTGGAGCGGGAGGATGCTGAAACTGGCACGGCTTCCGGCAGGTAAACAGACAGCTTGATCTTACGAACACCGTCATCGTTCACAACGACGCGGTCCTGAAACCCGAGATGTTCGATGAGATGGAGATCCAGGTAAGAGGTGTAGGAGCCGGAGCAGACAGCTGCGTATAATAAAGTGTCGTGCTTGAAGTCGGTGTTGAGCCAGCAACGTATTATAGCGGGCACAGAGCCGAGAATGAATAAGCCAGGAGCCAGTCCTGGTGTGTCTTGGGGAGTCGTCGGGCCAAAGCTTGTGAGGCTGTTTGCACGACCGGACGCCATTGAATGTACCGAGTGACCCGCTGAGCTTTGCCTTCCGTCCGACTTGTGAGAGTAACTGTGCTCGCTCATAGCATGTCCACCCATGCCGCTACCTGTGCGGGGGATTAAATCGAGTGACGAACGTGATGCATGGGCCCAGTGGCCATGGTTTGCTGTTTCGTCAAAGCGCACACTGTTTGCGCGCGAGGTGGCGCCCACGCGGCGGGGCTCTTCGTCGGCGTCGAGCTGGAGGTTGCCGATGAGGTTGTTTGAGTGGTCGTCGAAATTGGAAAAGTGCTCAGCGGTAGGCTGCTGCAAGGGAACTAGGACATGTGAGAAGCGCAATTATCCTGCGAGTCACAAGTACGTACCTTGCTGTGGTGTCCCTCCCAGCACCGAGGGGAAGGGTGAGGAGGCCCCCCAGACGTTTTTCAGGCGCGAGTCGTCCTCTTGCTTGCGTTCCAAGCGAGCGACGCGGTCAGCGAGTTCAGCCTGATTTTCTTGCACTCGGAGCATCTCGCTCTGGAAGCGCCAGAAATCGTCGCGCGGCTGAAAAGCTACGCTCTGGGGATCCATGCCCTCGATCCTCTCACCCCCTTAACGACGTGCTCAACAAAGAGACGCCAACCTTGCCGGAGGCGCTCCCCTACCGACGAGCGCCGAGCGACTGCCTCACCCCGCCTTTCTAATTCAACTCGTGTGTGTGAGGTGGGCTGAGCAGCAAGCTGATATTGGACGTACGCAAATGTCTCAGTCGGGCAGCGGAGACCAGGCGACAACGGGTCGTGTGCAGTTGTTTTCAGGCGTCGAACTTGCAGTACGTGTGCTTCGTAGGCGCGAGGAAGATGCGCAAATAGCCGTCGAGTGAGAGCGGTGAAGGTGAAGGGCAAGCGCGATCGTTGGCCGATGGGACTAGTCGATGGGTGTTTGAAGCGGAAGGTGCAAGCGCCACAGCTGCGTATGCCTGCGACCAGCGGGGCTTTGAAAGGATGGTCAGGAACAAAAAGAAATGGTGTACAGCGCTGGGACAGGAGTTTCGAACAGAACACGAACAGTCGTTATGATTGATCTTTGCGCACCTTCACCACGATGCTATTCTGAGGTTCATTCGAGGCTACGCAACCAAGCACTTACTGCCGGAGTTATGGCCCAAGTCCGATTGGCCAAGACGGCCAACCCTTTCCGAAGCCCCGCATATATGCTCAAGGTTGGCTGTTGCACATGCATCTGAATGTTGATTGATATACTCTGCGCCTACTATTGCCCAGCTTGTTGTACAGTCGCCTGGGAATCTTCCCACGCTTTCCAAGCCGCCTGGTCGTTCCACGGCGGCAACACCATGGGCAGCCTCTCTGGCATCTGATCGGGCCAATGCTTGGCAATCACTTTCATCATCTCCTGATAGAAAATGTCGTAACCTGCTGGGTTGAAGTGAAGCCCTGCCCGTCACGTCAATGACGGCTTTGACGCCCAAGAAAGTTCAGGTACACATACCATCATACATGAGCTCCACTAACGCGTCAGGTTGTGCCAAACCCAAGGAACCAGGCACGTCGTCTCCGAGTTTCCATGCGTCGAATTTGAAGTCGGTCCTTGACATAAAGGCTTTCCATAGATTAACCACCGGGATGCCAAGCTCGGCACCTAGCTCGACGACTGCATCGGCATAAATTTTAGTAGTAGCCGCCAACCGCGAGACGCTGGTGTATCCATTGGACTGGTCCCTAGGCCACCAGAGGTGCTCGTTGATTGGGGGAGGCGCCACCAGGGTAATACGAGGAGCATGGGCCCGTATGTGCGGATGGGAGACAATGGCCTTTATGTTGGCGGTGAATTCATCAATGGGTATGTGCTGCTTGTTGGGCGCGCCGGGCAGCGATGAATCGTTTGCGCCAAAGAAAATGGTCTGTGTGGTCAATTGAGATAGCGTGTGAGAGGGGCCTGTCGTACCAGAAAGCGAATCTTGGTCTGATGAGGCGGGGGCACGATAGCCGGTAGGACCTTGAGTGCTTGACGAGTGTTGTACCCGCTTTATGACATCAGCGCCAGCCAAGGTATCTGGGGATGATGCGCTACCTGAAGCCCCGGTTGACTACATCGAGTCGCCGTATGTATGCTGGTGGCGATCAGCACGCGAGCTTCCAACGGCCCGAGCCAACAATTCCAGCATGTTCGCCGTGTCTTCACCATGTGTTGCATTGCCTCTGGTGCGGAAGGCCAACCCGGGCAAAAGCATAGAGTGATGTGGACTGACCAGCTTGAAGGGCTGCAGAGAAGCCAAAGCCCCGTTCCTGGGAAAAAGAGTCCTGGGTGATGCTATCCCCAAACAAAAGGAACTGGTCGTATGGAGCAGGCTGGACTTGTCAACACGCATGCTACCTCAGATTTTCACACTCGGGGAGGCACTCACCATTTCGAGTGCCGGCAGACAGACGTAAGGTTTCGGGTGTCGTCAGACCTGCCACGATATCTGAGGCTGTTCCCGCTCGGCGAAAACCCGGGAATGCGAAACAGGCTACTCCTCGGGGAGCGTATTTCCCTCACCTTCAAGCTTGGTCCGAGATCAGCGCGCGAGCAGAAAAGAAATATACGGCTGGCGAAGAAGGGATGGATTCGCAGCGCATGTCCCCCCTCCAATTGCTCGAGGATGCAGACGCAAGACAGTGTGTAGTGGTGGGGCTGCAGGCGGTGATTGGCGAGGGCGGCATCGCGCCTTCTCTGGGAGAGGTTAGGCGGCCCGGGGCCCTGCATTTCGTCACCATCGCGTGCAACCCAGATAATCACATGGGACGCGCCTACCGCCGTTTGCTGTGCGGGATGACTTGCGTAGTATCGTGCCGCGTCGACATTTTTCTCTGCTTTTGCTGCTCCAGCGGAGCCGCTGCAGGAATGCACGCAGACAAGTCGTCGGAAACGCCTTCTTTTGCCGCCACGGCCCATGTTGGTGCCCATCTCTCCTCCGAGACAGGGGACAACAAAGCGTAGCCTGGAGGATCCGCGGCATAGTGGGGAACGGGGGGCCATGGTGCCCAGCCATGAGATACCCATCGTGACACCGCCATCGTTCATCGTTCCCCGGATGACCATGATAGCGGCCTCTGCTCGGCGGCATGTCTCTGACTGACCTGTCCACTAATAGACGTCCCTTCCCCAGACCGTAGTTGCCTTTTCCATTCACCTCCCCCCCTCACCACCACTGCCGCAGACGCAGCCGCCGCCGCCGCCATGCCCAAGTCGATGCACTCGTATCGCAGCGTCGACGACTACGATGCCGACGATGACAATGGCGCTGCTGAACGGCGCGAACGCGACGACACGTACAGCATCACCACGCCCACATCCCCAACCCTCACATTCAGCGCCCTGAGGCAGATGCGAGCCTCCGATACGGACCTCACGCGGTCGACAGGCAGCGTCAACGAACGGACGGCCTTGTTAGGAGTGCCCCATCTGCGGGGGGCCAGGTCCTACAAGAGCCTGCCCACTACCACGCCCGGCACCCCTCGCCCGGGCATGACGCGTAACAACAGCCAACTGCCCACCAGCTCTCGCATGCGGTCAAGCAGGCGAGGCTCCGTCACGGGCGGCCACACGTTTAGTCAGCGCCTCGTGAATGCCCTGGGCGAGCGGGGCCAGGGACTGGAGCAGAGCATGCACTCAGCAAAGGCATCCCTCTTCCAGGATAACCGCGTGTGGTATGACCAGTTCACCTCGACTGACTGGGTCCATGATAACATCGCCGATGCATACCGTGTCAAGGCACTTCGGAGCAGAAAGGACATCAGAGGCCGTCTGGCGGCGTGGTTTGACGGCGCCCAGGGCTGGATACTGGTGGCTCTTATCGGAGTGCTTACCGCCATCTGTGCCTATTTCGTCAATACCACTGAGACAACGCTATTCGACCTCAAGCAGGGCTACTGCACCTCTGGCTGGACCAGGAGCCGTAAGGCGTGCTGTGAGGGTGCCTCAGTATGTGACAACTGGGTAAAATGGTCCGAGGCTGTCCGCTCCGACAGGCTGGATGTCGTCCACACCCAATATGGCTTCTTCGTCTTTTCTGTCGTGCTACTCTCCATGGCCTCGTGTCTACTCACACTCACTACCAAGACCGTGATCCCATCCGCCATCTCCCTCACTACCTTGGACGAGAACCTCGGTGCAGAGGTGCGCCGATTCTCCGACCAAGCAGATGAAGAAGACCGCAAGCGCAGCATCAGCCCAGAGTCCCGCTTCCAAGAGGTGCAGGCTCGTCCACCCATGGTATATTACTCTGCTGCTGGCAGTGGTGTTGCCGAAGTCAAGGTCATTCTGAGTGGCTTCGTCCTCCACGGTTACCTCGGTGTGCGCACCCTGCTCGTCAAGACCCTCGCTCTCATTCTCAGTGTTGCATCTGGCCTCAGTCTCGGCAAAGAGGGTCCATACGTCCACATTGCCACTTGCATCGGTAACATTGCCTGCCGTATTTTCTCCAAGTACAGCAGCAACGACGGAAAGCGTAGGGAGATTTTGAGCGCCAGTGCTGCCAGTGGTGTCGCTGTCGCCTTTGGTGCTCCCATCGGTGGCGTGCTCTTCAGTCTTGAGGAAGTCAGCTACTACTTCCCGTCAAAAACACTTTTCCGCACCTTCTTTTGCTGCATCGTAGGTATCCTGCTTTCTTCAGTCGAATGCAACTAATCTTTCTCTAGGCGGCTGCCTTGTCCCTAAAGTTTCTCGATCCATATGGTACAAAGAAAATCGTGCTTTTCGAGGTCCGATACCATTTGGATTGGAAGTTTTTTGAACTCGCGACCTTCGTCTTCACCGGCGCCGTTGGCGGTGTTTTGGGCGCGCTCTTCATCAAAGCATCTCGCATCTGGGCTCGCACGTTCCGTCGCATACCTGTTATCAAGAAGCACCCGCTGCTTGAGGTATTCCTGGTCGCGCTTGTAACAGGCCTCGTCAGTTTCTGGAACCGATACACCAAGCTCCCAGTCACTGAACTCCTCTTCGAGTTGGCTAGCCCATGCGACACCTACACTGACACCGGAGATGGCCTATGCCCGACTGTTGAGCACATCCCGGATGTCCTCAAAGTACTGTTCTTTGCATTCGTCATCAAGGCGTGCTTGACTATAGTAACCTTTGGAATCAAGGTACCAGCCGGTATTTATGTTCCTTCCATGGTAGTAGGCGGTCTCGCTGGTCGCTTCATTGGTCACACCGTGCAGCTGGTCGCTCTTCGTTTCAGTCATCTTGGCATTTTTGCCGAGTGCTCGCCTGATGGTCCACCAGGTTCATGTGTTGTTCCGGGTGTCTATGCCTTAGTCGCAGCAGGAGCCACCATGACTGGTGTTACTCGTCTTAGTATCACTCTGGCCGTCATTCTCTTTGAACTCACTGGCAGCTTGGACCACGTGCTACCCTTTTCTCTCGGTATCCTTGTTTCAAAGTGGGTGGCTGATGCCATCGAGCCACTCAGTATCTACGACCTCCTGACCGACATGAACTCCTATCCTTTCCTGGACAACAAAGTTCGGCCAATCTTTACTTCTGAGCTAGGCGACATAACCCCTGGCTCAAGAAATGATCACGTCATCGACATCTCCGAGGATTCTCTCATTCCTGCAGCCGAGCTTCGCGCTAAACAGCGTGGCTTGCAGATGGCTGGCGAGTTGGACGGTGGCCTGTCAATTGTCAAGAATGGCATTCTTGTCGGCCTCATTCCCGCTCCAGATCTAGAATTCGCCCTCGACAAACTTGAGAACGAAGACAATACCCTCTGTCTGATGTCACCACGGGTGGACTGGGCAGCAGGACGCGAGCCACAGGATGAAGAAGAGCAAGAATCCTACGATCCAAGTGATTTTACGCCGTACATCGATCCCGCCCCGGTCGCATTGGATGCTCACTCTCCGATGGATCTGGTGTACGAGTGTTTTGTCAAACTCGGACTGCGATACATTTGTGTTCTCAGGGATGGCAAATATGCCGGTCTGGTAAGCTACCCATCACGACCACTATGGATGCAGTGGAATTAACGGCATGAATAGGTTCATAAGAAGACATTCGTCAAGTATGTGAAAGAGCTCGAGGAGCACGAGAAAAAGACATGACACATCTAGGCCGCTTAGTGATGTACATCCCCTTTACCTTTCTCTTCATTTAGCGTCACACTTTCATTATATCTCAGCGATCTTTTCCCTCCACGGGCGATATCTACAGGTTTATGTTGCATTTGAAATGGCGTTACATGGCAGCTTTTCTTCATAGGCATCAGTAAATGGGTAGGAGTACAACTCGCATTAGACGACCGCCTCATCTATAGCTCACGAAAACAGAGTGAACTTGTCATTGCACATTGTCTTCCTGATCTGGTGCCGAGCGTCTCTAGGCTCATCCACTCGGATAGCACCCTTATTTCGCCCTTTCACATGTGCACTTATCGTCACCTGTAGCGTTCTGTATTAAGCTACGTTTGTACGGTCTCTTTCACGGCGAGACAACGTGCGTGTTACCAATTCTGTTAGTTTGCAACTTTCATTAAGCGATGTTGCTTTAATCAAATCAGGTACTCATCCCCAGTTCCGTAATGGGTCCTACCTCAATTGTTTATATCGCCAACGTTTAAACCCAAAAATTCTTCAGACTCGACTAGCTAATGCTCAAGACCTTTCCGCTCGGTCGATATACTCGATTCTCAGTACCCCAACATCAACGATAGGTTAGCGCGCGACGGCGAGATCACCGCAATGGCTCCGCCACTTACAATCGACTGTCTATCTTATTGGTCCCCGCGCATTTGTATTGCGATACCGTTTCGAACGTCACCACCGTCGATCCCACATCGCTTAGTCTCCAAACGGCCATGTACTCAGCTGGATGGAAGGATACGACGGGAATTCTGACAAGGCAAGACAGGAGAAATATTTCTGTTACACCGAAGAATACAGGAATAGGCAGTAGTCTGGCCCCCGGAACTAGGAAGTCAAGCCTGGCGTGCTGGCTATTCATCTTGGTACTGGGGTGAGGCACCGCATGCCAGTATAGGCTGGGACAATGTTCATGAGGATGAAGAGGGTCGGGATTATATGGGTTTACCACATAAAGATATTGAAGGACACAAAGTCGCACACGAGGTGGGCAATCAGAAGGCGTGTGCTCAGGTACCCAACCCCACCGACACCAAACATAGATTGGCCATGTTCTTGGAATGCTTCATGAGCACTGTCGCTTTGATCGCGATTCCTATTTCACTTACTGTTGCGAACAATTGGCACGCTACCAGGATACCTATAGTGCCGCCCTCATCGCAGGTCGAGACAACATGGCCTACGGTCTCTAGACGCCGAGCGCAACTCCAAGGGATGGGCAGGCAGTTAAGCGAGAGGGCAAAGAAGAGCCAAAATCGATGACTCGGTGCCATTATATTGTAGCAACTGACAGGGGCTACTCGTATCGGGATTCATAGGATTTTGGTTGGCAAAGCGCGTTTGGTTCGCTGTATCGGAAGCAACTACAAAACGCCGCAAGATGGATGGAAAGTTTGTTTTTGAGACCGGCTTAAAATTCTGTTAGGACGGAGAAAAAAGTTTAGAAGGGGAAGATACACTCGGGAATATGTCTTCATAGTTCTGTCAGCCAGAAGTCTATCGGTATGTAATCAAGCAAAACGAAGCCGAAAGTAGCCAAAAATGAATGACCTTGGCGTTAGATCTGCGCGCTATCCAGTTGTTCTCAGAGACTGTGACATCTACGTAAATAGCCACTTTCTATTTGGCGTGAATCTCGCAAACAACTTGATGTTGCGTGCGTTCATGGATCTGCTGAGGAAGCCTTGTCACTTACTTGCACGTTTTCAGCGACCCCCTACTAATAGCACTGCCATAGTAGTCAATGCATCATACCAAGTCGATACAGAGGGGAGTAGCCCGTCGCGACGCGGTCATTTTCCTCATTATGTAACGACTCGCAAGGTTCGCGGTTCCTTCCTGAGTCAGTAGTCGGTGTTCGAAACCCCACCACCGAAAAAAAATCCGACCCACCGCCCCTCATAACATCTTTACATTGTACTATGTCTTGAGTCCTAGGCGTTGTCGAACTATGTATCATTTCATTGTTGAACTAAAATTGAGTAACAAATTATTAACATTTCTGCCATCAAAAACAGCATCTCAAGCCTTCCTAGCTCAGTGGTAGAGCGCGTCACTAGTAATGACGAGGTCGTCAGTTCAATTCTGGCGGAAGGCAAATCTTTTTGGCTGTGGACACCACTGCACCCAGTATGCAGACAGGTCATAGTTTTGAGTTTTTGGCACCAAGCATGTACATGCAAGTCAAACCTCGGTTAATATGCGAGGGGCATGAGCCCCAAATGTTTTGCTTGGACAGAAGCTATCCCTTTTTATTTGCCTTCATAATTGATCATGTTCACTAAAGCTTTGTTCAACTATCAAGGAATTGTAGGGTATAAATGTTTATAGGCATGAGACATTATATCACTCCTCAGTGGGCGTGAGCCTTGTTTTCTACGCTATGCAAATGGAATAGACGAACTTTGAATCATCACACGATCTTAAACGAAATTTGATATCCAACCAATTTGATAGTCCGTGATGCGCCATGATCTTCCGCATGTGAGGTGCCCCCGCAAACTTCCTGATCAGACAAAAGCAGCTTACCCAGCTCTTATTGAAAACCTGCAAGCAGGGACTAGGACTCATAGAAGACTACTGCCTCGTTTACAAAACTTCAGCTAAGATGACGGTTCATGTACACGTGCAGTGGCACTCTACTAGTGGTTGACGATCTTGCTTTGGACCATCATCGTTCCAGCGGACTAGAGCACTGCGCGAGAAGTGAGGCCTTCATCCGGAGCAGCGCCTCCCAGGATGGGCTGCGGTAGAGGATCGATGCGTTTCTCCTCCGACACGGCGACGATTCCGCCTAGGTCCGAGCTACGAGACTCCCGTGCGACATCTTCTGTAGAAGACATGCCGGTGATGCTGACATTGCCTCTCTCTGAATCGTTATCCGTGGGATTCGGGGATGCTATTCGGTCTTTGTCGTTGTTCCGAAACACAATGTAGAACACAATAGTCGTCAACAACATGCCACCAGCCAGACCAGAATAGAATGCTACCAGGTAGGGATCGCGAGCAGCTTCCGCAATTAGCAAGGCAAAAGCAGAGCCTATACCGGTGATAAGCATGTTGATGGATTGGACGAGGACCTTCATATCCTTCGGCGCGTGCATCTCCGCGTACTCCATGGCTGTGGTCATGGCAAATACCTCGCCAGTGGCCATCAATACGTAAATAGGCGCCTGCACCCATACGTTTGGCCTATATTGGGCGACGGACTGGATATCACCGCAGATTGTCGGGTGTTCGAAGCAAGGGGGCGATTTGTAGATGTAACGCTCTACCATGGCTGCATATAGCATCGAAAGCGAAACGAAAAAGAAGCCAATGGCCATCCTGGTGACAGGCCTCAGATAAACGCGCCTCTTGGATAGTGCAGGATTAATTATGTACTCCACCAATGGGGCGATCACAATGCAGGCGATCTGGTTCATTCCTGGTAGCAAGTCATTCGGTGTTTTTCCGGTGTTCATATCACTAGCCTGAGATATCAAGTTGTTCTGCATTTGGTCGAAGCATATGTAGAACACGAAGAAGGCTAGGCTTGAAAGGCGTCAGTATATCAATCTCCTCCGGAGGGAGAACGACTTACAGAACTCTACAAGCCCCCAAAGCGCGCGTAATCTCATTGACAGATTGGCTGCTCCACGTGACCGTCTTGCCACAGCACGCGAGTTGATAAGTAGGATCTGTTGGCTTCATCCTAAATCCATTACGTGCAGCGCACGCAAGGACCTTTCCTGCTGGTATCATCACGCCATCTGCTAACGGTGGTTTCACTATTGTTGTTAGCATTGGTTCAGAGTTACATGAGCGGGTATTCATACCGAAGTGCTTGCTCCCACCGATTGTCATGAGGAAAGCAAAAGCTATGCACCCCAGGCCAAGTCCATATGCATGAAGAAATCCATAGTATCTCTCAATGTATACGATGGGGAAAACCAGCATTGCGCCAACGTTGCCCACCCCGAAAAGCACAGTGTATATGAACTTCGTAGTCAGCTCGGGGCAAACCATGACCTTCTCTTCTGGCGTAGCGATTGGCAGCCAGTTAAAGATTTTTGTGTGTTCCATTCGCTTCCGAAGACATCTGATCGATTGGTTCTGCGACAGTGGGCGATATTCGAGCCGAGGTTCCCTATCCTTGTACTGCTCTGCAATAAAAGACCTGACGGTAGCTTGTGACTGAGAGAATTAGTATGCCCGTCAACCATCCCATGACTACTGTACTTACGCATCCGCCACCCAAAGCTATCAAAGCCATTGCGGTAGCTAAACCGGGCAAACCAGATCCGCGATCTAGCATTGTCGGCAATGAACTGATGACCAGAGCAAGGCAGCCTAGTACATATACCCCCAAACTTAACACCAACGTTTTGTACTGCCCCAGGCGGCTATCTATGAGTGGCGAAAAGAAGATAGGGCTCGAGAAGTAGAGTATGAAGAAGCCACAGTAGATCCGCGTCGCCGTTATTTGGCCGAGGTTGAGCGCGCCCTGGGTTTGGTCCATGGTATTATGCCGTGGGTGCTCCATGTAGTTTTCTTCAGCGTAATTGAATCAGTATTGTTCGGGTAACTTGGAGTCAACGGGATCTAAGCAACTTACGCCAAGGTGCAGCAACTACAACGATCGAAGAATTAGTAGATTTTCGATTTGCAGTGCTGTATTCCAGCTAGACTTACTCCCCCAAAAGGCTGCTCTCTCCCAGAATCCAATTGTGGCTACTACTAAGACCCTCCAAGGGATCGCATCCCGTACACGCCTCATATTGCGACTAGCCTCAGGCTTCCCTAACTCGAGAGTTGACGCCGGCGAGATCTTATCCTCGGGTAGTCTGTTCGTCATGAGTAGTCAATCTCTAGACGAAGGTGGAACTACTTGCGCACTCATAATGGCAGTTTATCGTGAGCCTGATTCGCTACGCTATCTTTGAGCGTTTTCAATCGTGAGAGGGTTTGATAACTCGATTTCCAAATCGCTTGTGCCAGTAGTGGAGAGAAACTCCTTTGCTAGGTGAGTGAGATTCGCAAACGAATCCCCACAAGGACCTGCGGTAGCGAGAAGTAATAGGACAATGTTGAGTGAATCGTATGCGCTATAATCTCCTTGAAGACTGTGAACCACAGTAACAGTGAAAACGTGCGCTAATTCGCGAATGCAGCAGCTGCAAGACCCCGCGGGGAACCTGCGTATTGGAATCCGGAGAGGAAGTCCACAGAAATCGTGGCCGGTGAAGGGATAGTAACTGTTTGACTAGTACTGGTTTGTGTAGCGGCTCTGGGTGAATGCATGCCAAAGCAGATGTTCCTAAAACCTCCTGAAGTCAGAGATCTCTTTGAAGCTCGCTTCAGGCCGCCTAGTCATGTCACCCAACTCGACGCACAAAAACAATGACTACAACTGGTGACGCCCACGTCGCACGCGCACCGTACCCAGATGTCAAGAGACAGGGAGTTTCCCGTTACGATCAAGCGAGGTTACAGATACTCTGTAATTGGATCTTAGTCTCAGATAATGGCAGCCTGATAGCCAGGCACACAGGAACCAAAAGCATGATGCCATGACCGCGCACGGCACCAACTCAAGGCGATAGACTCTAGCTGGGAGGGAAATGTATGAAGCAGCGGAATGCCTTCGAAATCAACCCTGCAAGCGACTACGTAACTTAGGCTAATGATCTAATTTCACTTGCACATTGGTCGTAGAAGTACGCACCACTCCAGACAGGTCCCGACACTATCTCGTCTGTTCGGTAATGCCTCTTACGTGGATTACTACTCTTTTTGATCTTGAGCAGGTCTGTATAGGTCTAGCCATGATGGCGTAACTACTGGTGCATGTGCGCAACCGCAGACTACGGTGCGAGTCGTAAGCAGCGACACCGAAAAGTTGCGAAAACAACTAACGGTACCACCTGTCGGACTTGTTAGCCTATGCCGTCTCGTGCTTTGTCGCACTGCAAGATCCTGTATCCATGAAAGGAATCATGGTAGGGCTCAACGCAAGCAGGGCGATGTGATCTGCCGCTGTTGTCGATAAGCAAATGGGATCGAGAATCTTGCAAGCGGACTCCGAAGCTTCAGCGTCAACGATTACATGAGCGCGCCTAGTTACGCACCATCAAAACATCATTCTGCCAGCTATATTCGGGCATTGAGCGCTTTTGTTGCGGACTTGCAATAACATCGTATTGGTTGGGTTCTTTAGAAGTTAGATTGTCGAATCCGCGCTCAACTAGCTTTTTCCTTGCTAGATCACGGCGCTTGCGCGATGCCGGCGCTTCCGCCACGGGCTCGTTGTCATGTCCTTCTGCAGCCTCATTGTCTCCACACTGGAGGCGGTCAAATTGTATACGACTCTTGTGCGGTTTTTGCTAGGAGATGCGGTTGAATTACGTCCACTAGAGACAAGCCACACAATAGAAGGTCACGATACTGCGCCACAAAAGCAAAGAGCCGAAGTTACTGATGCAGCCTCAGCCTTGAATTGCCACGTCGCCTCGTTCCGGGAACTCCTGATTCACTGCAAGAGTACCCATGACTAGGCTTGGGGGCGGTGAGAAATGGTTAGGGGGTCGCTGCGCGGGTAACCGTGAAAACAAACTTGGCGTTGCAACAATCGGCGCGACAGCCATACCAACGACATGTAAACAACGAAAATACCCGGCAGCATGAGGTGCACTTTGGGGCTAAACGCGCACCTGTTAAACGGCATCTCGGACGCATTTGAGATTCGATGCGAGCGCATTGGTACGGTCGGCATTAGTAACGGAACTAGTAAAAGACTGGCCCAGCCCAGTTCCGGACCGTGGGGGTGCAGGTGATCGTCGCCAAATCGCGGGGCTCCGGGGGGCTGGACTGCGCCGCTGGTAAAAAGTAAGACGCGGCCTGCAGGTGGCATAGGTGGTGCGATGTCGGTATTTCTCAAAGATATCTACCGCTGGCGGGTCCTTCTCTGTACCAGAAGCCACATCCACCCCGTTCCTCCTTACATCTGCTCTCCAACAGCCACCCCACATTCATTATCCACAATTCTACAATGTACCATCTAGACGGCAACCCGGCTCCGTCCGATCAGACTCTCCTTACGGATTTGTTCAAAATCACGACATCGAAATGGCAGTCGATGCTCAAGAGGGACCCGGCCTCAGTGCAGGGCGACGCGAATACAAGACCTTCCGTGTCAAGGAGCTCCACCCAACTTTCGGTACCAAAATTGAAGGAATGAACTGCCCGACCCCAGGCAAAGAAGAGCTTGACAAGCTGTTACAAGCAATGGCAAAAGTATAGCTTCTGGCTGTCTCTGGTGTTCTTCGCATGGATTGCAAAGTGCTCCTGGCTGCGGTTCGCGGTGCCGAACATGCCAGGGGCCTGCAATCGCACTGTATACTCGCTCATATCCGTTACTACAGGAAGAATGTTCTTCCGAATTTATAAGAACTAGATGTTGTCTTACAAACGTCGCCGACTTGCACGCAAGTATAGAGTGTGCGTCTTCCACAAGACTGGTATGGATGACACGGCGCACGTGGTATTCCCTCGGCAACTCGGTGAACTCGACGATGTTGCACTTCAAATGACGGCATGGAGGAGACTGCGCCACTAGTACTAAGAGCCCTTCAAGTTTGAGAATGTCGACAACAGGCAATGCGACCTATCCTGACAGCCTCAAAGCGCAATACCAGAAGGTTGGTATTACTGGCTGAAAATCTCGGAGATCTAAGCTGATGAACAGACAGGGCAACGCTTTCCTTCACCTCGACATCTCGTTCAACCCTCTGTTACGCATCCTACTCCGTCCTCCCGCACCTTCAAACTGCCGCCTCGAAGCCATAGTAGTGACACTCTCTGCGCCGGCTCTCGAACCGCTTTTGACGAACTCTTCCATGCTCTCACACGTGGCCCAAGGCAAATACTGCTTCAGTGCAAAGTGGCAGAATATGGGCGATGTGAGTTTATGAGACAGCACCTGCGTGCTTCATATCGCTGAAGGCGGTACGGGCAAGTACAGAAGGGATCTCAGGCGGACAACGGTCCCCGATATGTGTCCGACAAGCTAGGGTTAGCACGTTCTCAGGGCTGCAAAAAGACATGGATCTGCCCTAGATGATTTATGTGATATGGTAATCTCTGAGCCAGTTTCAAGTCGGCGTTCTTTACCTACGTAAGACTAGTAATTTCAATCTTTGTGCCATCTTTTGCCTTGTTCGTCTCCGCCGATAGTCGGAAATGTTTCATGGGCACTATAATACCGTAGCGCGATTCGTAAACATATTTTCTTTCTGTCATCAGGTCGGTGAGAGTGCTGCGATGAGATCCTCAGGCAAGTAACATGTTCGTTCAACATATTGCATGTGGCCTGGCCTTACTATGAAGCACCCAAATCAAGTCGCAATCGGCACGGAACATGCGGACCGACCAGAAAGCTTATGCCACAACATTGGAAATACAATATATCGCAATTTTTAAGCACAGGATTCTCCTCTTCTTTGGTTTCGATGTTCATGAATGCCGAACAAGCATTGCGATGGCGATCTATTCAAGCTCCCTGGACCCGGGATGGTATATTTCACACCAAGCACGTCGAACAAGTTCCAATATGACCTTCGTATATTCCATATTGGGTACTAAATCTGTCAACGGTGAAGCCGCTACGTCATATTGCTGCCTCATCGAATGCAACGGTGAGCCCTCGGGCATCGAAGTACATAAATCTCTCTTCGCTAACATTGTCATGAAGCTCTAACTACAGCAACACACCTCTCTCTCAAAGTCATCATGAAGATCACTCTCTTTGCTGCACTAGCAAGCACGGCTATCGCGCACATCATTTTCCAAAAGGTCTCCGTCAACGCGTCGATCAGGGTCAGCTAAAGGGCGTGCGCGCGCCCGATTCCGACTATCCCATCACCAATGTCACCGACGCATTCTTCGCTTGCAACGAGGACATTAAACAAAAAGATAGCACATTAATCAACATTTCAGCCGGCGCGAAGGTCGGGGCATGGTGGGGTCATGTGATCGGGGGAAAGCAGAGTCCCAACGATCCTGACCATCCGATTGCTGCTAGTCACAAAGGTGTGTAGTTGTTCGTGAACTTTCTAGTGCAGTGAATGAAGCATGGGACATGATTCTGACCGTTGCCTAGGTCCGATATAGTACTACCTGGCCAAGGTAGACAATGCTGCAACAGCCGGTACAACAGATCTCCAGTGGTTCAAGGTTGCTCAGGACGGCCTGAATAATGGTAAGTGGGCCGTAGACACCACGATCGCCTACGATGGCTGGCATTATTTTACCATGCCTACGTGCGTAGCTCCAGATGATTACCTGATGCGTGTGGAGCTCCTCGCTCCGCATAGTGCTTCAACGCCAGGTGAGTTCCCAACCTATTGGCTCCCGTCAACGATAATATGCGCTGAACCAACCCTGGAGGCGCACAGATTCATGTGACCGGAAATGGAACGAACAGAGGCTCAAGCTTCGTCTTTTTCCCCGGGGCCTAGAAAGCTAACGATTCTGGCGTCCAGCTCAGCATTCACGACAACACCGGGAAGCCATACATGGGTGGAAAGGCGTACAGTATCCCAGGGCCAGCTTCACTCACATACGCAGCCGGCCAGGATGGAGGTATTGGTTCTATACCTGGGTCTCAAGAGCCTGCGCCGGCACTGTGTGCGCAATGTGGTGGTACGACATGGGCAGAACCAACAGCTTGTGCGCAGGGAACTTGCAAGGCTTCCAATGAGAATTACTCTCAATGTGTACCTTAGATGTTCTTATGCCGATGGCAATCTTCTTAGCGTATTTGAAGGGGCAGTTATAGGCAATAGTATTTGCTTCACACTGCAAGAGATAGTGGAGGATGGCTCTAGGAAGAAAGAGGAATCATTCTTGTCCAGGTTCTCGCCTGCGAAGCCCAGCTTAAAAGCAGCTATGGATGCCAAGGCGCGAGTGAGAGAAGCAATACATACGGGCAGCAATACGTCCACCCGTGGCCCAGGATTGTGCATCGTTACAGCGTAGGTCCTAGAGCAAAAAAGGCATCCGTGACAGCTGGTAGGTATTCTTTTATTCAGAACCCGTTCAGAATCGATGTCGTTGCTCCGGATGAACATCTTTTTAGGCAATAGTACAAGTCGAACAGGCACAGTGCATTATTTGGTTGGGATTGCTACAATCTCTCGCAGCAAGTGACGCTGCATCGTACACGCCAGATCGCAGGTACCTAGGTATCAGATCGATGAGTATCCGGCATTTGATATTGCAAATCAAGCAGCGCATCAGTCTCGCATAGCCGGATAGGCTAATCTTGTTTTCTAGAAACTATGCCTGATGCCTTGGACGACTTTTCCTCCTTTGCGAATGGATTGGTAAATGCATCAGGACATTCCCTGAAAGAGTCATCGGCAAGAGCACACAACACGTTGCTAGAGGTGTATCAAATCTGCTGCATAGACGCTCTGGTCGTCCATGCTACTTTTCAGTATTCGCCCACTTCTTCATTGACGATCTGGTCTGCGAAACTCTCCTCTCGAAGTTACAAAAACATAGCTGGGCTAGTAGCAAGCTCTACCTCCCAGGGGCCGATCTCTTGCTCTTCTTCTTCCCTAATACCACCTGGCCCTGCATCGGAATAGATGATCTGGGGTCAGTAGCGTTGAGTGTGAAGCGGTAGTTCTGACAGGACACAAGAGGGGGTTTTCTGCATTCTGTTGTCTCGTTGATTGACTCTTTCGCCTCGCACAATGCTCGAACATTACCTGAAGGTAAGACGATTTGGGGCTGAGGTTGGAAAGAGCCTGCATTGAATTAATTCAAAGATCAAATGGAGTTGGATACTTTAGTCCATTTGGAAAAGACCTCAAAATATTTGTGAGGGATGCCAAAGTTGTTACATCGCGGCTGTTTACAATCTTCCCAAAGACACGTTGTAAAGATGGGATGCCATCTTGAGTCGGACGTTCTAGGAATCTGATCGCAACGTCTGTAATTTTGGCGTAAAGTTGGATCCTATCGAACGAGAGACGCTGCTCTGCTGTAGCGAACTTTCAGGCGGCTGTTGCGTGTGCTGTCTCCGCTTTTGCGATGAATATCGCTAATTAGACATGAAAGAAGGCGTCTTCACGCAGAGAGGAGGCTTCCTGGAGGCCAACGGCTTGCTCTGCCGGTTTCGTCATGGCCCAGAATCTAGTTGGAGACATTCCGAGCGAAGACAGCCGCAAGCTCGCCGAAATTCCAGTTGCGAAACTTCTGGCTGTCGAGAGCATCCTGTGAAAGTTGCGCTTCGAGCTCTTTGCCGATGGCGAAGCACAGTTTCTGTCATAGAAGTTTCCTTGTCGTAGACAGTATTCACTGTACCTTCTCGATGATGACTGGGAATTAAACGTTCTGCTTTGTAAAGTTCCCCACGAGATCTTGGAGTGAACGCCAGGTCAATTCAAACTAGTAACTATTCATGACATTGTTCTTGATGAGATACAGTGCGGTAGTGTTTTCGGTGAAGTCGAGGGCACGGAGTCAAAATTGTCTAGCTTTTCTGAAACGGCCTCCCATTCTCTAGGTTCAATACTAGTTGTGAAGCTGCGCACTCGTCATTCTCGTCCACATGAGTGTCCGCAAAAGCATTTGCGTTGATAGACGGTGCTCGCTTCAGGTAGACCGTGGACGCATCGCGCCGTTGTTTGTTTATGGTCATTTCCGGTCGATTATGCTTTTCACAATGCCCCTGTTTTCAAAATGAGTGTAGCAATTGCGCTCAAGTCATTGGTGGAAAGTGTTCTGTGCGCCAAGAAAGCGCTTTGCTGACTAACAGGTGAAGGTAAGATTGGTCGATTGACTGAAATGGCTTAACTCCCTATTTGTAGCCTCCCAAGGGCATTCAAGCGGGCACCGCCAGGGACTTATAGTACTAGCGCACTACCTTGCAGTGCCTATTTAAATTTCCATACATGTTATAGGTAGATTCTGTGCTAGTCAAGAAGCCAATCATAATCTTTAGTAGCAAGCGTGCCTACGTTTAATAATTGCTAAAGCGGCTTAGTAATAGAGAGTAGAGAAGAGTTTATGTAAGGGAGTGTAAGAGGAATAAAAGAGTGTGCAAAAGTGTGCAAAATAGAGCTGACTAACAGCATTGGCCCTCTTTTCTAGACTAGAAAATGCTAAGACGTTTTAGCGGATCTTAGTAGAAGCTTGTGCTGCCTCGGGTGTGGGTTTGGTGATAACAGTTTGTCAGCCGTACAAAGGTGAAGGTAAGAGGGAACATATTGAACACCGTGAGGGTAGTACCTGGCCCTCCCGATGTTCTAATCAAGTGCAATCGCATGATTACAACCTCATCGCAGCTACATCTTCCTTCCATTAATGGTCGCCTTGGATACCTGGGTACTTCAATGTTACCTCCGCTGGGGAAAAGTTCGACAGCATCATTGCGTTTGGTACCTGTGCGTGTACCATAAGCCATAAGTCATAGATTACACGACTTAGTGCTGGGAGTGTTCTCGTACGTTTCTTAGGCATGATTCCCAGCTACTAACGTGGACTAGGGTCCACTCGGCAGTCGTGTCCCCGTCGACTCCTCACTCTGACGTCAATACCAACGCTTCGGCTGCAGCTCGTGGGCACATCTCTTCATTCAGAACTTGTGTGCTGCCTTTCGATGTTATCAGCTTATCAACAGGACTCGATCGCGACGTGATTACTAATCCGCTTAACAGCTTTCCCGTCGGGAACAGGCACGAGTCAGTCAGGGTGCCTTTAGGCCTCCCCTCGCTTCGTGCACCATCCCTCATGTAGCGGATCTTGCGAGCTCGCAATCTCTGCTGCCATATAAAGCTCAGTGTCCTTTACTGCAATACGAATTTCCGATTGCGGCGTTTGCTAAGATGGCGCAGTTGGAAAATCTTGAGCGATTGCGCCGGTGCGGCAGACTGGAAACTTATAGCACAGCAAGACATCATTTGGGCTTTTACAAGAATGTTGGTTTCACTGCAGAATACTATACCTCCACAAGTTCGCAGGCGTCTCTCGAGAGCCTCGTCTACATTGCGCTGCGCCACGTTATCGCGAATCATCCAAATCTAAGTACTATCGCGCTCGATGAAGACAAGTCCTATCCGAATGTTTACTTTGCGCGGCTGGTGGAGATCGATCTGCGAACATGCATCGAGATACACGAACGCGAAACAGCATTTCCAAGCGACGGCGAGACTGACGACGAACTGGACAAAGTACTGGAACACCAGCATAGCCGCGATTTCAAGGCAGACTTGGGTTCCAAGCCTTTCTGGCGGTTGATCATATTGAGATCGTCATTGGAGCTGTCCAAGTTTACTGCGACTTGGTTGTGGCACCATGCACTTGCGGACGGCGCTTCGGCGTTCCTTTTTCACGAAACGTTCCTCGCTGGTCTAAACTCGGCGGAGGCCAACGGCAGCGTAGACCCCATAGTAAGAGCACCAACCGAGGCCTTGCTTCCGCCATTTGAGGATTTACACACGATGTCGATATCGTGGCGATTCTTTGGCAAGGCTATACTCGGTGCTTTGCTGCCCTCAGTCTTCGCCAAACAGCCCATCAAGATGTGGACGGGCAATCCTGTCCCAAAGGATGTCACAAGTCTTTCGCGAGCGCACTATCGCACTCTTGTGTTGTCTAAAGCAAATACAAGTAAGCTGACCTTGAATTGTCGGAAGGAAAGGACAAGCATAACTGCAGCCTTACAATGCTTGCTAGCGGCCTCAATCTTCGCCAATCTCTCAGGCGAGGACTACGAAAGACTCAAGATTGAGGGCCCTATATCAATGAGACCGTTTCTCAATATTGGAGAAAAGCAAATGACATGTGCAATTGGACAATACGGTTTTCTCCATGAAAGGTCTGTTTCACCCATGAAGCACACGGCCAACATCCTACAAAACTTCTCATGGGAAACCGCAAGGGCGGTGAAATCTACATTAAACGCCGAAGTAGCCAAAGCTGGCAGAGATAATCCGAGCGCACTTTTAAAGTACGTTACATCAATACCGCAGCTCCTGGTCGGGAAGCTCGGCAAGCCGCGCAATCCTAGTACAGAGATATCCAATGTGGGAGTCTGGAAAAATGGAGCAGATGAAAAGGGCGACTGGAGCATTGGTCGGATGGTTTTCAGCCAATCGCCAAATATAGTGACCAGTGCTTTTGCAGTGAGCATAGTAACTGGCGCTGATATGAACGCTGTGTTAAACTTTTGTTGGGTCGAGGGCGCCGTAGAAAACGAGCTGATGCAGAACGTAATTAATGATCTCAAGACCGGAGTGGAAGAACTGGGTTAGATATGCGATGAAGAATACATCTCACTTGATGTCATTCAAACGTAGCTTTAATAGTCAATTGAACCAGATCCCAAAGTGCGAAGCGCGATCTCATGTCAGAGTCGTTATCGCTCTCGTTTTCTTCGTGGTACAGAAACGCCATCCTTGGAGGGTGCGGTCGGTCTGAGTGTAGGACTTCTCTTAGGAGATTTGACCACTGAGAGCACGATATGGACAATCTTCCAGTCGCTATACGTGTTAAATTCAACCGTTCATCACCCATCTACAACCACTTTTGCGGGTTGGCCTGCTGACATTAACCAACGAAAAACATCAAATGGTATTAAGGCTGCCTTGTAAAAATAGTGTGAACTGAGAGTTGAAACACCCAGCCCAGACTCCATTTGCACATTGCAGTCAGTATGAGACTGATTTGCACACCACCTTAGTGTAGTGTTCCACCAGCTTGCCCTTTTCCCTCTCCACTCGGCGCTCATGTGACACCGCACTCACGCACGGCTACTCCGTCGGTATTCCCAGATTTCCTGCTTCCTCCCGTTTTCGTGCCCCCGTCCGCTACCACCCTGACCATAGTATGTAACATACGCCGCATTTAGAGCGTCATGGTGTTCTTTGGCGTGCCTCTTGAATGATTGCCAGAGATTTTGCGGCTTGGTAGCCGCTCGGGAAGTATGTTTCGATGAGAAGGAAATGATAGATGTTGAGGATGAGAATAGGCTCGGTGACTTCAAGTTTTCGATTGAGGTGCGAGGCGTTGGCGCTGTCGACTCGGACATCTTGTGCGAACTGAACAATGTTTTCGGTTTTGGGCGAGACGATGTGATGGATTCGGCCGCGGCATAGGATGGGCAGTACATAGGGTATTTGCTTTCGATTATCGCTACTTGCTTTATCCAGTAGTATGAATTCCAGGAAGGGAAGCAAGATTGAGAGTTTGTTTTTTCGTCCAATACAGGGGCAATCGATTGTCCCTGCGTGTAGCCGCACGGGGATGCGGGCTTTTTAATGGTGGGTTGCGTGTTTGTCTTATTTCGGGATCCAAAGATGATTCCTCGAATCAAATCGATGATAACATGATGAGCTGGGAGGGAACCAGATTTCCTTTATATTTCTTACTTGATACCCACCAATCGCGGGACCTGGTCTGATCATGAAAACTCCGCACATGATGACTACCATTGAGCGTGACCATGCCTTTCCAACCTTGAATGAAACAAATACCACGCCTTTCATGTCATAAATTCGGACATTTACAAGTGGACACCTGTTTGCGCCGGCAGAATGCACGGCCTGGCCAATGGATTGCGGGGCGCTCAAGCCACCCAGTTCCGGTTTCGGACAGGCTAGTCTGGAATTTCCGGCGGTTTGGTGATTAACGATGAGCAAAGGGGAGCCAACTAAGCACCGAAGTCGTAAAGGAACCCGCCAAACCGGCACATTATGTGTTGAGTAAGATTGAAGGGAGTATCTGATACGGCCTTACCATGTGTCAAGCGAGCGAGTGAGAAGTTTGTGAAAAGGCGCAGGTGAACTTACTCGACATAAGGCGTACGCCTTTTGCAAAGACGATACGCTAGGCGTGAAGTGGATTAGTGGACATTGGTGAGTACTTACACGCGCCCTGCACATGTCAAAGATGAACAGTCAATACGAGGCGGGCTCGCCAGATGGTTCTAATGCTGGGCATCTTTTTTCTAGCGTAGCCCGAGCCGAAGAACGATCGTCACAACGTTGGTCTGTATATTAAGATGTTGAGCTGCTAGTAAGTGCGATCCGACAAGGTCCGCGGGTAGGAGTCGCGTCGTGTACTGCGATGTCGCGCACGTTGCACAATGCGGTTTCCCGCTAGAATAGCAAAACTGGTTGGAAACCACGCCGTGGACGCTACAACAATGCACATGCTAGCGAGGCTCTCAAAAGCCAGTCAATGATGAGTGACATGTGCCAATTTCCGTGTGTAAGGAGCGACTATCTACATACATATAGGCAGTACCATCAAGGTTTAACAATGGTTTGCCATGACAGCGTGTTATCAAAGAAAAATGTTGCCTTTGGCTGAGCAGCAAGGCTACCATCCGTCATGTTGCAAATTTTGGTCAAGTCGCCAGCCTCAGCACGCTTTGCTCTGATGATATCTTGGTATTTTGACAATTGGCAGGAAGAGCCAGGGCCATCGGCACAGCCAACAACAGGGTAGACGACGTCGTTGATGAGGATGCGCATATACGCTTCTTCAGAGCTTGTGGTGTTGGGTGCGTTACCATATGCTTTGGTAATGTTGTGAGCCGCGGTGGGGCAAGACAGGCGTTCGAAGGCGACGGTGCCACGCATCTTCACTACTTGGGAGGAGCGAAACAGGCGGTCTGGGAGCGACATGTTGCCAGGCAAGGGGCGCTGGCTATCAAAAACACCAATCATGGCAGCAAGCTGGTTGATCTGGCCGTCATTGGCGAAGTTGGCCATGATCTTGGGCGGAGTGAAAGTGCCATTCCTGGTTTTGTACGTTGCGTTAGGGCCGTCGACAAAGCGCTGTACAGCCATGTCAATCACAGGCAACATCTGATATTTCTCAGTATCTGAGCCTAGACCCGTTCCATACCAGTAGCGCAGGTCCTGAGCATACTCGTACTGTAAAATCTCCTCTTCAGTGAAGATGTCGCAGAAAGGACTCCGAAGGCCAATGATTTGCGTCTCAAAGCCACAAAGATATGGAATCTGATCGACCTGGCTCTCGGTAAGATTCAAACGCCCTTGGATCTGAGCATTGAGCCTAGCAACAATTGGCGGCAAGTATATTGAGTCCCATAGTGGCTTAACAGGGCTGCCGCCTTCATCATCGTAGGTGTTACAAAGGTCGCTTGGGGCGAGCGAGTTTCCCCAGCTAGCAGGGTCGCTAGCATTAAGTGCATAGATGGTCGTAAGGTCGGTTGCGTTTGGTCCTACAAAGCCCTGGGCAAAAAGACGTGCGCTGTCCCGTACACGGGGCCCGGACTTGTAGTAGTTGGCCCATAGTGTAAAGGGAGTGTTGTACTCATACAAGTCGGGGTATCGAAGGCGCCAGGTAGTACCCATTTCCTGAAGCTCCTTCCAGCCAGTCGGGCTCAGGTTGGCAATCTGGGCCTCAGGCTTCGATAGCACAGGTCTCCAAGTCTTGAGAAAAGCAAGCCTTTCACTCGTGACGCTAAAGTCCCCAGCGGCTTGAATGTATTCGGAAAACTCGAGCCACCCGTTGTAAGCGCCTATATCGGGGAAGCGGGAGCCATGGCGGGAAAAGAAGGCTAGTTGGGGTTAATGCGTCATGTTCGGTGGCTTCTAACGGGGTGAAGATGTGTTCCTACCTGCCAAATCGACTTTGCAGCCTGCAGGTACCTCGGTTGAGATGCCGGTCCTCTCTTCGCCAGGATACCATTGTGCGTTGCCTCCAATGCGCTGGTAAATGTTGAAATCCTCTTGTGCCGCAACTGCTGCGCTGCCAGCAGCAAGGGAAATTGCGAGAAGCTTCATGGTAGTCGACGTTGCTGTCGATGGCTGGTGGGTAGCCAGTCCATGTGGTGTGCGGGCGTCCCCATTCTTGTATGCGTCTTCTACCCTTGATCTGTGATGTTGTCGAGCTCACCCGGTGCCTTAGTCTCGGAGATGAGTGCAAGGCGATGCTTCCCAAGGCGGCAAGGACAACCAGGAACACCATCGCACGTGGGTGCAGGAAGAACAACTGGCTGGCTTCCTCACCGTGGCGCCGTGAGCCTCAACGGCCAAGGCCATGCTATGCAGGGCTCGATCCTTCGCGCATCCTGCAAACTATGCCATGCTGTTACACAGTGCCGTTTAGGCTGAGGTGGTTGTCGTCGCACGTCGACAGTGACGATGCGCGCACCGGCACAACTGTCGCCTTTCGGAAGTGTCATCATCGATTAGTCACAGCTGCTTATCGATACTGTACCCGCAATCGCGGCATCTGACTCAAATCAGCAGCCAGCTCGCCAATAACGCTTCCACAGCCATGCACGTCTTCATGTCCCCTCGGTGACTATCCGAATCAAGCTCTTCACGTTCTTTCGTACCTTCAGATCATGGCTGAACACAGGCCACGCCAGCGCAAGTTTGCGCCTCGGTCGCGCACAGGCTGCTTGACTTGTCGAACCCGGCGGAAGAGATGCGATAACGCGCAGCCTCAATGCGCCAACTGCGCACGACTCAACCTCAAGTGCGAATGGCAGGCTCCCAGGAAAATCGTATCAGAGTCGCCCCCTTCCCGCTCCTGCTCCGAGAGTCCTGACCTCCAGGTCGCAGTCCCTTTGCGAAACTCGCTTGATCCATGGGATGCGCTCCCAGGTGATCCAGGAGCCGAGAGAATGCATCTGCTACAATACTACGTAGAAGCATTCGTGCCCAGCGTGCAAGTAGCCCCTATAGCTACAAGCTTCTACACTAGTCTCTACATGCCCTGGTCTTTCCAGATCGAGGGTATGCTCGATGCCATCCTCGCCATTTCCTCCGCCCAGCTGGCACGAAGAAGTCAGGACCCAGACCGTGCCAAGCATCTTCGAGCCGTCTCTTCCCGCCACGAGAGAAATTGCTACGACTTCATCAGGGACCGTTTGTCTCCCTCTGGCGGGCTACCAAAGGACACTTACCAGGTTACCGCCGTCATATTAATCTTGGTTGGCTTGGAAGCGCTTAACGGAGTAAAGACTACCAGGTGGATTTCTCAACTAAGGAGTGTGCAGCGCATTCTGAGCTCACTCTCCCCAGAGCAGAGTATCATGGACTGCATTGAAGTCGACTCTTTACATCGACACTTCACATATCACTTTGCATCCGCCTCCCTGATGGCGCGTGTATCCAACGCCGGGAAAGCCTGCTCAGCGGAACAAGGCTTACTATCTATCAGTGCTGCCCTAATGCCAGGCACTATCGATCCTCTGATGGGCATTTCGTATCAGCTCTGCGATCTCATCTCCCGCATTCAGTATGTCACTGCTTCTAATCCAGCCTTTCCGCTTGCAACCGAAGCATCCTTTACTGTCATCGAGCAAGGCATCCAGAATTGGAGCTACGATAATCCATTCGCGTTAGGCGTTGACGCGCCCATAGCCCTCGATTTGATTGCTCTGGCAGAAGCTTACCGTCTTGCTGCACTCATTCAGCTGTACCGAACTTCGTCCAGCCACTCGTCGCGAATCCCAGGCTGCGCGTCACGCACAATGGATTTCATTGCCCGCATCCCACCAGGAAGTGCAGCCGAGTCAAGTTTACTATATCCCATCTTCCTAGCTGGTGCTGAACTCGATGATGAAAGCGCCATTGAGCAGTGCTTTAAGAGACTGGAAGGTATCCGGAACCGAAACCGCTATGAGAACGTTGACTGTGTACAAAAGGTATTGAGAGAGGTTTGGAGGCCGAAGTTAGAGGGCGGGCAGAGAAGGGACTGGGAAGAAGTTGTGAGGGAGTGGAACTGGTCCTTCACTCTAGGATGAGCACTCCGAGGCCACATTGATCTACCATGGTACCGCCGTGCTGATCGCGCGGATTTCTCTCGCGCATTCCACGGGTTGCACCGTTGAAATTACCGCACTATGCACACCTTTAAGTTGAGGCGACTTTCACACCATTGAAAAAACTCGTATAGGTTCCAATTAGTTCGTGGAGAGCCCGTTAGGACTCACGTCACGTCCGGGACGCGCTGCCGTCGTGAGCCAAGTACTGAAAGTCGCCTTGTTCATTCCCCGCAGGTGCGTGGCTTGGCCTACCCCGCGCTTGATCCTGAGCTTCCAACGGATGCCCCAATGCGCCCTTATTCGCCCATTGTTGCCACCGCATTTCTCCTTAGAGCATCTACGGCAGCTCAGGCCTACTCAAATATGATGCTACCTAGGATCTGGCCTGATTTATCCGCTTTCACCCCTCACGCGACGCTCGACCATATCTTGATGCTCAGAATTTGGGTAACAATCCCTCATGAACATGTCTTTACAGTGGTATGCTTTTCCAGCTACCCAGACGCAGACCAAAATCACACACATTTTTCTTATTTGTTCTCGCGACAGACCATCCAAGCCAACAAAAGCCCTTCCTTTCCTTCACACGTTACACACACTCAGTAATATTAACGACGCAGGCGCTCCTACGATGGCGGAGCTAATCAGTTTCGACACCCCTCAGGATACCTCTAAGTTGCAAGGCCGCTATGTACTCATCACGCGTGTTGCATCGGGTATTGGCCTAGCAAGCGCAGTCACAATGGCAGATACTCACAACATACTCGGCCCCACATACTAGGATCTAATTACAAGAGGCCTTCGAGTGCAATTTGTGCAGTGCGAAGTAACCCTCTACGAAGCCCTAGCGACCTTGTTCCAATCCACTGTTCGATTCTGTGGTGGCTAGATTGATGTTGTGGTACCGAACGTTGGCATCCTGGCCGAGAAAAGCCTTTTGACGTCACCCCCGAAGCCCAGCCGGAAACACATAATCCTCCGCATCAACCACCAAATCTTTCATCCTTGACTATCTACCTCCAGTCATTGTAGAACACTTACTATTTTGCATTGCATTACTTCCGCCTCCCGTGTGCTGCAGTCACAAGTTTCAACCTGGCCATTGTACTCGTAGGTTCGCTGGGAGGCTATAGAGGCTACCCCCACAGCACGGCTTACAGTATGTCTAAATTTGGCGTGCGGGGTCTATAGTACGGACTTCGCGAACAAGCCTTGCACTCATCCCCTCGATTTATTATTGTCGCGCCATGGTACGTCGACACTGCCATCAGCAGGCAGTCCGGTTCCTAGAACATAACGGACCTGTTCTTGAAGTGGTGGGCTTTGCTTCTATGAATCGTGCGGTGGATGCAGTCATAAGGTTCGCGCTGGCACAAGACTTATGCCGGAGAAGCGTTGACATTTTTCCCAGCGGAAATGAAGATATCGGTGATGACTTGAAAGCCGGCTTTGGTGGAGCGGTAGTGTGTGAACAGATGCGAGAGGTGAAATCCGTACTTGCCCAGGAATTGAAGATGAGGCAGGAGCAGAGCGGTGGATACTTCTAGAGAATAGATCTAATTCACAATAATAAAGTGCTAGCGTATAGAGTTTTCCATAGCCTTGACGCTAATAGGTATAGAAGTGTTAAGTAAGGTACCGTCTTAATTCCTTGACTCTAACTATCAGGCCTAGCTGAGGATATATACCATCCTGCACCATGAACAGTAGTTCACTGAGCATATGCACCTTTTTGGCTGCATGGCGTAGTGGTGCAGGGCCGCGTCCTGACAGTTTTTCTTTAAAATGTTAAATATTAAAGAAGTTCTAGCCTCGTAAGTTTTCCATTACTACTAGTAAAAGGTAGGCATTGCGCGTCCCTAACGGACCCGCGGGATCCACGGAAGGCGCGGTGCTTAGGGTACAGACTAGTAAGACTTGGCAAACGACTAAAGGACTAGACTCAAATGATACTTTAGTGTTGATGTAAGGAGACCGCGCACAGATAGATAAAGAGAAACTGTGTGGACTGGAAAATGCATTTATCACTATCACTTGGTTTTGGAGGCCTTGCTGTTATACATTTTTATTAGAGGGCAACAAAAGTCAAAATCATTCCGCAATGGCCTTTGATACGGAGTTCCTAGAAGCGATTGCACCTCTCTTGGAGGCTCAAGGGACTCTCGCAGTGTTGCCGATTCACGACGTTGAAGGGCGCAGAGCACGGTTCAACGCTCTCAGAAGGCCTCTAACAAAATTATCTGATGATGTATCGTATCAGATCGTCAACATTGCATCAACAGACGGCCTCCAAATCCCAGTCCATTGTTTGAAACGGCAACAGCCCGAAGGCTCAGGTTCATCAGTACTATCTACAGCAGCGGCAATCCATGCCCACGGTGGTGGATTCATTTCGATGAGCCCGGAGATCAGTATCGAGAGACTCGCCAATGCAGTCCGCGATACCGGAGTGCAGGTATTTTCTGTGGAATACCGACTAGCTCCAGAACATCAATATCCAGCAGCACTGGACGACTTCTGGGCTTGTTTGATGTGGCTACATTCAGAGGCCGAAACCCTTGGTATTGATCCAGAGCGCATTGCAGTCATGGGCGATAGCGCTGGAGGGGGCCTGGCCGCAGCCGCGACGCTCCGAGCTCGACAATTGGCGTTGTCACCGCCAATCGCTATCCAGATCTTGGGTTCTCCTATGTTGGACGATCGTACTGTTGCAGATACAGAAGGATTCTCTCTCTGGAACGCGGCGGACAATCTTACTGGTTGGACCGCGTATCTGGGCAGAGTTCCTGGAGCAGACAATATTCCTATATTTGCGGCACCGGGTCGTATGACAGATGCGAAAGATTTGCCACCCTTGTATTTGGACTGTGGCCAGTTGGATATATTTGCAAAAGAAAACCTGAGTTACGTACAGAAATTTGTGCACGCTGGAGTCGCAACAGAATTCCATCATTACCCGGGACTCCCACATGGCTTTGATGCACTAGTGCCGACACATAGGGTTAGTCAACAATTGGATGAGAATAGGAAGAGGGTTCTGAATAATTTACAAGATCGGGTTCCGAAAGGGCACAACCGAATTCAATGGCAAGGGGTGCCAGAGTGATGTTTTTATGTCGTTGCCTAATTTGAACTTCTTCGCATTACTAGAATGCGGGCTAATTTGTACTACACGATTGTCTATTACTTGTAATTAACAAATATGCAATTGAAGTCCTCGGCTTCGAAAAACCTGACGCCTCACGGTTTGTAATGGATAGAAGAGAAGTCTGTCCAGATTCCCTGCAAAATCTCAACAAACATCGTCTGAGTGCTCTGCCTGGCGCTTTCTGCAAGACCTCTTCAACCTCGGCTCCGGAAGCGAAGGATCCAATGATGAGCTTGACGCTATTGTGCGGGGTCACTCAACGCCCGGGCAACACCACCCCCCCCCCCCCACACTTCAACACCACACATCTCAACCATCATGGATCCGAACGACGTTACGATAGCATTAATAAGATTGCTGGGCTTGCGATTGTTTTTTGTATACCCAGGTAGCTGCACAACACACAATTAATTGGTCTGCATTGTGCCAAAGATACCAAGCTAGTCAACAAGGAAAGAAAAAAGCATTAAAAGAACCTATATAGAAAGCAAGTGTCGAAAACTTGTTGTGAGTGCTATAAATAGTACTCAACTTACAGAGGCGCCATCTGCTGCCCTAGCTGGTATCACTTGCCACAGCTGCAACATCTCACCTCTAAATAGATACAAGCTGATCAGATTCATCGCAAGCATTACCATACTACTTCACCCTAAGATCTCGTGATAATAGCAATCGTGGGTGGCTCTATAGCCTCATCTTTACTTGAGATGATGTTGTGCTCCCCGGGCGTCGAGTGACTCGAGGCGTTGAGTAACCCCGCACGGTAGTCTGACGCACTAGCGGTAAGGCAACATAATATAAAGCGACCCCACTTATCGTCCCCCGCAATCTCTTTGCAAAAGCTCAATGGCTTCGATATTGATGGTGTTTTAGTTGTGGTCTGTCATCAGACAACATCCTGACTATTCATATTTACAATGATGGAGTCCACCTCTAGTATCATTCCAAGAGCAGTGAGTTTTGCAATCGGCCGGTCTATTACGTTTGATTCACTGTTGCTTACTTTACTGCTCAAGTGTCGAAGCTGCCGCATTCGCAAGGTAAGGCGACGAAACTGCACCGAATATCTGATGATTATTCAACAAAATCTCTGAATGTATCTAGATCCGATGCGATCGGCGAGTTCCGTGTTCCAATTATACTACATCAAACATTTCCTGCCTCGATAATCATGCAGCAGCGCAGCTGCGATCATCAGATAGGAGAGGTAGTGGGTAAGGCATGCTGTATTTCGTTTGTTTCGAACACTGATGCATTTTCACATCAAGACACGACAAGAAATACGGCCAGGTTTACAAAAGAATAGAGGCTCTTGAGCATGCCGTGGGCGCTCTATCCAACCAGTATGATACCCCTCATGTTGTCAAGCCAACGACGTCTACCAGCAGGTTAGAGATTACCCTAGCATCCCTCGAAGGTGCTTCTTCGTTCGGCAAACAAACAATTCTCGCCAGCCAGATGCTCGAGCAGAACTCTTCGTCTATGAATCATGATCCAGCTGTATCCAACAGTCTTTCAATCCTCCGCAAAGTTATTGATGGTCGGAGACTCCAGGATAATGCGCCTGTACCACCAGGACAAAATCTCGAGTCTTCATACAATGGCCGGTGCGAAATGCCTCCATCTGAATTCACGATTAGGTTGTTACAGAGTGTGAAAGGTAATCCACCGAGAAAACCTGTCTTCTTTGGTATAGATTGCTTGATTCAGTCGTGATCTAACAGCTTCAATAGGTGCTACCGGTACCTTAAGTGCATATCACCGCGTTCCCGATTACGCGGAGTTCGAAGATTCTTGTCGGAAAATCTATTTTCCACTTGATTCGATATCAAAGGCCGACCTTACTTTGTTTCATGCAATGCTATACACGGTGTTGTGCGAGCGTAGAGTTGGCTTATTATCGGAACTCTCAGCTGAAAAGCTAGAGGAGTATCATTCCATTTGCAGGCATAGATTTTTGGCCAGCACGGAGAGTTACGAAGTCAATGTTGTCCCCACCTACGAGCATACACTTGTCCTTTGTATGGCTGTGAGTCCGACTCCATATATCCCGCACATGTTGCATGGCTGCGGTTCAGTCTGCGTCCACAAACCTCAATTTAGTCAATATATAATCTCTAGCGGCTAATCTGAGATGCAGGCAACGAAAGCTCAAACTGAGGGTGATCTCACACTCCAATGGAGAATGTCTACGTCCGCTGCTAGACATTGTTTGGCCCTTGGATACCATCGCGAAGAAGTGGTTGCAGCGATGCCAATCTTAAAGTCGTCCAGAGTCCGTCGTTTGTTCTGGAGTGTGTACTTTCTAGATCGTAGTCTAGTTCTCACACTTGGCCGAGCACCGACAATTCCGGATTACGATGTTGATATAGAGCCTTCCACTATATCGCAGGATCCGGGACGTAAACCTTGGGATGAATCCCATCAGCTCTTCGTTGACCTTTCGAGAATCCAGGCCCATATTTACGAAGTTCTTTACTCTCCTGCTGCGCGTAGGCTAGCGAGCGCAGAGCGTCAATCTGCGGTTGACAAATTCTCACAACAACTTGCTCACTGGCACGGGCGCTGGTGCCAACTCGACAACTCAGAAATATACGACAAGGAAGCTTTTGAAACTATTTTCGTTCCAGTTGACGTTGTATACTATTCAATTCTCACGATTCTCCATCGGGCTGTTAGTGTCACGAAATCAGCGAAGACAATTCCTCCGGCATGCTATGAGGCGGCTGCTCAAAGTCTCCGAGCAAGCGCCTTTGTTTTCTCGAATTATGCACTCGCAGAGCCTAGCAAAATAGCTCTATATGCTGTCTGGTAAGTTATCAGCTGGAACGATCTTTTGGCAATATTAACTGGAGAGTACCAGGACACAAGTTCACACCTCACTTACACCTTTTGTTGTAACCTTCTTACACTGTGTGTCACAATTAAATAACGATGACCTTCGTTTGCTCAAGATATCGCTCGACATACTTGAACAGGGCAGCATTCTTGTGGAATCCTGCCGACGCATTTACGAAGTCTGCAAATGCCTCTACAGTATCGCGGATACGTGTCTCTCGTCGAATACGACAATGGGGCAGGAGACCAACAGTCCAGAAATTAGCTGTGCTACATTAGCGTTGCCGGAACCACTGAGCGGAGTCGGAGGGTTATTGGAGAACGACCTGCAGTCTTTCTTGCTATCGTTGCAGAATGGCAAGCACAACTACTCGGATCCTGTTCAGATGGCAACAGCGCTGGATTGCAGTGTTGGTGGCCTTTCTTTTGGCAGTTGGGTTTGACGTAGGGTGTCATGGGCTATGCTCATTTGCTAATGCGGACCGTACTCCCGCGAGATCTTTTCGTGAAGCCGGTTGCATTGAGTACGTAGCACTATTAAATTACTAGAGATGATATGTTCGGATTTGTCTTGTAGGTGCTTTCTTATTCTTATCACATTATCCTGGCTACATTCCTGGTCCACAGAGTGACATTAATATTTCGTAAGCTAGTCACTCACGATAAGGCGTGCAATTGTTTCTATCTGACTGGGATTTCCATGTCGCTCGCCAAGGCCAAGCGTCAGGAGGAATTTCGGGTAAAGCTTCGGAGGGAGTTGCATATTCTCCACGCAGTCCGCACTTCCACGCGTTCCGCGCTTCCACGCGTTCCGCGCTTCCACGCATGTCATGCGTCCTACGATTCCACGTAATTTGCGCGAGCTGATCCTTTCACCCGAAGGACTGTAGTTACTTTGATCCCACCAGCCATATATATAAGCCTATTCTCGTCGTTGGCTTGGAAGTAACACTTGTCATCACTTCGAAGGTTCATGAGCATTCCCACTTTCCATACCAACGAATCTCAACCAACCGATCCGAGACATCAGTCAGACTACAACAACGTTGTTACCGAAAGCCTACGAGCTTCTTCTACGAATCGAAAAATGACGACCTTACAACCAGATATTGTTGCTGATGTTATCGTTATTGGGGGCGGTTTCGGAGGGTGTTATGCATTACATAAGCTCCGGGGCATGCGCTACAGCGTAAAACTTCTTGAAGCTGGCAGCGACTTTGGTGGCGTTTGGCATTTCAACAGATACCCCGGGGCGCGAGTAGACTCGGAAGTACCACTCTATCAGCTAAGCCTCCCTGAGGCATCGCGATCTTACAAGTTTCTGGAACGTTTTCCAGGATATGTTGAGTTGCAGCAGTACTTCGCTCAAATGACCGAGCGTCTGGACCTCCACAAAGACTCTATATTCAATGTTAGAGTAACAGAGGCCAAGTACAACTCTGACACGCAAACCTGGAGATTCCTTACACAGTGCGGTCTAACTGCAGTGTCACGGTATGTGGTATTTGCGACCGGAACTACCAACAAACCCTACATACCCGATTTTCCTGGCCTTGCAAAATTCCATGGAAAGGTCATCCATCCTGCTGCATGGCCTAGCAGACTTGACCTTAAAGGCAAGAAAGTCGGATTGATTGGTCAAGGGGCTTCTGGATTGCAAATTTTACAGGAGCTTGCGAAGGAGGACTGCGAGTTGAGCGTTTTCGTTCGAAATCCACCAACGGCAATTGCTATGGGTCAGCGAATAATCTCCTCAGAGGAAGCCGAACAATCCAAGAATCACTACGACGCCTTATTCATGTATGCGAAAAACCAATCTCCTACTGGATACCAGCACAACGTCTGCAAGAAATCATTCTACGAAACCCCTTTCGAGGAAAGAAGACAATCGTACGAGGATCTTTGGGCTAGAGGGGGATATGCTCTCTTGACGTCTAATTATCCAGAGATTAGCTTCGATAAATTTGCTAATGCGGAACTCTATCAATTCTGGGCCGAAAAGGTTCGGCCACGTATAACCAGTGCGACAAAGCGTGAGATAATGGCACCTCTCGAGCAGTTCCAGTGGATTGGCGCGAAGAGACCCAACCTCGAAATGGACTACTACGAGATGATTGATCGACCTAACGTCGAACTGGTCAGCCTCAAGCAAAACAAAATCAAGGCATTCGCTGAGAAGGGCATCATCACTACCGGATCTGATGGTGAAAGATTTCATGAGCTGGACTTGGTCATCGTAGCCACGGGTTATGACTCAGTGACTGGAAGTCTTTACGAGATGAACATCCACGACAAACATGGTGTTAAGCTTCAAGACAGGTGGAAGCATGAGATACAGACTTGGCTTGGGATGATGATACCGGACGTACCTAATGCGTTCATGCTCTACGGTCCGCAGGCACCATCAGGCTTAGCAAATGGCCCTCCGTTCTTGGAGATGCAGGTTGACTGGCTTGTGGAGCTTCTCACGAAGACCCGCGAAAAACAAGGGGTGATTGAGGTTTCCTACGCTGCGGCTAAAGTCTATCGGGATTTGAATCTACAAGCTTATGATCGCTCCTTGATTCGAGAAACTCCATCTTGGTGGAACGGTTCAAACATTCCTGGCAAGGTTATAGAACCTCTTTTCTGGGTTGGGGGACTGCAGGCTTGGAGGCAACAATGTGATGAGGGACTTGAGAACTGGTCTCGGTTTATAGTCTAAGATTGTTGAACTTGAGAATCTCCAGTTGCAACAGATGGCTGTCTTATTTTAGATCGTAAATAAAACAAAAATGGACCGGCAACAGTCTCTTTAGCTTCGAGCTACGTAGATATGTCAACCCAATCATCTAACGTACTAACCTCCTTTTTTGCGAGACAAACAACCCAGTGGGACTGTAGTGGCAAATGAGAAATAACGTAAGCTCGGGATGCCTGCTACTCTTGAGCTCTTTTTGGCTGACTTCGGCCCACTAGCTTGTTCATTGTGTATGGACAGAGGTTATTTATACGATTAATTGACATCACATCGTCACAAACTCGTCCATATTTTTATTTGGCAATTAAAACAAAAAGAACTCCAATTCATGGCATGTCTTGTGAGTTGTCCAAAAGCTGGTCCTTTCGTCCTTATTGGTAGAGAGTAAGAGAGCTCTGAATAAACATGTTCCCGACGCGAAGATGATCATTTAAAAGAAAACGATGGTCGAACACGCTCTTGCATCAGCATGTTCTAGATTGGTGGCATCATTCTCTAGTCCTTCTTACCATTACTTTTGCTGTAGTGCTTGGATTGACCTAGTGTGTCATTAGATATGTTTTACGGGGACTTGCGAATTGAATTGACGACCTACCAACGAGCCAAAAGATATATTTGGAGGTGGCTTTACTCGGTCGTCCGGATACGAGATGTCAAAATGGAGCACAAACATAGCCATCAGAGTCTTAATCTCATTGGCTGCAAAGAAGCGTCCTGGTATGAAGTTAGCAGAAACCTAGCGGCTTTGTTAGAGCACAATGAACCTGGACATGCGTGCTTTCCCTGACCCCATAGAATATAGTCTGAATTTGCGGTCGCAAATTGATGACTGCCTTTTTCCTGTCCTTTTTCGCGCAGGTGCATGAACCGCAGCGCATCAAACTCGTCCGGATTATCCCAAATAGCGGGGTCGTTGTAGGTTGGGGATGCAGCGATTTCTATCCTTGCTCCTTTGGGCAGGATTATACCATCTGACAAAGTAGTGTCCCTCATGACCAGCCGCTGAAAGGTTGTATGAGCTGGAGGGTGCAGGCGTTGGGACTCCTTCATGAAGCTATCTGTCTTAATCAGGCTCCCAATACATTCCTTATTATATTCTCATTGTGACTTGGCCAGCGCCGCCTTGATCTCATCTCGTAATATCTGTACATATTCTGGATGAGCAGCCAGGTCGAAAATCATGTTAGTAAATGCGTTGGTTGTCGTATGAATTGCGGCAACAGAAAGCTCCAATTGTAAATCGACTTGGGCATCATAATCTTGGGCCCAAGCTGGGTTCTTCGATATGACCCAATGTGCGAGAAAGTCTTCCGGGCTCTCAGAACCCCTTCCCAGCTGAGCTTTTGCAGCTGCTCTCAACAGCCCTTTCGCCTCGGCACGAGCCTTTTCTAACTCACGTGCCTCGGGCACAAATCGGTAGACCAACGGCCGCACCCAGCCTGGCCATCGTTTCATCGCCAGGATGGTCGCGAAAGCCATCATAGTTGAAGCCTTCGAACTGCGTAGCCAACGGGGATCCCGACACAACTTTTCGCCAACAAACAAGCGAGCCGACACTTGCGCGACGGCATTGAGTGCAGCTTCAAAAGCGATGATCGGTGTCCAGTCGCCGGATTCCCATGGGAAATAGTGTTTCAAAGCGAAGACAGTTTCGGATGCGATGCTGGGCATAAGACGCGAAAGTCTTGGTGTAAGGTCGGAACGGATGGCGTGCTGGCCAACAGGGCCTGCAACTTTGACGTGCGAATACTCCGCCAGAAGATCTGAATTAATGGCCGCGGCAAAATTAAGCGCGCTATCGGGAAGCATCTTCAACTCTTTCAGATAGCGGTCGTTCAGAATGAGCACTTCTGAGCCGTCGTCGACTGTAACGCGGAACATTGGAAGCCCATTTTTGAGCATCTTGTAGCCAGCTCCGAGCACCTCATCGCATTTTGTCATCCAAACATTGGTCCTAGTTTTCGTGTCCATCTCCGAGAACACAAGCGGTGCTCGCACGAGATTACGCCTCCAAAGTTTGTGGGTAGATTGGTAAGCCAGCCAGAGCAGTGCGATGCTGACAAAGTACCACCCTAGTGGCATCATGCTTACCTTGGTGATGTTCTGTCCTAGTAGAGCTGTTTCCATTATGGTCGTCCGTTATAGGCAGAGAACAAATTTATACATAAGGTAAAATGTCTGTTTCATTGAAGTCTTGTCCGAGAGTGTCATTCTGCTTTATACGTAGGTTCTGTGGCGAAGAGCAAGATTACATAGAACTAGAAATAGGCCAGCCTGTAGTAGCACCTAAATTCTGCTGAGAGACGATTAAATGATTATCTGGACTTCAGCACTGACCATGCACAGATATTGCCGCCAGGTCATCTTAGATACAGATAGTCTCTAATGTTCTTGAGGGCTATTGCTTACCACACTAACGTAAGCCGGAGCATCTACATCCGTGTACCCGTTCTCGTGTCGGAGCGGAACATTGTTACTACCGTATGCAAATTCGCCGTAGCTCTGCCATAGATAAAGGTCATGTTTACAACAGCGCTTAGCGTTCGACACCTAGTCTCGCAGGGGTCTCCTGTGTAAGGGGCTAGCTCTAGGTACACTGAAGGATAGATAGCCGATAGCAAGGCCAGGGATGCTATAGTCATCGGCAAATGATATTTACATAGAGTTGCTAAACTCTAGCAATCTAGCTATACTTTAGATGAATCTTAGCTACCCTTAGTCTAATCTTAACCCCGCTCTCTTTCTCTTTATATTTAGACATAGTACGTAGGTTTACTAAAAAAATAGGTAAGAAGAGAAAAAAAAGTAGTTTATATTGCATTAGGCTAAACGCCCTTTAAAAGAGCTTCAAAATAAAATCAAAGTAGATACGCTAGATAGACGCCTAGGTTACTATTAACTTATATTTTAATAAAAAGTAGATAAAATATCTCTAAAAATAAATTAATAGCTTCTTTTTTTAATAAGTAGTAAGAGAAGACCTCTTTATTATAAGTTATAAGTAAAGACCTCTTCTTAAGAAAGAAATAATTATTAAATAGGAGATAGAATCTAGGTATATAATTAAGTATCTAGATTCTATAATTCTAGCTAATTAAGACTAAGTACTAAGGCCTATCTCTAAATAAGGCTAAAACTTAGCTATCTTCTTAAGATAAGAGTAAAAAGTACTAGTAACTATAAAGTAGCACGCTTACGCTCTACTAATAAAAAATTAAACTTATTTTATCTATTTTTAATATATATTTTTATTATAGTAATTTATTAGTTTTTTAACTTTAATTTTAGTTTAGTAATTAAAAGTCTTATAACTTTAACTAAAAAAAACTAGTAAACATAAATATCTAATTAATTTTAGCTAATATAATAATTATATTACGTAACTAGTATTATAGTAACTACTAAGGTTACTATGATACAAACTATACTATAGAATCTAAGTACTTAATAAAGTACCTAGATTTAACTAATTAGCTTACTAAGTAAAACGCGCTAGTATAGAAGCTTAACATAAAAGTCTCATACTATTTATTCTTATTATTTATTTCTTTATATAATAATGTACGGGTATAGGAGTGTTTAGAAACGCTATCGCTTTAGCGTAGATGCATTGCTATTACAGTAGCCGAAGAGAGAAGAAGATAAGGGTATAAGGTTCTCGCATTTTAATTAATTATTTTAAGAATTAGTAGCTAGTATACTTAGGTATTATTCTTATCTACGTTTTTTTTTTTTTTTTTTTTTTTTTTTTTTTTTTTT
>QGDG01000070.1:0-177333 GCA_003268315.1 Stemphylium lycopersici
AAGAAAGTAAATCTAGATAAGTAGTATACTAGAGTTTAGTATAGGCGTATTATAGATAGCTAAAAGCGCTTCTACTACTTATATAAAGTCTAAGAAGGGTAGTAGTAGAGATAGTTAAAAAAAACTTAGCTAGCTTAATAGCGCTATAGTAATTATAGAGGGACTAAATATAATACTTATATATATTAGAAAGATATAGATAAAGATTCTTAATCTAATATAGCTATATTATATAAAGAATCTATAAAAGGTATAGAGTAATTTTATATTTAGTACGTAGTATTCGCGATACTAAGAAAAAGTAGCTAGCTTACTAAGGTAGCTGCCTTACTAGTGCTTTATATTATATAAAGCGAGGTTACTTTATATAAACGTGCGTACGTGCTATAAGATTATATAATACTAGTCTAACTATTAAGTCTTTATACTATATAATATATAGTGCTACTACTATATAATAATTAGAACTAATAATAATAATTTTATATAAGCTAGTATTAGTTTAAAAAAAGATTACTAAGCTTTAAGTAGCTAATAAAGCTACTCTATATTATAAATTATATAAAAAAAGTAAGTTAAAATAAAAAAGACTATTATAATAGAGAATAGCTAGCGTAAGACTACTCTATAAGAGTTTAGAGCGTATATTAATAGAAAAAAAGTAAAAAGGCTAGCATACGTTAAAGAGAGTAAACTATCTTAAAGACGCTATAGACGCTATAATAACTTAGAGTATAATACGTAAATATATAATTATGAAGTAAAAGTAGCTTTTTAATTTTATTTTAGTATTTTTAAGCTATATTATACTAAAGTAGATTAGAATTAGCTATAATAAAAAGAGTTTTAGTAAGGTCTTAGTATAAGTATTTTGCAAAGTATACTAATCCGCGAAGTATATACCTACGTTAGCGCGTTATAATAAAAGAGTTACGTCTTATTTAATAGCTTAAAGCGTAGTCTATATTCTAGCTTTCTTTAATAGTTCTATCTAGTGTAGTTAATAGGGTATTATAAGGTAGAGAGAGTTTTAGTAAGGTCTTAATATAAGTGTTTCGCGAAGTATACTAATCCGCGAAGTATGCACCTACGTTATAGCTAATATTAAGGCTAGGTATATAGTAATTGTATTTAATTAGAAGCTATTAGTCTATCTACGTAGATATTTTATCTATTAGTTATATATACGTCGGTCCGACGTGGTCTAAGCGTCCCTCGGACGCGACTACTATCATGATGTTCTACTATTACATGACCTTAGCTATAGACAGGCGAGCTACTAAGAACCCTCTAGATCACCGTCAGCCTGTAGCAGCTATAGTCACGTAACGTAGATATATATTATCTCTTAAGGAGGCTTAATAGCTTCTTAAGAATTCGTCTTAATATAAGCCTATACTAATATCTTAGCGCCTATCTATTACTTCTTATAATTTAAATTCTTCCTACTTCTTATTAGATAGATAGTTATTAAGATATTCTCTTTTACTATATTTTAAATACTTTACTATAAGTATTTCTACTAAAGCTATAAAAAGATAAGCTCTTAACGTAATATATAAAGTAAGTAAGTAGCCTATTAAGTAACTAATATATCTTTAAATAAGAACTATAGTATCGCAAATTAACTTATAATTAAGTAATAGGCCTAACGCAAAACTACTACGTAAGAAGATAAACTTTTCTAGTATAAAATACCTAAGAGTATTCTCTATAATAAGCCTAAGAGCTATTATAATAAAAGTAAGAACTTCTTTAAAAAGAAAGCTTTTAACTTTAAAAACTCTCTAGAAATCTCTTAAAGTAAGAAAGAGTAGTTTTTATATAACTTCTTACTTAACTATAAAAAAGCGCGTAGCGCCTTACTTATTAAGTTATACTAACTAGTAGTAAGAGATATAAACTTTTACTATATCTAGTTAGTAATAGAGCTTTATGCAGCATATATATACTATAATAATATTATAGTAACTAGTACTACTATACCTTCTTAAGATAAGATAAGTAATAATAATAATAGCGCAACCTATAGTACTACTTATAGGCTATCGCCTATTTATACTTTAGCTACTAGTATCTAAGACTAAGTAGTATAAGTAATAAACTTCTTCTAAAAAGCTAAAAATAGAGATAAATTTAAAAAGCGCCTAGTAAAACTCTATAAGAGAGTAGCTACTACTAACTTTCTTCTTATAGTTTAGGTAGCTATTAAGAAGATAATAAGTAAACCTAATAGTACTATAAATAAAGTATCTAAACTACTAAAGGCCTTAAACGTAGCTACTCTTTAGCCTAAACTAAAGAATACTAGTAAGCTAGCTACCTCTTAATAAGTAAACTAATAGATTAGAGACGTTAAAAGTATCTTTAAAATAGCTACTATTTATAAAAATAGCTATACTAGGACCCTTTAGGCTTTAGGTACTATCTTCTATTTAATATACTAAGAACTACTTATATAATAGTTTAGAAATAAACTACTAAAAAAATAAAATTAAGTTAAAAATAAAAAATTTAATCTTATCTAAGACCCTCTTCTTATAAAGTATAACAACTATACTAAGTTCTTTAATTTTATTTAGAAAGATACTAATTTAGTAAATACTTTCTTACTATAGCTTAGTAAGAGAGAATTACTATTCTTACGTAGCTTCTTTAAGATACCTAATAATTAAGATAATAATAAAGCTAAGATAGCTTTTATTTAAGCTAAGATCCTTAATATTATAAAGTAAGAAATATAATAATATAGTAAGTTTAAAACTATTTATACTTAGATAGACTTTAAGTAAGCTCTATATAATATAGAAATAGCTAATTATACTATAATTACTTTATTACTATTCTAGAATAAATTTAGTATCTCTATTAAATATTAAAGTAAGCGCCTAAATAACTATACTAACTAAAGTAGTAAAAGATAAGACTATAAGCTATCTACGTAGTCTAGTTAAACTTTCTTAAGCTACTCTAATAGTAAGCTAAAAAGCAACTACCTCTTTACCTCTTAATACTCCTCTACTTAAGAGTCTAGAGATTACTATTATAATATTAGTTATAATAGTAGATAAGATACTAATAAGCTAAAGAACTATTATAATAGTAAATAACTTTAGCCTTATTAGAAATAGCGTAACTAAGACTACTAAGGCAAATTTAATAAACCTTAAGACTTAAGAAAAGCTAACCTCTAGTTATAATTTTTTCTAATTACTACTAGAGAAAAACTCTAATAGAAGGTAGCTCTATATCTCTATTAATATAAAAGTATAACTTCTTAATAGTACTATAGTATCTCTTTAAGCTTTCTATAACTTTAGAGTAGAGATAAACTTTATTAGCTTTTACGCTATATAACTCTATAAAATAAAATACTTACTATTTTATTCTTACCTAATAGTAGACTTCTTAGATAATTAAGAACTATAGTTATAAAAACTATATAATATTACTATTAAATATAGTAATAATAAAAGTATAACTAAAACTATAAGATCTTAAAAGTTCTAGTTATTAGACTTTAAGAGATATAATATAGTTCTTAGATACTTATAGCTATAAGATATAAATCTATAAATTTATTTCTTAAAGAGAATATTCTAATAGTAGCCTAAAGGTATTATAGACTAAATCTAAATTACTAATACTAAAAATTTACTATATAGTATTACTAAAAAAGAATAAGCCTATATACTATATTTTAAGAGATTATTATACTTAATAATCTTAAAGTAGATTAGAAAACTACTTAAAGATACTAAGAAGTAATACTTACTTAATCTTTTAACTTTATAGCTAGGACTAAGTAGTAATAAAATTAAAGATAATAAATAGTATAACTATTAAAGTATTCTCTAAGTTAGAATCTAAGTAAATAAGACTAAAGCCTATCTTAAAAAGTATATTACTAACGTACTAGATCTAAGTAACTTTCTTAAGAAAGCTACTTAGTACTTTATAGTAGTAATATTTAATAAAGACTTTTAGTATACTATAGTACCTCTATATAAAGGCTACTCTCTCTTTAATAGAGAGAAGAGTCTACTAAAATTCTAGCTAGTAAGTAATAAACTAGATTTTAAAGAACTAAAGTACGTCCTAGGTAAGCTATATTATAGATAGCTAGCCTTTAGTAAGTAGTAGATATAAATAATCTAACTTAATAGTAAGTATAACTACGCTATAAAGATTAAGAAAGAGAAGAAGATTTTAAACCTCTTAATCTATAACCTCTTTAGTTAAGAACTAGAAATACTATAGGAATACCTTACTATAGCGTAGAAGAAGAGATAGATTAGACTTAGTAAGTTACTAGTTAGAGCATCTATTCTCTTTATCTTAAAATTAGATAGTATAATATAATTATACGTTAACTATTATAGCTTTAATAAGATTATAATTAAGAACTAATACTTTATTCTACTTATAAGTAAGATACTAGACTAGTTATTAAAAGCTACTATTTATACTAAACTAGATCTTTATAATACTTATTATAGACTCTAAGTTTATAAAAGAGATAAATAAAAAATAGCTTTTAAGACCTAATATAGATATTATAAGTATAATATAATACTATTTAGTTTAGTAAACGCTCTAGTAATATTCTAATTCTACGTATACTAAGCTCTTAGAGGCCTAGTAGACCGCACCTACGTAATATACTTAGATAATATACTTATTTACTCTAGAGATAAGGCGGAATATAACTAGTATATTAAAGAGATACTAGATTAATTAGTATAATAGAGGTTATTTTATAAAGTAAGTAAATATATCTTCTTAACTAAGTTTATAGAGTTCTTAAGCTTTATTATTATCTTAAGTAGTATTATAATAGACTTAGTAAGAGTATAGATAATATAAGAATAGCTAGAACTAATAAAATATAAGAATATCTAAGTCTTTCTAAGATTCTATAACTTCTATTAGTAGTTTATCTATAATTACTCTACTATTATCTACCTATTAGTAGACCTAATAATACGCGCTTAATTACTACTAACGCCTTATACTAACCTTATAAAGAGAAAAGTTTATAAAAGAAAGGTAAAAAGTTATAAAAGACTAACTAAATAGTATACCTTTTAGTTTTAGCTTAAGAACGCCTAAAAAGCGTTTAAGGCACTTTAGTAAAAGTTTATAAAGGTACCTATACTCTAATACTTTAACCTAACTAAACTAGTAATAGTATTAACTAATACGTTAGACTTTACTATAGTAGTAATCTTATTCTAGCCTTTAGATATAGATGTCTCTATAGAGAAATACTAGAAACTAGTAGCCTTTTAGAGTAAGAAGTTTACTAGCCTATTACTATAGTAGTATACTTATAATAAGGAACTATTAGTAATAGTTAAGTTATTTAAGATATAGTAGTACTACTTTAAGTATACCTTATTAATAGTCTAAGTACTCTCTAATTATAATAATCTAAGATACTTTATAACTACTAAAGAACTCTTCTCTAAGTAAGTATACTAAGTAAAAGAGTTAGCTAAGTTTAATTTTAAAATTAAATATAAACCTAAAGCTAATAACTTAGCTAATAGCCTATTAAAAAGACCTAATTACGTATAAGAACTTTAGGTTAGTAAGTAGAAAGTACTATAAAATACTATACTACTAACTCTATAGTAAAAGCTTTAAATATAGACTATCTAAACGTCTATAGCTTCTAGTACTACTTTAGAAGTATAAAGTAGTAAACCTTTTAATAAAGAACTTAAGAGGTCTTATTAACTATCTAAAATATCTACTTTAGAGCAAGAATTCCCTAATATATTATTAGACTTAAGTAATAAGTTACTTATTTTACTTTATACTTAACCTATAAATAAAAACTATTAGTATAAAAAGAAAAACTATAAAGCTAAGATAGAGAAGTTTAATATATCTAAAAGCCTTCTTAGTAGTCTTAATAGTAAATATCTCTCTCTTAATAGCTTTACGCGTGAAGCTACGTAAGGCAAAGACGCTTTTATACTAGAACCTCTAGACCTCTTACTCTAATATATTAGATAGGTTTAAGAACGTAATTAGGCCTATTATAGAAATAAAGCGCTAACGTAATAAGTAAAGGGTAAGGTAAATAAGATAGCTAATATATAAGAAGTTAACCTTACTAGTATCTTACGTAAGAATAAAAAGATATAGATATCTAAAAATATAGTACTTTACGCGAACTTCTTTATAAGAAATTATAATAATCTTATAGGTAGATATTATAGTATTAATAAGATAGTTGCTATTCTTAAAATAAAGTACTAGTAGCCGTACATAAAACGCGATATTAGCGAATATATTAGGTAGTGCGCTACTTACTAACTAAATAAAATCTATAAGTATAAGCTATAAAGATAACTTATATCTCTACTAGTACTTAATACTATATAGTAGTACTACTTCTTAGACTTTATTATAAATCTACTAAAATTATAAGATACTTAAAATAATATCTTTAATATAATTTTTATTTTTATAGATAAGTTCTCTAAATACGTCTATTACTTACTTATAGTAAAAATAATAATAGCCTAAAGCGTTACTAATATCTTACTTAGGTAATACTTCTTAAAAATAGGCCTCTCTAATACGTTAGTATTAGATAGAGGCTTTATCTTTACTAGCTAATTCTAGTTAAATATATATTTCTACTTAAAGATAAACTACTACTTAAGTATAGTATTCTACTCTTAGATAGATAGTTAGATAGAATAATAGAACTAAGAACTAGAAATATACTTTTATATATATATAAGTTACTACTAAAATAATTAGATAGAACTACTACTTTATATAAAATATATATATAACTCTAAAAAGTATATAGTATATAAGTAATTACTAATAAAAGTAGCCTTTAGAATAAACTCTAAAGAGTTTAATAGAGTATCTAATAAATATTAGTTAAGAAAACTACTTATATTATAGGTAAAGAGTAGACTAATACTAGAACTATAATAGTAAGTTAGCTATAAGCTTACTAAATAGGTAGATATAAGCAACGTAGCTAAAGTAAGTTTAGAGAAAGCTTAAAGAGCAAACGTAAAGTAGTATAATACGTCTTAACTACTACTCTACTTTACTAAAGATAATCTAGTTCTCTTATAATCTAAGAATATTACTATAAGTTAACTATCTAAGAAAATAGATACTAGATACCTAAGACTATTTATAATTACTAAGAAAATTAGTAAGCTAATATATAAGCTTAACCTTTTACTATTAATAGCTTATATATACTTTATCTTTAATATCTTCTTTTTAGAATCTTAGTATAAACCTTTCTAGTTTACCTAATTTAAACTAGGCCTTATCTAAATACTAAAAGACGTTATAGTAGAAGATAAGTATAAAGTAAAAAAGATCTTAGAATATAAAAATACTATAGTAAGAGGCTAAAAGTATAAAGTAAAATAGCTAAGATAGCTAACTTAGAATAGTACCTAGAAACTAGAAAACTACTTAGATAACTATAAAGAAATCTTTATAGAATATCTAGCTAATCTAAAAAAATATATTATAAGTATATAATAGAAACTAAATAGCTTAAGAATAATCTATAGTAACGCTAATAACTCGCCTTAGAACTAGAAAACTAAAAAAGAAATAAGGCTATAAGAGAAAACTATAAGTAGTTTTACTTAAAAAAAATAATCTTATTTTATAAATATACTATTAACTTTAGAAAGAACTATAAAATAATATATTACTTTATAAATATATTATTATTCTTAATAATATAATAGCGCTTAGTTAGAAAGCTACTAGTTTTACTAATATTCTTTTATAGCGTAACTACCTTATAATTACTAAGAACCTCTTAACTATAGTAGTACTAGCGCTTCTTATAACTAGACGCGTTCTTATTTTTAGAAAAGAAAGCTCTCTCTAAGTTTATATTAATAATAATATAAGATAGCGCGTTTAAACTTTAAGAATCTAAGCTAGTAGTAAAGCGCTAAAAGTTAAAGTTTTAAAACGCTTTACGCGCTTTAGCTTACTTAACTTTAGTTAACTTAAACTTTATAATCTTATACTTAACTTAAGTAGTATACTTAGAGAAAGTAGTATAGAGCTCCTTTATATAGTTATAGACCTACTTCTAGTACTTATAGATATCTTTATTTACGTTAAATATATCTATCTCTTTACCTTTATTAAAACTACTATTCTTAATAGCGTTAATACTTTTATAAGTAGTATAGTTAATAAAAAATATTAGTATATTAATAGCGTAGTAAAAGAGAGAATTAACTTAAAAATATAAGTAAAAAAGCTATAGTAATAGAACTTAATACTTATAAGAGTATAGCTAGACTTATAGATATTATAGTAGCTACTATATATACTATATAAGCTATTACGCTTATAAGAAGTATCTTTTATAAAAGTCTAAATAAATCTCTTTATAGTTTTATTACTAACTCTAGCCTTACTAAAAGTAACTAGCGTAATAAAGTAAGACTAATAAGCTAACTTTACTAGCTAAGGCTAAGCTTATAGGTACTAAGATAAATTATAGATATAATATAGAATAATACTTAAAAGAATAGAACTAGAAATAGAATAAGTATAAATAGTTATTATAGTATTAAAGTAGTAGACTATATAGATTATAATAAAAGAAAAATATAAAAAAGCTTTTTAAAATATTATACTTTATACTCTCTTACTTTTATACTTTTATATATTTAAAGGGCCTTTATAATTATAATATTATATTACTACTTACCTTACTATAAAGTTATAAGCGTAGTAAAACTTATATTTAGCTTTAACTAATACTATATAAATACTAAGCTACGTAGTAGATAGTTATAGCGTAAATAGACTATACTTTATAGTACTTACTATAGTAAAGTAAAGAGACTACTAAGTATTATAGCTATAGCTATAGTAACCTAAAGTATATAACGCATAATAAGATTTTTTTCTAAAAAAGAGGTTTTTTATATATATATAGTATTTAAGTTATAGAAGAATAATAAGTAAGAGTTAGAATAACGCTAACTATAGTAGATAATATAAAGTATAGAGGGCATCTAAACGTAGTAGATACTATAGTAATATTATAAAATTATTATAAGAGTTAAGATAACCCTCTAGAAGAGAGGAGGCTATTATTACGATGTTCTACTATCACATAACCTTAGCCATAGACAGGCGAGCCACTAGGAACCCCCTAGATCACCGTCGGCCCGCAGCAGCCACGGTCACGTGACGTAGATATATATTATCCCTCGAGGAGGCTTGATAGCTCCTCAAGGATTCGTCTCAATACAAGCCTACACCAATATCTCAGCGCCTGTCTATTACTCCTCACAACTACCGAGATTCTATTGAGGAGCTCTACCGAAGAGCGTTCAGCCTGTTACACTTAATAGCTATAATAGCTCAACATCCTTAGGCACCCTGCCATCCCTTGGATAGCCAGTCTTGGGGGGGATGTTAATCACGTGATCTGCACGCCCCGCGTGGATTATTACCTTCTAACGTGTGCTCTTGTTGGTCCCAACATCGCATCCTTCGTCAAGGAGAGGTCTTTGCTTGTTACCTGTAACACCCGGGGCGTTGATTGACCCGCTACTGTAGTGCATGCGACCTGGGGTCCAAGCCACCCGCTCAGCATGGCCCCACCACAGCGCTTCATCCCTTCCTTCTCCCGCCGTCTCCCACATGCATTATAGCCAAGCTACTACGCCGCATGCATGCCGTCGCACTTCTCGATACAGTGTGGCCATGCAGCTATGCGCTCAACCCTGGCATCGGGAACAGGAAGCGCGTCCTGCTGCGGTTACCTAGGTGGGTACCTAGGTAACTGCATTTGCGGAAGCACCCTTTTCAATGCAAGGGATGATAGTCGCACGCCTTGTCGCGTATAAACGGGAAGAAATCTGCCTTGTCATGTATTATTGGCGTGTTGTTGACTATAAAGCGCGCGTAAGACACGGTGTGCGCTGCTCAAGACAAGTCCAATTACGCCAACTCTCATCTTTCTGTTTTCTCTTTGTCACGTTACCTCGTCTTTCACCATGCGCTCATACCGTTATGCCGCGCTGTTCATAGGCGCTGCTTTGGCGCAAGAATCTGCCACAATTATTAACATATTCGAGACCGCAAGCACTCTTACGCTGCTGGGCTCAGACGCAAATGCGACCACTTACCAGAATGGCTGCCCTTTGGAATCGGCTGGAATATCTATTGTACCGTTTTTGACATGTAGGTATCATATTCAGCTCGATACGTCACCTCGCTGACACCCTCTAGATACTGCTTCAGAAGGCCCTACGGCTACTCCCGCGATTACTCCCACCCCAAAACCTCTTATCCACCGTCAAAGCGATTCCGACAACCTAGTGCCCGGTTTCTGCGAACCCTACAACATCACACAAGGCTCGGAGGTGTATGGATTTCATCTCACAGATCCGCTACCTGGCGCATGGACAGTCGATGTGGTTTGCAACTGGCAGGGTGACATGTCAACAGCAAATCTCACTTGCGATGGCATGCAAACTGGGTTTGTTCCTAAAAAGACCAGGCAATTTCTGTTCACTAGCAGCGTCATGTCGCTTGGCAATTTGGCGGACGACTTGAACGTGGTAACTATAATGAGCGAAAGCGCCACATCTTCGCCAGTTTCACCCTCACTGATCTCGGCCTCTACAACACCCACTCTGTCAGAAGCGGGCACGAATGCGTTGTTTGGACCGGATGCGACTGCGCCATCAAATTCCGGTTCCGATGCTACTGTATCGACAAGCAGTGGGTTTGCGGCCGCTGGGCCTTCGCCAACTGGAGTAATGGCGATGGTAGGTGGCGCCTTGGGTGCAGTGATAGCAGCAATGGCCTTATAGGGCTGTTTCCTGCCCATAAAGACTGCCTACAGAACGCGCTCGTGAGTCACTTTGCTCAATTGTAAACAGTAAGACGTTTTATCCGGCCGGGTACTAGGTATCGAGCCTGCCAGTCATCCTGTTCTTTCATCCATTATTCTCACGTGATTGTTCCCTCTGCTTGTTTGAGCTTTGCATTAATTTGTGGATTTGGAAGTCGCGCTTCTCGTTTCGCCCCAACACGTGACCATGCGAAAACGCGACATCGCCCTTCAGTGATTCTCTTCCTCACAGAATTTCAGATCGCGCACACATTCACGCAGTACTTCCGTTTGCTAATCTACGAGATATACCAATGTCTAATATATCCCTCCACTTCCAGGCCACCGCTTTGTCTCACCTGGTTTGTGCAAAACTATTCTGCTTTACCTCCACCTAGCAGGCGCTCTGCCTGGGCGACACAGCACACCAGATTCCCACAACCATGGTAGCAAGTATTGCCGAAACTTCCTCAACACCTACGGCGCATCCAAAATCGAAACTCCTCAGTACACTGGTGCGCCATATTTCTGCGCCAGTCCACCCATTGACCGTCGAAGTTCGCCGACCAACTGAAACGGGTACAAAGTCCAGTCACCGACATTTTGCACCTCCTCCGAAGACACCACAGACGCCTCCGAGATCAGAACATAGTCTCCTGGGTGAGTTGTCTTTGGCACAGGCACATGCATCTTGCCTGCGCCGTGATCGAGACAAATGGCACTCACTCGCCCTGCGCCAGGAGCAGGATCTGGACGCCGCCTTCAAAGATCTTGAACACCAGACACAAATTATATCTGAAACTGAAGATGAAAATACAAAGCTCAAAGCTCGCCATGAAGAGGCTACCACAGCTGGTCGACAGCTTTACTCCCGATTTGATAGCCTCATCGCCAAGCACGATAAGCTCGTAGATGAGTTCAATGAAGCGACGCGCACGATTACCCGACTTAAGAAGAGCGACCGCTCGAAAGACAAAGTGCAGCAGCGCAACCTCAACTTAAAAGCGACTCTACGGCGATATACTGTGCAGGGCGTCTCTGCCACCACCAGAGCAGCCGCTGACACCGAATCTACCCTTCGAGAAGCGTTGGCACTCGCAACTGAGCGGATCGGCGAATTAGAGACCAAGGGAGAAGTTTTGCTTGATGCTCTGGAGAAGCGCTACGATGGTTCTGGAAGCGATGACGACGAGATGGACTCTGGAGAGACTGAGGCAGAGCTGTTAGAGGCCGAGGTCGCGTTTCGGGGTGTGCTTGAAGAGGAATCCATCAAAGAGCAGAAAGAAAATTGGGCGGAGCTACTCAACGAGTGAAAGACTGGTTGCATTCCCTCGTTTTTACAGAGATCGCCATGTCTGCTACAGTTTTCTTTTGCATGTGGCAGATTTAAGCGAGTTCCCAGCTTGCTGAGCACATGCACTTCGAGGAACTGCACTATCGTACTGCTGCACTAAGTTTGCCAACAATATTCAATGGAGGGCACATACTCTCAAGATCAGATAGACGATCGTGTTGTTGTTGTGGTTGTGCGATATACACGCTTGGGAAGACTGGTTACAAGCGAAGATTGTGAGGACAAGAAGTGAGGAGGTAGAACGAAGTTGCAGTTCCCAACTCTGGCGTCTTCTAGCCTGACATAGCAACTACACGAGCCGACTGACATGTTCCAAGAAAAGCCGAGAGTGGCGTATACCTCCAAAACAAAGTATCAAGAGATGAGCAGTATATTCGCTATGAAGCGTGTGTAACCCACCAGCTTCTCCAAGCCTAATATTTGGTCTGAACACCATGTGAACCCGCTAGATCGAACAACACAAACAGCCTATGATGGCTACTAAAACGTCAAGGAAACACACCACTCTAACCCCTGTGGAAGAGAACAACACCTATATCCTGGATCTGCCCAACGCCCGGCTCTGCAGCAAATAAGAAAATCTGGAAACCAAAAGAGACAAGTACGTTCTATCCGTGCCAACACGACCAAAATATTGGCCACCCTCTAGCTTGTACGAAAGACACTTGCGAGGCCCTTTCTACCAAGGCCAACATCGACATCTAGCAGCAAAGCTAGTATCGCGGTCCCGTAGACGGGTATTGTTGGTGGCCAGGATACTGTGGTGCTTGAGCTTGCGGGGCATATCGGGCATCGCGCTGGAGCCTGCCATTCTGGTGTTGATAGTGATCATGCTCCGACTGAGGACTCTCAGGTTGAAAGTATGCTCGCTGGGCAGCCTGAACGGGCATCTCCTTTGGCTGGACAACCTGGGGTGAGTCCATCTCCTCACCATCGAGCACGCGGCGGTGGGCGTCGGAATGTCTGTGGAGGTCCAAACCCTTGGGCTTCCCAGCTAGCTTCCACTCGCGGAATTCTCGGATCGCAATGCCACTGGCGACCAACTCGGTATTGCTGGTGTTTGTTAGTGCTGGCCTGTTGGTCGGGGCAGAAAGTTCTGGGCCAACCTACTTTATGATGATGGCAACGACAAATACTGCCCAACTCAGGCCGCATGTAACTCCTTCGCAGGACTTTACGTTGCCTTGGAAGGTCAATCCGGCGACCGCACCCCAGAAGACGACCTCGAGACAGCTGATGATTGCATGCGCTTTGTAACTATGCCATCGCCGAAAGCGAGGGGCATGCTCTGAGAGGATCAGGTAAGCGAGGAGGATGAGTGATTTGGCGCCCTATGGAGTCGGGTTAGTATTGAAATATGGAGGGACAACTTATGCAGAAAATGTAAACCTACCATTCCCAGTGCAATTGTACCCGATCGGGTTCTTGGTACATTCTTGATGAACAGTCGTGGTACTGAGAGACCGACAGCGATGGATACGAGAACGACTTGAGCGATATGGATGGGCAGCTTGAAGCGACTGCTGAAGATGGGCTTCTCGAGGATATTGAAGATTCCCATGCTGGTGGACCGAAATGGTTTCTTTGGGAACTGGAGCGGATCTCAAACTTTTCTGCTTGGCGTTCGTTCAAGTGTGTGGTCGATAGTCGGATTGCGAAGCTGGTGGCGGCGTATTGCTGTTGTGATGCCACCGAAAGGGACAATGGCCGAGTATGTATATATACGAAATCATACTCTTTGATTGTATCACCTACCGCGTCAGAAAATAAGCTCAGCCTGCCTATACGTGTCTATACGGTCCTTTTTGGAGTTGTTGAAGTTGAGTTTCGCATCTACACACACAAGAGTGCGAACACGGCAAAGTACGAGTGCGAGTGCGATGCCCGGCCCACTGTTTCGGATACGCATCAGACTTTGATTGGTCACGACAGCTGCCAACCCTGTCAGAGGACTTGGCATTCGCCAGCCCTACCCGCCTTGACCTTGCTTGTTTGTGAAGCATCTACTGAAGGTTAGGCTTGCGAGCGGAAGCACGGCGTAAGCGGACGAAGGGATTGCCGTAGGTTTCAATTACATTCGTTCGAGCGTCCAGTAAGTGGCGCACGGTCAAAGGTGTATCATGCCTCCATAAGCGCCAGGCCAAGACCATACCATCCTTTCGCTCTCGCATCGATGTCGACAGTTCAGCTCGGCCCTGTGGGCTGCGGCCCATGCATATGAGGGTTTCCAGGTATATTTGGCACGCCCTCAGGACTGATTAAATTACTGAGATCGTTCCAACCCCAATCATTCATGTTGTTGATGGTAAAGTCCATGAACTGCATTTGTGTCGTCCTATCGAAGCGGGTGTTGGGGTGTATGGGTGGGCCTACGTACGGTTGCTCTGGGCAGACGCGGCCCTGTATATGATCTGAAAACATGTACGCTCCTGCACTGGGCGGTGATTGATGGTAGAGATGAGATAGGTTGTCTGGCTGCGACAGGTGCTGCGTTGAGAGAGTGGTTTGCGGTCCAGATTCGTGAGACTCTAGTTTCGGGTCCGCAAAATGCACGGGCGAGGCTAGCGAATCGGCCATGGAATGCAGCTCTGGGACAAGGGAGGCGAACTTCTCCATGGTACCAGGCATGTAGGGATTCCGTCGGTGTCGCTGCGCCAGATCGGCGAGCTGAGACAATAGGATGCGTGATTCAGTCATGTCTGTACCACCCAGCCTGTCCAGACAAACAAGATCAAGGACCAATATTGAGCTTGATGCGAGCGTATACCAAATATCGCATGCGAAAACCGCATCGAATTTTCCAAGATTGTCGGTTTTGAGCAGTGCCTGGGCCAAGTCACGTCCAGATTCAGAGCAGGCATCTGCCATTGCTATAAGAGCTGCATTGGTGGAATCCTGGCCAGTCTTGGTCAGACTGGAAGCGCGCGCGAGCAGTGCGGAACGACACAAGACAACAACAGTGTAGTGATAGAAGCAGTGCAGCATCAGCAAGGGCCGTTGGAAGGCAGGTGGAGAGGCATCGACGGCTTCTAGATGCAGATGCTGGGGTAGCGTCTCCTTCCATCGGGCCAAGTCCCGAAGCACAGCAGCGGCGGGGGAGAGAGGGCCAACATATGACTCATCGTTGGCATTGGATTTGACAGTCTTTGGGGCACGACATGTCGCTCCTAGAAGTGCGAACAAACGGGTAGAGACGACGAAGAAGTCTGGAGGGTCGCCCATGATCTTTTCGATCGGACAGCTGATCTTGGCGCCTGGATTCTCGATTGCGCTCGGACGGTCGTAAGAAGATACTTGCATAGTTTCGAAGGCGTACAAGGTCCACCACAGGATTTTGCGCACCTCTCTGGCCAGCGGCGTCTGTCCTGTGCTCACCTTGTCCTGGTGTAGGCCAATAGCGTGTGCTATGCGGATGGCAGTACCGGTCAAGTTCCAGCAAGCGTCTCTATGGTTGGTGTTGTGGAGGTGGACGGCGGCAAGCACCAGGGCCTGCACAGCGGTTATGCTGGATGTGAATATGACTCCCGGCAGCAGCTTCTGCACCCTCTGCCACCATAGCCGTTCCTGATCTTCTGGGAAGGGGACACGTGCGACGCGACGGGCGAGCAACAGCATGCACGTGAAGCTGCAGAGCCAGGCAGGGTCGGCACTGCGAGGGTCCAGCAGCCAGGCCTCATAGGCCTCGCGGAACGAAGGCTCATGGAGGACGGGGAAGTCGGGGTGTATGTGTTGGAAGAAGGCGCGGACGAGCAGGTCGAGGGTCGGGCGCTCGTTGGGCGTCAAGAGGCGGCCACGGACAGCAGAAGCATGGTTGCGGGTGGGGTCTGCTGCGACGGCCGGGTTGGAGAGATTGCGCTGGTCGTCGCTTCCTTCTGGTGACCCTGCGGCTGCAGCGTTCTTGCCAAACAACACGAACTCGCGCAGAGCGCCCCTTCCCACCAGCGTGCGCAGCTTCACATGGAAAGAGAAGGAGCTCCCCGGCCCAATGTACTGCACCTGCCCCTGCTGGTCCGGCAGCAGCGACACCGTGTCGTCTCCCTCGCCCTCGCCCTTGTCCTCCTGCTCGCCGCCAGTCTCGTTGGTCGCCGAGTCTGGGAGCGGAATGCCGTGCGAGTGCGCGAGCTGCCGCAGAGCCTCTGTGCTGGAAACATCTGCCTCCGGAAGCAGGCCCTTGACCAGCGCCTCGAGCAGCGCCAGACGGTTGCCCAGCCCCTCAACGCTGCCATATAACCGCTTCTTCCGCGGCTGCGTCGTCAAGCACTCGATGTTGTGTACGATGCAGTAGCGACACGACTCCTGGCCAGGCTCTTTTCGGCACTTTTGCTTGCGCGACTTGCATTTGTCGCAGCTTGTCTCGGTGCGTTTCCGTTTGTCGAGCGGTACTCGGCGCGAGTTGCTCGCGTTGCTACTCGTCGGCGCGGGTGTCAAGGACATGAGCGGGTGCGGGTGGTGGGTGCGGGCGGGTTTCACGGCGCAGGGAGAAGAAGCATGGCGCGAACGTCTTGAGAACGCTGCGAACGCATCGAGGCTATGTTTGCCGGTGGGTGATGCGAATGCGACTGCGCCCAACTTTTCGATGATGATGCAGGGACTCTATCAAGTCCACCCGCTATCGTGCTTATGTCCGCTCCCTCGGTAATTGAAGCAGCATCGTCTCCCCCCTGGTGGGCCTGAGCTCGCCCAACGAGGCTGCACAGTACCCGGCCGCCGACCCTTTAGCATATCCCTAAACCATCCCTCTTCTTCCCTATGCGGTCCGTCATCCGTCAGTAATAATATGAAAAACTCCCCCCCGCGTCGACCTGTTCAGTCCGAGAAGCCCTGTACCCAAGGTCCGGATGCTTCTCCATCACGATCCACTCTAAACTGCTCACACTAGCACCAGCATAGGGGAATTTGTCAAATAGGTGGGACTTGGAGTGCGGCTCAGGACACTCATTGTACCCATGACCTCTTGCGCCAACGTTTGATGCGGGGAACACGGACAGCATCCGACTACGACAACCATAGGGAACTCGGCCTTACTGCAATTGGCTCAGATGCCCATCGGATGGATCCTTACCCGGCCCAAGCCCTATCTGTACAAACTCTTTCGTGTTAGCCTTCCAGATGTGTAGTACACTTGTGGAAGCCTGACTCGGTAGCACATTCCCACACTCTCGATTCCAACCGGCTTGACTCATTTCACCATGACTTTTCTGCTGCCTGGTAAAGTTTTGCGACACCACCCACGCCAAGCACGGTCAGTACCGGCATCTTCCTTACACCTTCACACCCATTGCTTTTTGTCCTACGCCGGTGAAACCGAGCTCCCTCGTCACGACACTCATACGGCATTTAGCCTATTCTTCCACAGACCCCTTGCCCCAAATCGCTATCTTGTGTAATATTTCGCTTCCCTAGCTCGTGGGTGTGTGCTCAGATGAGTACCGCAAGATATCTGTTTTGTATAGCAAGAACGTTACCATTTTCCGATCGGAACCTATCCAAAGAAAGATATCCCCCAGGCCTTGGTATGAAATATCACCCTGAACAATGACAGGGTAGATTCGGCCCAGTTACTTCGTTGTTGCAGGACATCACTTCATTCGGTGCATCTGTAGACGGCATTTGCCGCACTTGTGAAAGAGCGGGAAAGAAAAAGTTGCCGCGGTTCCGTTCACGACTACTAGCGGGTAGTTGTCTGGAACTCCTTACTTGATTGGATGGCAAACAGGGAAGCAGTCTTGGTGTGAATAGCAAAGGGGAGTGAATACATCCATGGCCTATTTTTCACAGATCGTCGCTTGGTCTGGACCATGTTCAAAAGCCAAAGGCCCGAAAACGGTCCACATACATCCTTCGCGGTTCGGTACTGCTTCCGGGTGCCGCGCAGCTTAGCAAGCGAGTGGAGCCGTAGCTGTGCTCGAAAGGGGCTGTACACCGAATACTTGACTGGCAAAGATGTGCAGCGAATGACACGTTTGTATCTTGTGGCGGTCCCGTTGTAAGGAAGATCGGCAAGCAAGGAGCGCATACGTCCCAGGCGGCAACCGTATATTGCGCAATGATCTCGTCCCTCGTGGCCTGGATTTGGAGAATGGCCGAGCGACCTGGCTACGACGCTATTGTCTGGCCTGCCCAGCTCCTTATCTACGTCCACCCGCATGCCTTGGGCCGCTCAACCTGATCTGACTGTTACCCATGTGCCGATGAAATTGACTGCTCCACAAGTGTGGTACGCACTGAAGGTAGAGCATTAGCACTAAAGCACGACTCTTTTGAGCGCACGACTCACGTGTAGTATGTTTGTTTTCACCAAGGCTTCCACCGTCGGGTTCGGCTCTCATCTCGCGGCATTCGTGAAATTCGAGACGTTCCTCTGAGACGCTTGACCCGACTAACGACACACGGATACCAGTATGAAGATGATTGCCAAAAGGATAGAATTTCGATCGGGGCAGAGGAGGCTTTGACGGACGGCCGGTCTGTTCATAGCTGCTCTGCGTAGATGATTGCGTCCCAAGATGACGCATGACACGAGGGATGTATGAGCAACCCCCAAAAAATGATGACTATGGCAATTTCGGCCATGCCAGCGTAAGTAAACGCAATGTCAGTACAACCAGACAACATCCCAATGGCCCATAATCTATCCGATTGATCCCACTTTGGTCAAAAGCCACGAGGAGTCCGACTGTTGCAAGAGAATGACTCAATAGTACAGTCTCACAGCTAGCATGGCGGTACAAAACAGCACATTGGCTCTAAGCGAATCCACGAGGTCCCGAAAGACTACCCATAGGAGGTAGACCAATTATCAAGTCAACATCACTGATCTACCCAGTTCTCCTCTCAATCTATAAGACGTGCAGCGTTATGGATCGGATCTGGGTCCACATAAATCCTGCACGGCTCGGCACTGCTTCCGAATAACGCTCAGCTTGTAAAGCGAATGCATCTCGTGCCGCAATCGTGCATCAGCAGCTTCCGATAGGAGGAAGCGCGCGGTGAATCTTCCGTATGAGTGTTTAGGAATACCCGTGCTTACATTGCTTGTGACTAACGCGAATGGTAAGGCGGACACACGATGATTGCCAAGTATTTCACATCTTCAGTCGCATCAGAGATCGCTTATAGCTTCTGGATCTCAATAACCGTCATCGGGGTTACTACGATCGCTGACCCCATCGACTACAACGCCATCACATGGCCGGTTCAGCTTACTAACGAAGTCCACCGTTTCCTCTACCCATTCCTGAATCCAAGCAACCCCTCTCTTTCCGCTACCGGCAAGTCATTCGTGATCATTGGTATTTCCGGTGGGATTGCACGGCTGTAGCGAAGGCATGGATGATCGCTAGCGCCGAAAGAATCATCATTACCGCGAGGAAAACAAATATGCTTCGGGAAGTGGAGGAAGAACTCCGATCTATGTCTTAAGGGCCGACGAAAGTCAGTCTAAGCACCGGACATCACCAATGAAGAAGACATTGAGAAGTCATAGGTAAAGGCAAAGGAAGAGCTCGGGAGCACAGCTGTGCTCATCAACAACGCTGGATCTCTAAATCCGACCAGAATCGGTCAATACGAGCCATCAAAATGGTGGCGAGACCTTTTAAGGGCCACTAAACTGATCTCCACGTCTTCGTGAAACACCCATTGACAACACCACCAGGAAGTCAATGTCAAAAGCGTACACCTAAACGTCCACCACTTCCTCGCTCAAGCCCCAAAAGGCAAAGGAACCGTCATATCAATGTCGACAGAGACTCTTGACGATATCTACCCCGACTTCTCTTTTTACATCCCCAGCAAACTCGCGCAGACCAAATTCATGGATTCCTTCCACGCTGAACAATCTGGTATCCGCACTTTCAGCGTCCTTCCTGGTCTTGTCGCTACAGATGTGCCGCGTAAACAGTACCTAGATTTTGCCCTGGACGACCCGAAAAGGTGGGCATCCTCGGGGTGCGCCTTGCGAGATGGGATTTCAACTAATTTATGAGAGTCCAAAGTCACGAGAAGCGGATGGATATTTCACAGGATCCTTTGTGATCGCATAATATTTTATCATGTTGTATTTCATATGCAAGTTCCTCTTTCTCGGTTACGCAGACTACCAATCAACACTGCCCCTCGGAGTCTAGTACAACTGTGGGGGGGAAAGAAACGCGGGGTGCATACTACACCTCGGGAAGCCGACCAAGGCAAAACTACTACTGCAACATCGGCAGACTGTATCCGCAGAACCCTACGAGAATTCTCATGTAATGACCCAGAAAGTTTCAAAGCACCAGAACTGTCCCCCTTTGCCCCTTCACAGCAAAACAAACCCCCCAAAAAAGATACATGACAATGGAACACAACATCTTCAAACCGCACTGGTCACGATTCCTAGGCCCCTCATCCCCAGATCCCCATACCTACACCTACCAACCCACCAACGACCCAATCTTCAAATCACCATACGGTCCCTTCCCACCCACACCCTCCGACCTAAACATCCACTCGCTATGCTTCCCGCCAAACAAGCCCCTCCCCGCAGACTACCCCTTGATAATCAACGCCTCGACCTCAGAAGTGCTCACACTGCACGATTTCCACTTGCGCGCCTGCGCACTCTCCCGCGTATTCCAGCATGACGGCCCGAACCCGCTCGCCCTGTCCGCCAGCCCCGAAAGTGGGGCCAGCGACGGCGGCGAGATCCTAGGCCTATTCTCGCGAAACCACATCCAGTACCCAATGGTGGCGCACGCGTGTTTCCGCGCCGGACTCGTGTTTGGCGGGATAAGCCCCGCAAGCACGGCATTCGAGCTCTGGTGGGTGCTGCGGAAGATGCAGATTACGAGTGTAATGTGCCATGAGACGCTGCTGCCCGTTCTATACAAAGCGCTGGCGTTGGGCAAGGGGGAGCATGACAGCCTACCCTTGAAACTGCGGTTGGATCGGGAGAAGATATTCGTGCTGAGTGATGATAAGAGTCTGGATACGGTGTCCGGGCACGGTACGATTGAGTCGTTGGTTCGTCTTGGGACTACGCTTCCAGAGCCGCGGGGGAAGCTGCGGGGAGGAGATAGACTGGCGTATCTGTTCCAGTCGTCGGGTACTTCGGGGCTGCCCAAGGCGATGATGATAACGCACAGCAACGGATACCACTCTGGCATGCAGACGCTCATCACCGCCGTGCAGACGGCGCGGTACATGGGCACTGAGCCCCTTCCGCCAACGACGACGCTGGGCGTCATACCCATGTACCACTCGTATGGCATGATTCTATGGATCCTCCGCGTAAATCTGACGCGGAACACAACGATACTGCTGCCAAAGTGGAACGTGGAAGCCGCACTGCGCAGCGTGCAAGACTACAAAATCACCCATTTACCTCTAGTCCCGCCGCTGGTCCGCCAACTCGCCCTCAGCCCCCTGACGCAGAAGTACGACCTATCCTCCGTCGTCGCGGCTGCAAGTGGCGCTGCCTACCTCCCGCCCGACGTCGCCGTCGACCTCGCGCGCAAACTGCCCCAGGGCGCCGCCGCACCCGTCCCCAGCGGCTACGGCCTCAGCGAAGCAGCGAGTATCGCATCGCCTGCCGCACCGGGAATCTTCGGCCTCGAACCCGCGGGCCCGCCCATGATCGGGTACCTCCTCCCCGGCATCGAGGCCCGCGTGGTTGATCCAGAGTCGCTTCTCGACGTCCCAAGGAACGCCAAAGGCGAGTTGTGGGTCCGCGGCAAGGTCGTTACGCCGGGCTACTTCAAAGACGAGGCTGCGACCAAGGAGATTCTGGTGCATGGGGGCTGGCTCAGGACGGGGGATTTGGTACAGAGGGATGATTGTGATAGGGTGCTTTATCTGGATCGCTTCAAGGAGATGATCAAGGTTAAGGGGTTGCAGGTTGCGGCGACCGAGGTCGAGGATACGTTGCTGCAGCATCCGGAGCATCTGGTGAGTGATGCTTGTGTTGCGGGGGTCGAGAGTGGGAGGGGCGATCGCGAGGTCGGTGTGAGGGCTTGGGTTGTGCTCAAGGATGGGGGCCGGGCGCTGGGGGAAGAGGGCGTGAAGCGGAAATTGAGGGAGTGGGTTGAGGGGAGGTTGAGTCGGTATAAGTGGTTGACTGGGGGGATTGAGGTTGTTGATTTGGTGAGTTCGTCTTTCTTTGTTTCTTGTTTTTTTTTTCTCTTCCCCTCGTTTGTTGTGTTGAAGGAGGCTAATGAGACGGTTTTGAGCAGATACCTAGGACACCGTCGGGTAAAATGCTGAGACGCGAGATGCGGGATCGATATCATGAACGCTTGAAGAGAAGTGGCAAGGCAAACCTGTAGCCTCGCGGTCTTGTTGCCTTTGGAAGACGGTACTCTCAATATGTATCTTTCCATGTCCTTCCAGCGGATACCTAACACCACCACAACCCCCCTTTGCACACCAAAATCACACAAACCACGCCCACCATTCAATACCCAATATCACAAGTGGTAACATCCTCCACAAAGTGTTTCTCGCGGTAAGCTCTCGTCCACCAAAGATACCACGGCACAACATTCATCTTGATTTTGTGTCCCAACCAAGGTGTATCCTGCACAGTCTTGACCACACTCTGACTCTCATCAAACGCCGTGTCGATCCGCGCCCGTCGAAGCGCCTCATACGCGTCAAACGCTTCTTTGACGGGCACGCCTTCGTCCCGTCTAGCGTGCATCCACTTGGCCAAGCACCGCGAGAACAAAACCCCATCTTCAAAAACGATTCCCGTTGATTCTCCTTGCGGCGGCATGGCATGGGCTGAGTCGCCGATTAGCATGACGCGATCCGTGGCCCATTTCCCGCCCTTGGAAAGCGTGAAGACGGGCCAGAGGTACAGACCCTCTGCATCTTCGATCCAGTGCGCAATCTGCGGGTTTGCGGCCCCAGAGTAGCGGTCCAGCATCTCGTCGCGTGTCCTTTGTGCGTCTGCACCTGCGGCTTTCCAGCCGTTGCGGTCGGCGATTTCGGGGACTTGCATTAGAGCGCCGACGTAGATGCTTTCTTGGGCGCGGTCGTGGAAAGAGGTTAGCAGCATGCCGCGCCGGCCAAAGTTCATCCCGCTGACGGAGAAGTGGGTGGGCTCAAAGGTCGCATTGTCGGTCGTGTCTTTTCGTCGTGGCGCGAAGCCAAAGGCGTTGCAGATTCCGCTGTATATGGCTTTGCGCTCGGGCTCGACGTGCTTGAGGCGGGTGACGCTGTGGATACCGTCGCAGCCGATTAGGATGTCGGCTTTTGCGTTTCCTCCGTCTTCAAATTCAATGCTTACACCCGTGTCGTCTTCGTTGATCTTGGTCGTCTTCTTTCCGCAGATGAGCTTGATGTTGGGGTGCTTTTCGATGGCAGCAAGAACGCCTTTCAGAGCTTCGCCTCTAGTGATTCTCAGCGCGGTGAAAGGCGGATCTCCAAGGCCCTTTCCATCTGGTCCTTTGAAGGATGATTCGGCAATTTTCACATTGGTGTAGAGGTCGAAGACTTCAACTGCGAGACACTCTGCGCCATATCCTTGGGCCCGGATCTCGTCGAGCGCTCCTAGGTGTGAAAGGAGGCGGAGGGCGTTTGGTGTCAGGTTGACGGCACCGCCAATGGTTGCAGGCTCGGGTCGAATCTCGTATATAGTAATGTTCGGCGGTGATGAGGCAGGTGCGAACTTGGTGAGGGAAATAGCGGTCGTCAGGCCGGCAATGCCGCCACCCAGGATGATTATGTCCATTGGCTGGGAAGCCATGCTGAATTCTACGGTGTTGTTTGTTAGATTGTTGTGAGAGATTGAGGGTGGTCTCTGAGTGTCGAGCTATGACCAATGCGATGGAACCTGAGCTTTGGAGTCTGGCAGAATGTCGCGATTACATCGGGCCCAAGATATACATTGCTAGGCGGAACGATATCTGAATACCGGTCTGGTGCCCATGGTCGCGTATCGCAATATAGTTCCGACGTGCGACGTGAGTGGCTGTCCGGACATTGTGGATGTCGGCAAAGTTGGGGAACCGGCTAGGTAACATGATTAGTCCAAGAAGCCCGAACGGTCCGTCTTTGTGCATCTGTTCCAAGGCCTAGTCTGGCAGATGTAGCTGTAGGGTAATGAGAGCACGACTCGCAGTACTATCCGGTGCTGTAGATGTCGACGCGCCGCACAGCCCGGACAGGTCCTCGGACCCACCAAGTATGGATTCTTGAAGAGCTTGGAGGAAACGTATCCAGTCACGTAAACGAGTGCAGTGAAGCAGCATAGTATCGGCAATCGCGTCAAACAGGCACAAACAGCAGCTACGCATGATAAGCTTGGTATTTCGCTATTGATCCAAACCCCATCCTAACGCCGGCTGTCCATGCTTCCTAACTTACAAAATGTACACGATACGCGAACAAGTTCTCTGGTAACGTCCAACAAAAAAACATTTACTGCTTCTTCTGGGCGTTGGGACCCATGTCCTTGCTGAAGGCAAAGTATGAAACCTCAAGGCTGGTAAGGGCCCGGATACCGACCAGCAGGATTAGGAAGAGCGGGATAATGGCAGCAAAGCCCATGAAGATGCCGGGTGTGAAGTATTGGTACTTCTCGAACAGACCGCCCTCTGTCGAGTTGGCTCGCTTGGCGTGGGAAGAAAGATCCCGCTTCAGCTCCATCTGAACACCGTCTGGGAACGAGGTTTCCATCTCGTAGGCGTATTGCTCGAGGGACTCCTTGGCTTGCGACTCGGTCTGGGGAGTGGTGATGTAGATGACGGTGTAGTCGTCAGACTTGGCGTCGTTTACGATGAATTGCTCGAGTGTAGCATCTACAGGAGTCAGTTGGGATGCTCGGTTTCACGAGTACGACGACGTACCGTCAGACTGAAGCTGCTCGACGCGAAGTGCCTTGGAGGTAGGAGGCGCTGCAAGCGTTTGCCTCGCGAACCAGGTGTCGTCGTCGGTGAAGGCCTTCCCACAGTTGGCTACCAGGTGCTCGGTGATGGCGGCAGCATCGACGTTGCCGACGATATCCGGTATCGCGACAGTCGACTTGACCTCGGCATGCTTTCCAGCCATGTACCGGCTCAGCTGTGGTGCGGCGCGGCCATCTGCGTAGTCGGCCGCGGCAACGCCCCTCTGCTCAACGACGAGGTAGGATGTGGTGGGGCAGTGCTCGAGAGCCTTCAGGACATGGGCCGTGACGTCTGACGATGCGGCGATGGCGGCATCGTTGTTTGGGATAAGTAGGCTGCAGCTGTTAGCTTGGAGGCGTCAGGACATGCACTGGCTGCTCTCATGCGTACTCGGCCGTGGAGAAGAGGAAGAAGGGCGACGTGTTGCGGAATGCAAGCGCAGAGGGCAGCGCTGCCAGGGCGAGCGCACCGACGAGTGTCTTCACCATGGTGTCGGGGATGGCGGGTCGTGATGGCGTTGTTGTCGTCGTCGTCGTCGTCGTCGTTCGCGATGGGAAGCTCGAGCGCGTGCGGCGACGATGGGCTGGCTGCTGTCGGAACTAGCCGCAGCGGTAGCTTCGATTGGGGGCGGCGGCCGGGCCCTCGAGCACTATGACGCGCTGCCCCATGGAAATTCCGCTGCGTGGGACAGTCGCCGAAATCCCATTGTCGACTCACTTCCATTGTGCGTCTGACTGCGCCACTGCAAATAAAGGCCCGGTGCCCTGCCCTGCCGTGCCCGAGGAGAGGAATGAGTGCAACTTGAGTCATCACTGCGCCTGCATTTTTCTAGAAGCCGCTCTCCTAGCTTATTTCCTGACACCCTCTGCCCAGTATAACTGCTCGCCACTACAGAGCTTCCCGTTACCACAACACAGCCCCGTCTCTTTCTTTCTTTACCAGTTCAACAGGCCATTCAAATATCAGAGCCTGTGCTTGCATCCGTTTTTCCTTGTTTTTCCGGCCCAAGCCTTTACGGCATCGCCATTCACCCAGCACCCGCCATCGTCGCATCTGAACCGCACAATATGTCGACTCCCGCAGTCGCCCCTCAACCGCCCGCAGCGGCCCCAGCAGATGCCTCGAGAGGCTCGCGAAGAAGACGAGGGCCAAGAAATCGGAACGGAAACCCAAACCCGAACGCTCGCGCACAACCAGAGCAGCAGGAGCTGTCACAAGCAGGACAGCAGTCACAGAGAGGCGGCGGGCGGAGTGGCAGAGGGCGCGGGCGAGGTGGCAACAGCGAGACTGGAGCAGCTTCGCAGCCCAATGCTGCCGCACTCGAATTTGTGCCGGCGTCTGTACAGGCAGCACAGCGGGGCGGACGAGGTGGACGTGGAGGACGAGGCGGTGGAAGGGGGAGAGGCGGCCCAGAGCGCTTCCCTCAGCGAATGGCTACTGGTGGCCGACAATTCGGTGGGCAACTGACGGTAGAGGAAGATGCAGCGTCAGCCATCTCAGAGGCAAACCAAGGACTACAGGCAGATGCCCCCGCTTTCCAGCCAGGCAAACCGATTGCTCCTCGCAAGTCACGACCGCCGAAACAAAAGCAGCCGCAAGCCCCGAAATCCACCGCCCCCGATATCGCCACGAGAACGCACGAGGATATCGACAACGGCCACTACGAGTGCGCCATCTGCACAGAAGAAGTCACAAGGCGGTCGCGGGGTGTCTGGTCGTGCAGAACATGCTGGACCGTGTTTCACTTGGGATGCATCAAGAAATGGTCGACAAACGAGGGTTCAGCAGCGGCGCGACAGCAGGCCCAAGATGGAGAGACCCCTCCTCCGAGACAATGGCGGTGCCCAGGCTGCAACCTGCCAAAGGATGGTTTGCCAAAGAGCTTTCACTGCTGGTGCGAAAAAGAGCAGGATCCTCGGTCAACGCCTGGCTTGCCGCCCTTCTCGTGTGGTCAGTCATGCTCACGGCCTCGGGTCCTCCCCAAGCCTTGTCCACATCCCTGTGGCTCAACGTGCCATGCAGGTCCCTGTCCGCCATGTGGCTTGATGGGGCCTACTCAGCACTGCTTCTGTGGCAAGAGGTCGGTCACACGCCGCTGCATCGACACCGATTACCAACACGGTTGGAGTTGTGGCGACGTCTGTGGAGAAATCATGTCTTGTGGGGAGCATCGCTGTGAACGACCATGCCACGACGGCCCATGCGGAGTATGTGAAGTGCGCGTACCAGCGCGCTGCTATTGTGGCCAGATACAGAAAGACATACTGTGTCATGATAGAGCCGAAGCAAAGCACAGTAGCCAGTCGCACATCGCTGCAGATGGTGCTTCTACTGTGGAAACCTGGATTGGGTCATTCCAATGCCCCAACGAATGCCGTCGCTCCTTTGATTGCGGAAAGCACACATGTGAAATGGCGTGCCACCCACAGGATTCTGAAGCGCCTCATTGCCCTCGATCTCCAGATGTAGTCACTCACTGCCCCTGTGGCAAGACTGCACTGACCCACATGTCCAACGATTCGCGAACGACCTGCGATGACCCGATCCCGAATTGCAATAAGCCCTGTGGGCAGGTGCTTGCATGTGGACACCAATGCAAACAGCATTGCCATCAAGGCGAGTGTCGACCATGCCTGGAGAAAGTCGATATTTCCTGCAGATGCGGACGTACAGCATCCAAGACAATTTGTCACCAGGGTTTGGAAGAGTCCCCTCAGTGTATGCGCGTTTGCCGTGTCTCCTTGAACTGTGGCCGACACGAGTGTGGCGAACGTTGCTGTGCTGGTGAGAAGAAGGCCGCCGAGCGACAGTCGAATCGTCGCAAGCCCAGACCTTTAGACTCCGCGCCTCGCCGGCCCCTTGAGAACTTTGAAGCCGAACATATATGCACTCGCAGCTGTGGTCGCCAGCTGAAATGCGGCAATCCTGAACATCGCTGCCAGGAGCTTTGTCACAAGGGCCCATGTGGAACATGCCGTGATGCCATCTTCGACGAGCTCAGTTGTCATTGCGGCCGCACTGTTCTACAACCTCCTTTGCCCTGTGGCACTAAGCCACCACCATGCCGATTCAAGTGCGAGCGTCCCAAGGAATGCGGTCATCCTCAACTGGACCACAGCTGTCACGGGAACGATCAGGCCTGTCCCAAGTGCGCATTTTTGACCACAAAACCGTGCCTGTGCGGCAAAAGCGTCCTCAAGAACCAGCCGTGTTGGCTCAACGAGGTCCGCTGTGGTCAGGTCTGTGGACGTACCCTGAAATGCGGAACGCACAAATGTCAAAAGCAGTGTCATCGGCCCGGAGAGTGTGAAGAGCCTTGCACCCAAGCGTGCGGGAAGGAGCTCAGTGTGTGTGGTCATCCATGCCTGGCTCCATGTCATTTCCCGCAGCCATGTAAGGAGGAGAAGCCTTGTCCACACAAGATATTTGTCACTTGCGAGTGTCAGCGAATCAAGCAAGAGGCCAAGTGTAATGCTTCGCGCAACGGCGACGGAAACCTGAAAAAAGTTTTGAAGTGTGATGAAGAATGTGCACGCTTAGAGCGCAACCGGGTTCTAGCACTTGCACTCAATGTCGATCCGGAGCACCAGAACGACCATATCCCTTATTCTGACGCCACATTGAACATGTACCAACAAAACTCAACCTGGGCAGCCACCCAGGAAAAGCAGCTCAGGCTGTTTGCTGCTGATCCGGACGAGAAGCGCCTTCGTTTCAAGCCAATGCCTCGCAACCAGCGTGCATTCATACATCACCTTGCAGAGGACTTTGGTATGGACTCAGAGAGTATGGATCCAGAGCCGCACCGACACGTGGCGATTTTCAAGACACCAAAGTTCGTCATGGCACCAATGCGGACGCTCGCGGATTGCGCACGCACTCGTCAGATTCAGCAGCGCATTGCCCCTGCACCAGCACCATCCGCCGCCCCAGCTCCAACGTTACGTCCCAAGCAAAATGCCAATGTCGATCCATACAATGCGTTTCTCATACTCAATCCTCGCTTTGCACTCACCATTGAGGAGGTCACTCCCATCGTCAAGAGTGTACTGTCCACTACCTCTTTCCGCTGTGAGCTGGAAGTTACATTCCTTCCCGGCGAAGCAGTGGCGTTGAAGCCACCTCTAGCAGCACGTCTCAGCATCCCAGAAGGCGATATGCAGGCCATGCTCGAATCCATTCAAGCTCCGCTGTCTCAAGCTCTAACCGCGCAGAGCATCGGCAGGATACAGCTTGCCCGCCTTGATTCGACTCTCACCGTCCTACGCAAAGAATCTGATGCCGGTCCTGGATCTGGATGGAGCCAAGTCGCTGCATCAAAGGGGATTCCTCTACGACAAGTGCAAAAGAGCACACCATTCGGTAACAAGGGCGGTTTCGCTGTTCTCAGCCTGAGCAGCAAGAAAAAGAAGGACGAAGCACCTGTTGAGGTAGCAGAGGATTGGGAGGCAGCCGAGGAGGAAGAGGAACAGAAAGAAAAGACCAGCGGTGCTAATAGTGGGGTTGTCAGTGAGGATGAAGGTGGTGTGCTGCACGGCATGTCCGAGGGCGCATCAAACGATGTCCCTGAAGCTTCGAGTTCCATGGCTGCAAGTGACGAGAACAAAGCTTCATCTTCAGAGGAGGCACCTCTTGCCGTTAAACCCATGCCTGGTCGTTGGGCTGATCTTGAGGACGATGAATAGAGTAGTTTGATTCTTGTACTGTAGCCTCCATCAAACCATTGTAGGGTCTTAGATAATCGCTTGATACTACTACTTAGTTGGAAATGCTTCAAGTTTTCCTGTGATGACCCTCGATCGGCGGTGGTATGTTGCCTCAAACTCACAACGACTGACAAGAATGCTTTTGAGCTTCATTCAACACAGTAGTGATCACCGTTGATGATACCTATCTGCTCGCGACATGTACTACTAGTCCGGTTGCGGAGAACCAAAACCCAAATGCCTAGACGAAAAAGTCTGGCCGTTTTGTTGCATTGCTTGGCTTACGCATAGTAGCGCAAATCAGTTCTGCACGAAATGCATACCCCTTTTAGCCTAGCGCCGTTGGCAAGCATCATGACTTCTGCATGCAGTCAGCCACCAGGAAAACATAAACGCAACTCCATCTCTCCACAAAGTTTTTAAACCTAATTTGAAATGCACTTCGGCATATCCACCGTGCCTTGCTTGACACCGTGCCGGCCAAGCAACTCATCGAATCCATTCTTCCTTCTGCCCCTTCCCTGACCGCCCTCCCGGGACTGCTCCAGAGCCGGACGAAACGATGGTTTTCCGCGGCAAGCCATCGAAAGCCTGCGATAGGTGCAGGGCGAGGAGGCTCCGCGTATGTTTCAGCCACTTTCGTCGACATTCGCGTGTTAATCGAGCCTCTAGTGCGATCAGCAGCGTCCCCACTGCAGCTCATGCACACGCGTTGGCGTAGCATGCACTGGCTACCGAGACACGACTACTGTCAGGATTAGCGACCAATCCGAATTTGTTCGACAAAGATCGCTAGCCAAAGCGAGATGTCAGCCTACCAAAGCAAAAGGCTCGGCTCCGGAGGTTAAACCCAAACTTCAAGTCCGCTGCCTACCTCAGGATCTACAAGCGTTAGGGCGAGATATGTTCTTCAAGCACTACGTCTCCGACTTTAGTCGCACATGGGACTTTCTGTACAGATACATTGGCTCGGCTGATGCACCTGCACACCTGACACTCGGGATCGAGGCAGTCAGTTTAGCGTTCCTTTCGCATCAAGTCTCTTCGCAAACGGCAAAGGATTTAGCACGTCGAAAGTACTGTGAAGCAATTCGCAGCATCAACACGCTTCTCCAAGATCCTCATATAGCGAAAGCGAGAACAAGTTTTGAAGGAGTGGTGCTCCTCGATCTCTTCGAAAAGATTATGCAGTCCGCCTCCGTCGTCGATCCTTACCAACACGCACCACATGTTGGAGGCGCTTTAGCGCTGGTAAAACTTCGCGGTGTAGACACATTCGAAGAAGGGTCGGAGATGCGGGCTTTGATGGGGCTTTCCTTGAACGGAACCATTTGCTCGCTATACACAGGCCGTTCTGTTGATAATGTGATACAGCAGATTAGAGATCACGCCGCGCGTTTCATCAATACCGATCATCCCAAGTGGAAGCTTAGTGGCCTGATGCTTGAGATCACAGACCTGGCAGCAGAAATGCGACAAGGTACCTTGACGACAGAGGAGAGAGTAGCCGAGAGTATACGCATTGACCGGGAACTTGAAAGCCTTGCGCTAGACGCAGCTCCATCATGGACATTTGAACGCAAATCACTTCCCGATGAAGAGAGGAGAGGAATATTACCAGATGGATTCCCGCCGGTATACGACATCTATCCCGATCGTATGATCACACAGATGTGGAACGTTCTACGCGTTACGCGCATCTTGCTGTGTGGGGAAATAATCGAATCTTGCACCCTTCTCTCCGGTTCAAACGCTACTGAGCACTCTGATCGCGCACAGAAAGCAATACTAGACATGGTCGGCGAGATCTGCGCTTCCGTACCGCCCATGACCGACTGCGACTTTGCAGCCAAACCAAAACTACCTACTAGTGGTGGCGGAGCCGGAAAGCAGCATACACATACCATGTCACATATTCTCGATGTCTATGTCCTTATCTTTAGCCTGTACGTCGTCGCTTGGTCACGTCACTGTCCGCCAGCGGCACGCGATTGGAGCATTACGCAGCTACAGTACATTGCCGAGCATTTTGCGATTCGCGAAGCTGCTGTGATATTAGACATCTTGAACACGCAGGCGGAGTCGGATGATGAAGGTATGAATACATGGTATGTGAGCAGATACATATATCTATACCTTTCACTCTCATCACTGCATGAGCGTACCTACTAATTCTTTCAACCTCGTCCATCTAGGTCCCAAGCTTCTGATAATATATTTACCAACCCTCATCCCCACGCCCACGTCCAGCAGTCTAATACTCAGGACTCCTCCGCATCTACGTAAGTTTGACCGCTTCGTTTTCTTTGCACGCACGCAGTCAAACATGCCTTTCTAACATGCACACACCCCGACAAAGAAGAACAAGAGCCCAAGGACTAGCCATGTATCCAAACAACCCTGCTTTGAAAGTCGGTTTGCCACTTGATTGGTACATTGGATCATGAAAAGAAAAAGACATTCCCACATTACCATCCCGCTACCCTCTTACACCCTGAATTCTTGGCGGAAAACCAGTCTAACGCCCACTTTCTAGCGATGCAAACACGCGTTATCGCTTTCGCCCGCTCGGCCCGCAGGATCACAGGTTATGTGCGCCGTCTGCGGGGTTTGCAACGGGGCCTTGGAGTAGTCTGTCAGTAGAGTGAAGATTTGGGTTTTGCGACGAGGGGGCAGCAAGAAAATAGGAATTTAGGTTGAGAGAGAGAGAGAGGACAAAGCAACTTGGACTCCAAAATGAAACATGCAAGATAGAAGTTACATTCACAAGAAGGTTTCTTCGCTACACAGTTTCCATTTCTTGTTGTTCATAGTACATAGATGGTAGTGATTTGTGTTGTGGTAGAATATGGAATGAATTACATAACCGTCTTCCCCAGACCCAGACCCAGATCCAGACCCCGCAGACAAGCTTTCTTGATTCGCAGAGATAAGATGGAGTAACGCTTCTCTCAAAAGCAATAAAGGAGAAGAAGAAGAAGAAGAAAAAAAAAGACGCCGTTGCAATGCAAAATATTCTCCTATTTCTTTTCCCCTTCCACTCCCCAAAATCCAAGCCCCAGAGATGGTGAACAAGCAAGGGTTGAAGACAATGACGATCGCTTTTTCTGAGGGGGAGCAATTTGAAAGAGTTGCCCGCGCCCCGCGCTTTCAGATGTGCAGTAGTAGTAGTACCAAGTGTTGAAACCAGACCCAGCGCAGAGAATTAGTCAGCGCTGGAGCATCGACGGCAACGAAAGAAAGAAAGAAAGAAAGAAAAAAGACATGGTCGATGAGCGGGAAGAGAGGAGCCACGAAAGCAGAAGCCGGTAGAGGGTAAATTGTACATGTCTTAGAAAGAGAAGAAAGGAAAAACAAAAACTCAAGATAGTTTTGACGGAAAGACCGTACGTGTGGAGACGGGCGGCAGGCGGAGGAGGGTATGAAGGACAACAAGAGTTGGATTGATCTTTTCTTGTTTTTTCTTTTCTTTCTTTTAATTGAGGAAGCCCTTGCAGCCTATGGAACCGCAGAGACAAGGAATACGATCGGTAGCATCAATCTCGCGCTCGAATTTGTAATCGTAGGTGAGTTCCTCATCTGCCGTCATGGTTAGCAAAGCAGCTCCCAGGATATCAGAGACAGAGAGAAGAGAATTAAAAAAAAAAGAAACACTTACCAGACTGAATATCCCTCAACGCATAAATAACAATCCGCTTGGTATTGTCCACCCTGATGATCTTCGCTGTGCAATTCGGCGTGCACGAATGATTGATGAACCGGGCAATACCACCCATCTTGGTCGCATCGATGACGGTATCTTCGTCGATACGGAAAAGGTAACTCGAGCCCACGCCCTGCATGTCATACTTGGCTTCGCGCAGATCGGCGACGCGCTGTCGCACCTTTTCGCCCACGTACTCGATAATCATGTCGTTGACGGCAATGGGCTCTTGCGCGTAGAGACCCCAGTTGTGGATGGCGGAGCGGTCGAATTTCACGAGCTTCTTGCGCTTCTTGAGCTGGTTGAAGCGGAGGGCGTCGCCTTCGGCTCCCGAGAGGTTCTTGGATATGTTGATGTCGTTAACCATGCGTCGGTTATTGGCGCGGTTGGCACGCGAGTTGGCCGTCGATGTCTTGTTGGCGCTGGTTTGGAACTTGAAGCCTTCGACCGAGACAACGCTTCGCTCTTCTTGCTTGGCGCGGCGTTGGCGTTCTTCGCGCTCCTTTTGGACGCGGATGCGATGTGGTAGGTACTTGGACTTTTCGGATTCACGAATCTTCTTGACGCCTTCTGTACGAGCTGAGCCGGTCGCGTTGGGAACGTAGTAGCCTTCGATCTTGGTCTCGGTACGGGAGATGCCCTCTTGGCCATTGCGGTTAAGGTGCTTGATAGACTTTTGCTTCCAGGCCCAGTCTTGTGCGTCTCCAATATTAGCAGGAGTTGTCGATGCCAGAGCCGCCTTGAGGAAACGTAGATCCTCTTCGTCTTTGAGCAGATGTTGCCAACCGTCAATGTCCATTACAACACTCAGGTCATCTTCAACTGTCTTGCGAGGAATATCATGGGAAACACTCCAGACAACAGAAGAGGCACGGCCGTCTTTCCCTGGAGCCGTATCTTCGACCACAGCCTCCTCGACGACTTCCTTGACTTCCTTGACCTCCTTGGCTTCCGGAACTTCCTCCTCTTGTACAGGCGTCTCAACCTCCATAGCTTCCGCCTTGGCAGCTTTCGCTTCCTCTTGCAGTTGCTTCTTGGTCTTCTTCTTTGGCTTTGCAGCAGCCTTCTTTTTGAGCGAGGTAAGCGTCTCGGCAAGTTCAGTAGTCTCAACAGGCTTCTGTGCTTCCTCATCCTGGGTGATGACAACTTCAGGCTCGAGTTTCTCCGCAGGGCTTACTTCCACTCCAAAGATAGCGTCCGCCTCTTGCTCAATCTTCCGCAGCCTCCTGAAACCCTTGAGCGCCTTGTCCGCCTTCTTCCAGATTGGTGACGAACGCGGCAGAATCGCGAGGACCTGTTCCAGTTCCTTTTCTGCCATGTTTTCCGGGTCTTTATGAATACAATGGGCAAGCAGACTTCTCGCATGCGAATCGTCCATCTCCTCGTCGCTATCTTCACCCCAGCCGGTTTCGATGCGGCGCCGCTTAGCACGGTGGGCCCTAGATGACTCTTCCACTTCATCTTCAATGTCCGTGGAAGGAGCCCGACTGATTGGCCGACTCTCTTGCTCTTCAGTACCGCGTGTCAACTGACTGCGGCTCTCGTCGTCCGATTCCTCTGGTTCAAACATTTCAATCATCTGGCGATGAAGACCACGGGCCACACGAGGCTTAGGTGCGGACGCCTTCCTTCGCTCGTCGGCAAATGCATTGACAATCTTTGGAGGCTTCTTTCCACGTCTGGTGCTGGGATCGAATGCGCCCAATCCCCTACGACCGCCACGACCAAGACCTCCGTTGCGCCCTCTAGGAGTGTTACCTCCAAACGCATCGAAGCCTGGTGCAAGAAGCGCAGGGGGTCGAACGTCCTCGTCCTTCTTCGGCGGTCCTGGGATGTTGAGTCTTCGACGCTTCTCGGCGTGAAGTTCGGGATCCAGCAGCTCGAGTATGGTAGGCGCAGCTAACTTGGTCTTGATGTCTCCTAGAAGCTTTTCCTGTAGTTCCTGTTTCAAAACATCCAGAGCGGCCTGTACAGGGTCCAGCGAGTCTGCTCTCTGCTTCTTTTCCCATTCCAGATCCTCGGCTTCTTCCTGTTCTATCCGCTCCTCTATGGCCTTTCGCTTCTTGTCTGCTACTACACGCTCGGGGCTGGGGCTCCGCTCGTAGTTGGGATCGCCGTACTGGTTACACTCCATGTTCATCGTGTATGTGAACAGAGCCTGCATATGCAATTCCTTGTAGCATCGAACAGTCTCTTCCTCGCCGCGCTTCGACTCTTCAAAGGTGATGTAATAACCCGTTGGGTCACATCTGACCGACGTCCAGCGAAAATTCTTTAAGCGCTTCTTGAGATGTTCGATTGTAGTGGCGAGCACGGGTACATAAATGTGTGCGAGGAAGATGTAAGGCTTTCGTTTCAGCGTGGGCTTGATCGGGTCTCGTTCGATGAGGAAGGAAAGTGCTGCCTTTCGTGTCAACGGTTCTCGAGGCATCGGTATTGGTGGGCGCGCGCCTTTCCCAGAGGGTCCTTTGGGAACATTGGCTGGCAGGTCAAAGTTTCCAGGAGTCGCGGGCGTCGCAGAGCTGGCTGTTTTGGCGGCAAATTTGGCGCGCAGCTTCTCCTCTTCCTTGCGAGTTTGCTGGACCGCCATATCTACCAGCCTCTTACATCTTCGCCCTTCGCGATCCGATTGGACCTTGATTGTTTGTTGTGCAAGACGCTGGTTAGTGCCTTCTCGCTCGGCTCGCTTTGCTGAAGTAGTCGCCTTCATTCCCGTTGTGCCGCGTGCAGGCGGGGTGTCGCGAAACTTGACCAGGCATATTCCAAGCGGACTGCCATTGTCGGGGTGCACTTGGTTGCGCACAGTCTCTACCTCGCCGTATGTGGAGAAGAATGCACGAAGTTGGACATCTGGAGTCAAGGGATCGAAGCCTGTGACAACAACCTGAGTGGCAGGCCCTGGACCGCACGAAATGCGCTGGTCGAAAGAATAAGGCTTGGCGACATATGGGGCTATCCTGAGTTTCGACTTGGGGGCGCCGGTGAAGGAAGTCTTGATGACATAATTGCCAGTGGTATAGCCGGCAATGGCCAGACGCGGATCGGGAGGCGGAGATGGGTCGCCCTGTAACACAAGTTAAGTTAGCCTTAGCGTCACAGGGCGACCACATCTATGTATGTATATGTAACCTTCACGTACCTTGTCCAGTATTGTGCTGTATTTCGCCGTTCCCTTCGCTCTCGCGCGCTTATCGAGTTTTGGGTCAAGCTGTGCGTCGTAGGTGGAGCGCTGGCCCAGCACACCGTCGGCTGGGAAGACTGATCTCCGCGTCTCGGGCGGCGTGTTTATGGGGGTGATGGTATCGGCGACATTGTTGGGCGCGCTCGATGGCGCGGTGTGTGTAGAGGATGAGGTCGCGTGCATCGTCTCATGCGAGAGCTTGGAAGAGCGCGGACTGGGCAGCTTGCCAGGCGGAGAAGAGTCTGAGCTGGTCAAGGGTGTGAGGGCGTGTAGAGAATGGTTGTGGCCAGAACGCGACATGCTGGGAGGCGCAGAGAAAGTGGACGAGGCGGGCGTAGGTGTAGAGGAGTCCGAGTCAACGTCGTCTAGCAGATAGCTAGGGCGCTGCGCATCGTTCTGTGGTGAATCTGAGTTCTTCCTATGCCTGAGCCTGCGCGTTTCACCCGCTGCCGTCACTGGGGCAGCCAAAGCCGAGTGGAAGGGGGCAGGCGATTCGGCGCGATGCGAGGCAGCTCGCCGCAATGACCTGTCTTCGTTTTCGCCGCGTCTTCTGCCTGACATGAACCTGATATCAAGGTCCAGTCTCTGATGGCTACGCCGCAACAGCGCACCTGGAAATCAATCGGCTTTGCTGTCAGCACGTGTATGCTCCCGCCATTCCTGTGTGATGGCCTCGAATGATAGACGGAGGGTGGGTAGGGGCGCTGCGCGCTGCTGTGCTCGATGCAGCTGCAGGCCTCAAGCGTAACTGGGATATATGGACAACGCGCACCCACGCGGTGAGGACGTGTCAGAAGGGCCGGGCGAGGGCGGGAAGGGGCAAACGAGAGCAGGAGGCAGAAAAGATGAAATGGGCGATTCAGTCCTCGGCGCTCTGCTCGCACAGATGGGGCGGGTGTTGAGTGAGGGCTGTCGCTCAGGAATCTGAGGTTCCAAGGTGAAGTGCGGATCCCGGCCGCCAAGCTAGCGTCTTAGGGAGAAAAGGAGAGTGCTTTCGTCGCCAACCATCCCTCTTCAACTCAACCCTCGCTGAGCATTGCACCTCCAAAACACGGCCAACGCGGTCGCATAGACTCCTGCATCGACCATGCCCTGAAACCACCGTCCCAGGACCGACTTTCGCATTCGCGCAACCTGCTTCGTTGCAGCACGCACCACGCATTGCCTGCCAGCCCGGCGGCATCATCGCGATCGTCTTGCGCATGCAGCCACGCTAGCACTGCCGCACAGTCAGACAGGAGGCTATCGCCTTGGGGAATGAGAAAAATGGAGTGAAAAGACCAGGAGTGGAACCAAGACATGACTAGTTCACGAGGTCGCATCGCACGTGAGGATTGAACATTGTACCTAGGTATGCTTGGGGAAGCGAGCCAAATGTTGCAATCGTGAAGGTGTCATGGAGGAAGCGCCGACGAACACACCGCAAGTGCAGCGCATGCGAAATGCAGTACATTCCGCAGTCTCCGCAGTCACCGCAGCCTTGAGCGCAAGCACCACAAAAAATACGCTGCGTGCGCCAGAGATGCCAATATACAGCCACATGGCTTTCAATGGGGGGTACGCGACCACTCCATCTAGATGATAAAGCATTCAATGCCATGACGTGACCCTCTCTAATCCACAAACTTGCCCTCGACCCACCCCCTCCTCTTAACACCCAACTCAACCGCCGCACTCCCCCAGTCCTCACCATGGTTATGTCCGGACTTGCCATCCTGGCCTCCAATCCCCGCCCTCATAAGCCCCTGCTCGTCCGTCAACAGCGTGAGCAGCCCAAAGATAACCGGGACATTATTGTCGAGCTGCAGCCTCATAAGCCCATGGCTCACAGCCTCGGAGATGTACTCAAAGTGCATCGTCTCCCCCTTGATGAGCGTGCCAATAGCGATGATGGCGTCAAACGGCTGGTTCGACGTCTTGGTAGCAGACTGGCCCGCCAGCGACGTGAGGTCTGACGTGGAGCCCAGGAGGTCCGCTGCTGCGCCTACGACGCCTGTGTTGGAGGATTGGATTTGGGAGGCCGAGTAGAGTTGCTTGACCGCGTAGGGTAGCTCGTAGCTTCCTGGGACGCTCTGGACTACTATGTTCTCGTCCTTGACACCCGCTTCCTTCAGCTTCCTCTTCGTTCCCTCGAGGAGCGCGTCGATGATCTTGGTGTTCCATCGCGCGTGGACGATTCCGATGCGTAGTGCTGATCCTGTTTGATCCTCGCGTCAGCATGAAGCTCTCTCTACGTGACTTGACATTGCGGTGATAATGGTACTGGTGGTGGTGGGGGCGGGGTTTGGTTGGTGTGCGAGAGAGCTACGGACCATCGTACGTCTTGGGCGCGCCGGGACCCTTGAGAGATGCCATGATGACTTGGTTTGATGTGTCTGGGTGTACAAGAGAAGAGTGAGAGTGGATCTGAACGTGTGTGGGTATGAATCACAAGCTCGGGTTGTTGGAGCGGGCTGAAGAATGCAGGAACCGCACACCTTCCTTGGAGCTTGCCCCGCAACCGAGAGGCAGGGATCCCGCATCTCGCAATGGTGTCATCGCGTCAGGGGTGCGAAACGCCGCGCCGTGACCAGACCCTCACCAAAACATGTGGCGCCGACGTTAGCAACTACGCAACCACGACCCTAGAGAAAAAGCATTGAAGAGAAATTTTGTTCATTCAGTCTAGCATCAAAAAGGCTGCGCAAGAACGCATCGCCCCGTGTACTAGATATCGTAAAGCTCAGTGCCCATATATAGAAGCTACATCCCGAGCTATCCTTCGTAAATCCCACGTGTAGTTCAAACCCAAATTACACACAGCTTCTCCAGCCGAGAGAACGCCATGTAAACCATACAACCGCTTGCTTACTCGACAGTCACCGACTTGGCAAGGTTGCGGGGCATGTCGACGTTGACGCCCTCGGCAACCGCCATCCAGTAGGACATGAGCTGCAGAGGAACAACGTTGATGAGACCCTGGAGAACATCGACGTTGCTGGGCACCTCGATCTTGTCTGTCTTGTCGGCAGGGAACTCGGGATCGTCTACGTTGCAGATGATGATTGGCCGTCCGCTACGGGCAATGACCTGCTGGTATGCGTTGAGTGACTTGGCGAAGATGTCGTCGCGGGTGAGGATCATGACAATCGGGAGGTTCTCGTCAACCAGAGCCAACACACCGTGCTTGAGCTCTCCAGACATGACAGCCTCGCAGTGGAGGTACGAGATTTCCTTAATCTTCAGGGCACCCTCGAGGGCGGTAGCGTGCTGAGAGCCACGGCCGAGAAGGAGCAGAGACTTCTGGTTCTTGAACCGCTCACAGAGCTTCTTGATGGGCTGGTCGAGCTTAAGCACCTCCTTAAATTGCTCAGAGATCTTGCCGAGACCCTCGACAATCTCCTCGCGCCTCTTCTGCTTGGATGCACGGTCCTCACTGAGGGAGAGCGCGAACATGACCATGCAGACGAACTGCGAAGTGTAGGCCTTGGTCGAGGCGACACCGATCTCGGGGCCGGCGTTGATGTGGACACCGCAGTGGGTGAGGAGAGAGATGGAGGAACCGACGTTGTTGACGATACCAACAGTAAGGGCACCACGCTCCAAGCAGTAGCGGAGAGCACCAAGCGAGTCAGCAGTCTCACCAGATTGGGAGACGAAGACGCACGTGTCGTCACGGAAGACTGGTGCTTGACGGTCGAGGAAGTCGGAGGCCAACTCGACGGCAATGGGGATCTCGGTAAGCTCCTCGAAGACACCACGGACAGCCATGCAAGAGTGGTAAGAAGTACCGCAAGCAATGAAGATGATCCTCCTGCATCGCCTGATGGTAGAGAGGTACTGACGGAGACCACCGAGAGTGACGGTCTTGTTGACGGGGTCGAGACGTCCACGCATAGCGTTGACGACGGACTCGGGCTGCTCGAAAATCTCCTTCTGCATGAAGTGGTCGAATTGGCCCTTCATGATCTCCTGGAGCTGGATCTCCAACGTCTGGATGGTACGGACGTTGGAAGATCCGTCATCCTTGTGCAGACGGTGGATGTTCAGCGAACCCTCGTGGATGTGTGCAATATCGTCGTCCTCAAGGTACAGGACCTTCTTGGTGTGCTCGACAATGGAAGATGGGTCGGAGGAGAGGAAGAACTCGGTGGGCATCGGGGCACCATCGTCGGAGAGGAAAGCGCGCGATTGCGATCGGTGGAGGAGGGACTTGTCTGGGGGAGCGAGCAAGTTGTTGGACTTCTTCAGGGCAACGTTGTGGGACGCGCTCTCGGCGGGGAGAGCGGCACCCTCGTCGTTGTACTCAACATCGACAAAGTCGACCTTCATCTTCTTCTGTGTTCGGACACCGATGACGAGGGGAGAACCCTTGCGGGCAGCAACAACCTCATGGGGGTAGTGGACGGACTTGCAGAGAAGACCGAAAGCACCCTGGAGCTCCTTGATGACAGCCTTGACGAGAGCGGGGAAGCTCAGATCGGGGTGCTCGGTGTAGATGTACTTTGTGAGCTTGGCAATGGCCTCGGTATCCGTCTCGGTCTCGAACTTGAAGCCCTTGCTCTCGAGCAGAGTCTTGAGCTCCTTGTAGTTTGTGATGATACCGTTGTGGACGACGGAGAACTCCCAGTTGGCGTCGGACCTGGTGCAGGGCGTTAGTATCTGGGGGTTTGGGGCGGTGCAATGAGGAGTCAGGGAATGACATACCTGTGGGGATGGCAGTTGACGCGCGAGGGAGGACCGTGGGTGGCCCATCGAGTGTGAGCAATACCGGCGTGCGAGTCAAAGACCTTGTTCAGGTCAAAGTTCTGCTCCTCGACAAGCTTCTTCAGCGAGGCGACCTTGCCGACCTCCTTGACGGCGTAGACCTCATTCTTCTTGTCGCCGTCGATGGCAAGACCGGCCGAGTCGTAGCCACGGTATTCTAGACGTTGCAGACCTGCAAAAAGCACTGTTAGCGATCGTCGCCCTCTACGCCCCACCAAGCACCGCGGGCCAGATCCTCTGATGGGAAAACGCGCGGCTTGGGAGCGGGGGGGGGAAGAATGGACAGTCTCAACGTACCATTGATCAATGTGTCGAGAATGTACTTCCTGTCCTTCTCTACCAGGTAGTTGATGTAACCGAAGATACCGCTGTTGGCAACGTGTCTTGTCAGCTTCAGAGCTCTCCGTCTTGTACCTTCGCAGCAGCTCCCGGGTGGGGCAGTGGGACTTACCACATGGCGAGGAAACGAAAGAACGGTGTTGATTATGAATGGAAGCGATTGTAAGGTAGTCGGGGATTCAATTGGCGGCAGCAGCAAGAAGAAGGTTATGGGTGAGGAGGGGTTAAGAGGGATAAGATGGGAGAGAGGGAGAAAGAGCGGTGGTGTGTTTTACTTATATCTTCCAGGCCGGCCAAGCACTGAGCATGCCCCAGCGACGCCCTTCTCCACTCCACCTTGCTAGTGCTCGCCAATGCAGCGTATCGCAACCACCCGTGACGCCGCTCTACCACCCTTGAATCTCGTACCTTCTCGTGCCCTGCACCCGCACCATCGACTGACAATGCTCGTCATGGCCTGGCACCCCCTCGGAACCACCAGCCTTGAGAAACCCTGTCCCATCGGATTGTGCAACATCTGAGCGGCCAATAGTCCCCGTTGCTGTTCCTGGATTGATCGCCCGCTATGCCCATCGTTTCTCAGGGACCGCGAGGCGCAGCACCTCCAAAATAGTAACGCTAGCCCCGATTTCTCGACTATTACCATGTCAAGATGCCAGAATGCCAGAAATTCTCTTCTCGATAATGCTACATCGCGGCCACTATACTGCTCGTGTCTTGATGGCCATCGCTTTCGCCGATGACGATGACGCCGCCGCCGCCGCTCACGATTTTGCTTACGGGATGCTTTTCTAAATCTGCTTTGCGAGTAATTCTCCACGCCAATTGCCCATAATACACGACTCCTACCTCCTACGTCAGCAGCCCCCCGGGCGCGGCTCCCAACACGGGACCAACACCGCAGATCATCAGCAATGCCAAACCTATTTTCCTTCCTTCTGTCGCAGGATTCCAAGCTGGTCGTTTTTGAACCATGGCCATGGTTCCAGCAAGGCCTGGCTAGCCATACTTTGCATCATCGTTACGGCGTGCTTTGAGAAAAAAAAAAGTGACATGAGGAAAAGAAAACACACATGGGTATTAGAGTGGAGAACAAACCCATGGAACGTAGCTGCACCCTCTTGTCCCACTAACGGCGGAGGTTTACCCGCACACCAGCTCTCCACCCCGTGTAATGTCTTAATCAGACGGTGAGAAAGGCCATACAGCACACATTGTTGCCCTGCGAATATGCATCTCATGCAGAAAGCAGGCAGCTTGAACAACAAAAAGAACTTTGTTGCAGGCCGTCTTCCGTCTTTCGCTTACCCCGCCGCGGCGAATCATCAATGCCAACACTCAACGTGTAGCATCAGAGCCCCGAAGCGTTGTGACGTTTTTTTCTTGCCCTTGCTGAGCTGGAAACGGTGAGCTGTCTAGGCTTTTGGTTGCGCGCCTGTTCCGCTCTGGCCCCAAAACTTAGCTTGGTTGACCTGCAGGTGTGAGATTCAGCTAGAGGACGAGGGAAGGCGTGCCGGGTGGGGCTGCTCAGATGCATGCCCACCTGGACACCCGCCGCCACGGCGTTGAGAGAGTAATGTAGTGCCCGAGGCCACATTGCCCTTGACCGCCTTCAGCTGCTGCTGTTTGCCTGCTGATTTCTCACGACCCGCATGTCTCAAACCCACGGGCAAAAAAATAAGTGGCGTGTAATGCGAAGCTTCAGCCGCGCGCTGCTTCAGCCTTGTAAGCAATAAATCCCGTTTGTTCAATCTTGCCTTGTTCCGATCTTGCCGCGCCCTGCATGTACTTCGTGTCCTACTCGCCATGCATAGTAGCTATCGTATTGCCCCCCAGCTGGGAGCTAGTCAGTCCGCTGCATTTTCGGAGAAATACCACGACAAACCACCTCATTCCTGTTTCAGGTGGCGTCTTGACTCCCCACTGGGCAGTGGCGGCTTGCACGATACACCTGGCTGGCCGACTATGGCATCGTGTCTCGTCTACATGAGACTCACATTGTTATCGAAAAGACACATTTTTTCGCATGCGTGGTTTGGGTTGGAACGTCATTTATCAAAAGAAAAGAAGAGACTAGACTAGTCCTACACTCGACCTACAACCGGGCATGAGCCTAGCCGCTTCTATTTATCCAAAGATGCACGTGCCAGGTTTTCTTACAACGTTATCTACAACCAAAACTCCCTTAGCTCCTCATCCCTCAAATCATATGCAAGGACAAGATTGTTGATATCGATCGCTGAAATGCTACACATGATACAAAATAGTAATGAACACTTTGATATCCACTAGCGGCTGTCGCAGTAGCCAGGCGCCTTGGGAGCACCACCTTGGATCCAGCTGTTGATCGTCAGGGTCGTGGTGTATGCCATGCCGACTGCTCCGACGATGCACAGAGTGACGTCAAGGGCACGGGCGGTCGTGGTTCGTGCAACAGCTCGGTAGTGGAGCATGGGCTAGATATTGTTAGTAGGGCATTGCTGCTAGAGCTGAGTTGAACTTACGGGGTAAATGAAGACCAACGGGATACAGGCGAAACTTCCTACGAGACTGACAAACTTATCCAAGTCACCTGCACCGGCCCAGGCAAGGGTGGCGCAGACCAAGACCATGAAGAAGCGGAAAAAGTTCTTCTTCCACTTCACGTACGGATTGTACTTGCCGGTTCTGCTGAACAGTTGCTGGCTAGTGATCTCGATCGCAGGGTAGATCTGCAGTGGCGTCGAGAGCAAGATGGCGAGCGAATAGATGAACTGGACACCATTGACGAACTTGTTGTCCTGCGGCATGTTAAGCAGCACAACCGTCTTGGTCTTGGATCCGAAGGCCGCGTAAGAAAGAGCACCTGCACTAACGAAAACGACGGTGATGATGATCATGACGCCTCCAAGAACCTTGGGAAACTTCTTGGGGTCCTTCATGCCGGTTTGGATAGGAATGATGAGACCGATGCCTTCAAAGGTGAAGATTGCTGTACCAATGAACAAGGTCCAGTCTTTGGCGTTGAAGTTGACAATGTCGGAGATGCCGCCCTGATCGACAATAGTGAATAGATCGTAGTAGTACAGGTAGACTAGGCCCATGAGAATAAACAGATCAGCCACCAAAGCCAGTTTTTGAATGTTGTTGATGTTGCGGTAGAGCGAAAGGGGCAAGAATATAACCATCTGCATCATGATCATGTACTTGATGTCGATGAAGGTTTTGCAGTTGGACACTGCGAGCACAAAAGCTTGCAGATTCTCAGAGACGAAGACGATATAGGCGGACGAGAAGCCTATTTGCGAGATGACGAGGGAAGAGTTGATCATGTTGCGCATCCAGTCACCGTAGAGATGGAAGCCCATGTCACCAAACGAGTGCTCGACCACGAGACGAGTAGAAACCAGCAATACGAAGCAGGCGTATGAGAGACCAGCCACAGCAAGGAGGACAAAGTTGGAAAAGACCATGCCACCGTTCAAGAAAGCTCGCGGCAGAAAAAGCACACCGGTACCAACAAAAGACTTGAGGAGTAGCAGGGCCGCACCTGTGGGAGTACCTGTACCAGTCTTCTTGGGCTTGCGCCTCCTTCGCTTTCCGGGTGTCAGCAGAGCACTCGACTCGCCGTACTCTCGGTCTTCGTCCTCGCTTTGCACGCCAGAGTCCAAGGCATCAGACGAGAAGTATTCATCCGGTCCGAGCACCTCGTCGTCTTCTTCCAGAGATTCACCAGCGAAGTGGCCATACAGAGTCAGGAACTCGAGGAAGTTGCTGGTAAAAACTGGAGGGGGCGGGCGAGAGTGCTGGACAGTGCCGTATCCCGATGGCCCGGGTGCGGGCGAAGGACTGCCCACGGCTCTGCGAATGTAGTTTCGTCTGAATCCGCCCGGCTGTCGGATCGAGTCGATATCCAGCTGTTCGTCCTCGGGCTTGCGACGAGAGCCGTGGAAGCTCTTACTGCGCTGCATCTTGCCCTGCTCCTCTGCTTGCTGCTGCTCGCTCCACCTGTAGATCTGTCGCGTGATGTCGCCGCCCTGAAGCTGCAAGCTCGAAAACTGCTCTTCGTCTTCCTCTGGCCTCATGCCCGTGGATTGTGCATCGTCGTCGCCAATGTATCCACGGTTCGACCTGCTGGGCGATGCATAGTGCCCTACCAAATGCCGACGCACAATCTCGGGGTCTTCGTAAGGGACGGGAGAGCGGCCGCGGCCGTCAAAGGAGCCGTAGTTACTGGGTGGGCCGCGGATGGGCGCATCTTGGGCGGGAGACAGAGGCCGTATCGGAGGCGTGCCGAATCGTGGAGGGGAATTCCCGAGCGACTCCTTCAGTGCCGACGAGAGATTGGACTCGGATGGCCCAGGAAGCGAGGATTGGGGGTCTGCGCGCCCGGGTAGCGGTGTCTGTATTGAAGGCGAGTTGGCCGTCTGGGATGGCGTGGGGATCTGGCGTACGGCAGGTGTGCCGTTGGGTAGGGAAGGGACGGGTGAACCCAGTCTCGCAGTCGAGCTTGCGCGGATAGATTGGGCCTCAGCTGGCGAATGGCGGCCAGAGGCCCGCGGCGACGAAGACTCTGCCTGCGGATTTGCAGATGGAGAGCGCTCGCCCGCCATCGTGTGTCGCGCCTGCTGTCGGGATGCTTGGGTGCGGCTGCGATAGAGACAGGAGCTTCGGTTATCTGCGTCTAACGTCGCGATGCGGGAGCCGCAGCCGTGCAAGTAGCTGCGAAGAAAAAAGCTGGCGCAAGCGGTGATGGATGCGTGCTGCAAGACTTGCACACCAAACGCGCGACCTGTAGAGATCAGAGGAAGACGCGAGGAACAAGCAACGAAAGCTGAGAAGGGCGGCTTCGACGACGGTGCCGAGAGATTGAGGTCATTCGTCGGAGCCGTCTGGCGTGGGGCGCGGGATGACCATGTCACGCCCGTGGACTGTGGACTGAGCCCTGCATTTTGTCTCCAATCGCGAGGCTAAGCCGCTAAGTGAGGCAAGCATGCCATCTTGATGACTTCCTGCTTGGATGGAGCTCCAGCGTCATCGCTCTTCGGCGCTGTTTCATAGCTGCCACATCCTCTCGTTCGGAGCGAGTTTCACTTTTCTGGTCCAACTGCAAACCATACTAAAGCCACCGGGAGCTTATCGCCATCGGCGGATCCCGCGCCTACGCTCTGACCGGAACGAACACAGCAACAACACGTGCCAGGGACCAGGTTTACGCATGCTCGGACCATGACCGATGCGGATCGTGACCAGCTGACGAGGCGCACACTGCCGAGGACGAGATCCAACTTTGCGACCCGCACAGCACGAGACGACAGTGAACGTCTACATCGACGCTCGTTTGTGCAACACTCACCACCGCCACCGACTGAAGAGACCCCGCTCCTTCCTGACAGTGGACGGCATCATCCACAAGATGGAAATGCCTTGGACGGATCGCAGGAGACGGAGGAAAGATTGGGAGGCACGAGTAGCTGGTTCTCTACTCTGTTCACCTCGTCGTCGCGAGCGCGTCCAGAGCATAAAACCACCAACGACGGCAAGAGACACTCAATCACCGAAATCTCCAAACCAAGGCCTGGAGCCTTTCCCAGACCCGTTGGGGGCACGGAAAAACTAGGCACATTTGCTGGCGTCTTCGTACCCGTCACTCTCAATGTCTTGTCCATTTTGATGTTTCTGCGATTTGGCTTCCTCCTCGGGCAAGCTGGTTTAGTTGGTATAATGGGCATGCTGATTGCTGCCTACGCTATCAACCTTTTGACTACGTTGAGTATCTCTGCTGTCGCGACCAACGGTACTGTAAGGGGTGGAGGTGCCTATTACCTCATATCGAGGAGTCTCGGGCCAGAGTTTGGAGGAAGCATTGGCATCGTCTACTATCTTGGTTCGGTGTTCAATACCTCTCTGAACGCCGTAGGTCTTATCGATTGTCTCATCGAGAATTTCGGTACCCATGGAGGTAACATGGCAGAGTGGCTGCCCCAGAGCTATTGGTGGCAGTTCTTGTGGGCTACCGTGATTCTGGTAGCGTCTACAATCGTATGCCTGGCTGGTAGCGGACTGTTTGCCCGTTGCAGCAATGGCTTGCTGGTCATCCTGCTAGTTGCAGCTGTCAGCATTCCCGTATCCGCTGTGGTGTTACCGCCGTTCAATGATCCCAAGGAGAACATTGTGTTTACAGGCCTCAGTATCAATACCTTTCGTCAGAACCTGCTTCCTCACTTTACCCGAGGCGCAGCAGGCAGCGTGGATCACCACCGCGAGAACTTCCAAGATCTGTTCGGTATTCTCTTTCCTGCCACGGGAGGAATTCTTGCTGGTGCTAGCATGAGTGGAGACTTGAAGCACCCAAGCAAAGCCATTCCAAAGGGCACCTTGTGGGGCATAGGATTGACCTTTGTCCTCTATACTCTCGTCATTTTCGCCATGGCAGCATCGATAGCCCGGGAAACACTCTACAACAACACCAATGTCATCCAGCTAACCAACATTTCTGGTGCGGTCATACTTGCTGGAGAGATGGCAACTTCATTGTTCTCAGTACTCATGGGTGTCATTGGCTCGGCCAAGCTCCTGCAGGCCCTGGCTCGCGATCATCTCATTCCTGGTCTCTCTTTGTTCGGCCAAGGTACCAAGAAGTCAGACGAGGTAGGCTTTCCACATACTTGACTTGGAATGCGTATGCTGACTTGGTTTCTGATGCTGCGCAGCCAATCTACGCTATTGTCATTACATACATCATTGCTCAAGTCACGATGTTTGCCGACATAAACCAGATTGCATCGTTCATCACAATGACGGTATGTTGCCTCTCCTGCCCCAATCTGCGACTCCGGTTCGCAGAATACATTAGAAGCTTCTCAAGCCCCATGAAACATTTGAAACGGCCCTTCGATTCCAGGTCGATGTCTATTTTTCAACTCCATGAACTAATAGTTGAAAGTATCTGATGACTTTTCTCGTCACCAACCTGGCTTGTTTTCTGCTAAAAATCGGATCTGCTCCAAACTTCCGACCTTCATTCCACTACTTCAATTGGCAAACCGCAGCGATAGGAACGGTTGTTTGCGGAGCAACCATGTTCTTCGTAGATGGTTTTTACGCTTCCGGCTGCGTAGCTTTGCTAATGATCATCTTCCTCTTGATCCACTACACGACTCCTCCGAAACCGTGGGGCGATGTCAGTCAGGGTCTCATCTACCATCAGGTTCGGAAATATTTACTTCGCCTGCGGCAAGAACACGTCAAATTCTGGAGACCGCAAATCCTGCTATTGGTCAACGACCCCCGGCGACAGTACAAGATGATTCAATTCTGCAACTCCTTGAAGAAAGGAGGCCTCTTCGTGTTGGGACATGTCATTGTCTCCGACGACTTTGGTGAAGCTGTCCCTGAGGCTAGACGGCAACAGCAGTCCTGGACCAAGTACATCGATTTCTCTAGGATTAAAGCGTTTGTAAACATTGCCATCTCGCCTACAGTAGAGTGGGGCGCCCGCAACCTCGTCCTTGGTGCCGGTCTTGGTGGGATGCGACCAAACATAGTTGTCATGGGCTTCTACAATCTACCGGAGCTCAGGCAGGCACAGCCATCAGTTGGCATACCATCGCCCCAGCCATCGCGACCATCTAGCAAGGCAGCAAACCACCCTGTGTCTCGGAAGGCTATACAATCAGCGGCAAGACGACGCGTCACCGATAACACACATAGTGCGCTACCTACAGATGCCATGAAGCCTGAGAACGCAATCTCGATCCGCAGCTACGTAACCGTTATAGAAGACCTTATCCTAAGATTACAGGCAAATGTAGCCATAGGAAAAGGGTTCCATGACCTCGAGGTGCCGCCCGCGAAGCCTACAGCGAAGCAAAAAGCGTTCAACATGATGGGTCTGGGAGACATCGAGATTGATGACCCTTCGAAAAAGTACATTGATCTTTGGCCCATTCAAATGTCGGCAGAGGTCGCCACTACCGGTGACGAGCCTGTTCGGAAGAACGTGCTAACGACCAACTTCGATACGTACACCCTCATCCTTCAACTTGGCTGCATCTTACACACTGTACCATCCTGGAAACGTATATACAAGCTGAGAGTATGTGTCTTTGTCGAGTATGAAACGGATGTGGAGGAAGAACGTGGGCGCGTAACTACTTTGCTGCGTAATCTGCGCATCGAGGTGAGTAGTTCTCGGGATCCTGAGATTGAACACGACTAACACATACTCTTGCAGGCTGAAGTCCATGTCTTTTGGCTATCGTCCGGCGACTTGAGCATGTACGAGGTCATTATCAATGGGCGCGACGAAGGAGACTTTGATCAAACAGGGCGAGACATCGACTACTCTCTGGAAGATGAACGCTGGTGGCAAGACATCAAGCGACTTCGTCAACCAGAAAACCTAAGCGCTAGTCAGGAACTGGAACAGACGGTCGACATTCTCGAAGCTGTGACAAATTGGCCTATTGCCTCGTTTCAACATGGTAGGCAGGAAGCAAACCCGAAGCGCTTCTCTGCACTCAGAAAGATGCTACGCAAGGCCAAGCGCAGGTCTTCAGTTGGCAATATCGGAGATGCTGGTAGACTTGCTATGAGAAGCCAGAGGCTGCCTGCTGATCTGCTTGAAGATAGCGACAGTGACACTCAGCCATCTTCGCATGGAGAAGGGAGAGAAGAAGGCGAGGCATCAGACAGTGAAGCTGTTGTCAGTGGCAGTAACTTTGACGAATACGACCTAGACGCATCAGACGAGGAGAGTGATCCAGACAGCCAGATCCCATCACCCCGGAGGCGAAAGACCGCACCAAGTACTTCATTCTTCTCCCGGCAACTTGATCTACGCAAGGCCATCTGGAAGAATACACCAAAAGACGACAGACCCACGGCGCAATCCGTAACGCCACTCAAGCCACATCCCGACGCCAGCGTATCCGACACAGCCGTCCCCGACGCATTGCAGCGCCCAAACCCCCAAAGCATAGCCAGTTCCTCCTCGCAGCCCTCGAGTTCCTCCCGCGTAAACCCGGCCGCCAGACCACTTCCCATGCATCGCCAGTCCCTGCCCAAATTCACCTCGAACCCCACGCCCCGGACCGCGGTATCCACGGAAGAAGAAACAGCCGGGCCGTCAATAATGTTTGTCGACACGCCCAAGCCCAGCACGAACACTACACAAGATCCGCTGGAAACCGGCGCTGCCGGCGCTGCCGCCGCCGCCGCAGCCACATCTTCCTCTTCTCCCACCATTCCAGCCGCGACCAGCAGTCCGCAATCCCACACGCCGGTAGCAGCATTCTCACTGCCAACCGGCACAACCGCCTCCCCGGCCTCCGGCTTTCCCGCCCACCAATCTATCCCGCTTTCCTTCAACGACCTACCCTGCCGCGCCCAGCACCTCATCCTCAACGAACTGGTGCGCCGCCATAGCGACGACACGGCTGTTGTGTTTACCACGCTGCCGAGCCCGATGGAGGGCACGTGTCAGAGCGAGGCTGAGAGCGTAAAGTATATTAGTGATTTGGAGGTTTTGTGTCAGGGCTTGCCGCCGGTGTTGCTAGTTCATAGTAATAGTATGACTGTGACTATGAATCTATGAGGATATAATGGGGGAGACTGCAAGGGGGGGTATTTTTCTTTTGTTTTCTTGGTAGTATGAAGTTAGCATTAGTGGGGCAGGTAGGCAATTTGATACGTGTGTTTTGTGTAAATGTCGTCTCTCGAAGGGGGTGGATGTATTAATTATATCAAAGTAGAAAACCAGACATAAAAATCTCCAGTTTTCTTTACTCGCTTTCATCATTATCATCATCCTCTTCACTGCTGGAATCCTCTTGTGCTTTCCCAACAACATCCTCTTCTTCCTCTTGATCCGGTGTCCCCGTCATAGTAAAAGATTTCAAACAAGTAATCCTCGTACCCGTCGAGTACTGCCCCAACAACGTACCCACTTGCAACGCGGTAAAACCCTTGGCTTCACTGGCATCCGCTTTGCCCGCCAAATCGCCTGTTCGCAGCGCCCAGAAACGTACTGTGCCGTCGCTGCAGCCCGTGACGACGAGGAAAGTTCCGTGAGCGGAAAGCGGGATGATTTCAAAGTCCTTGATACGACCTGTCATTCCCGCTGCGGGACCACCAATCTGCGCGACTAATCTGCTAGTGGGGATAGTATCGTCTTTGGTCGGTTTTTGGTCTCGTTGTTGCTGTGCTTGCTGGGCAGGCTGGATAGTTTCGCTCGTGTCGTAGACAAGTACACGACCGTCCTCTGTCGAAACCAGCAGATACGAAGACGAAGAATGATCTTCCGACGACGACGAAGACGACGGTAGATAATGCATCTGATGAATTTTTGTGCGGGGCGCAGGCGCAATCTTGGCTTTGGGCTTGGAATCGATGTTGAAGACCACGATGCCGCGCTCGAAGCCTACGGCGAATTCCTCGCCCGCCGTGTCCCAGATGACGCGGCGGCCTTCGCCTGAAGCAAAGCGGCCCTCGCCTACGGCGGTAAGAATATTGCGGTCAAAGTTTAGGACACCGGCTTTTTTGCCTGTTACCAGGTTCCAGAGACGCATACACTTTTCTCCTTTGCCGACGCTGAGCATGAGCTTCATGCTGGGATGCACGGCGAAATCGTTGATGCCAGAGGGGACTTCGCCGGGGCCGGCTGTGTCTCCGCTGGGCCGACCCTGGGGCTTTGGGATCGGGGCTTTGATGGTTGAGAGGGCGGTCCAGTCGCGGGTCCTGGTGATGGCGATTGTGCTGTCTTCGGCGGAACTGAGGAGCTTGCTTCGCGTGGGGAAGTAGAGCGCTGTGATGTTGGAGGAGTGGTGCAGAAGCGATCCAAGTTCCTTGTTCTTGGGATTCTCCGTGATGGAGCCCCCATGGAGGGTGGGTAGGTTGGGCCGCAGCTTAGAGGCGACGGGCGGTGCCGTCGAGATGGAGTACAGGTTTATCCGCTCATCTGTGCTGCCTGTTGCGAGCGTGACCTTGGAGGTTTCGTCTGAGAGCGGGGAAAGGGCCATGCAGCGGATCGAGGATGCATGGGCGTTGAAAAGAAAGGTGTCAGTAAAGTCGACTTTTGGCCTGTCGGCCTCAGGTTTGGAGTCGTCGCCTTGGCCAGTGAGCAGGCTGCCGGGGATGGATGCCGCAAAGCCGTGGAGAACCCTTTCATAGGAACCAGTGATTACTTGGATTGTCGTTGGATCCGGAAGCGCGTTGCGGTCTTCTGAGACGGTGTTCACTTGTGTTTCTTTGTTTGCGCCTGGCTTCCCGTTGGTTGCGCTTTCCTTTCTCTTGCGAAATGCGACTTCCTTGGTCACAGGCTGCTTCGGCGCTGACGCAGCATCGTCCCTGTTGCTCTTGAGGGCCTTTGCTGCGGCTGCGGTCTCGATGTTTTCCCTCTTTCTCTTGGCCATTGTCGATAATCTGATGTTGTTGTAATGCCGCGTCCTGGCAGAGTTCCAGAAGTTTTTTGATGCAGCAACCACGGCTAGGCCGGGTGGGGCCTAGCGCAAGTAGCGGTGGCCCAATGGGCCCAAGCTAGGCAAGTCTTATCACCCCAACCCTGCACTGCGGCGCGCAGCAGCGAAAGCGGGTGCTCTTTCCCTCACGTTCTCGCAAGTCCCGCGCATCAAGTTCCAGTATCGCATACCACCTTTCCATCAACCAACGCGACCAGCAACCCCGACAATTCATCACAACGGCGGCACTCGTGGATAACGGATGTCGGCCACCGTTCGTCGGCCTTCATATGTCCCTCGACAGTTTACGGGAAACCTTACGCCAGGAGAAGACAAATGAAGCCGCGTAAGTCCAAGTCCACCACTATGCATCGCGTTTGCCATTTGACCCAAGTTTTCGATGATATGCATCGATGCGACAAAGAAAAATCGCTCGTTTTGTTTTGATCACGCGTGGTGGTGGTGCTAATGTCATGTTCCTAGGCTCGCATCCACGACACTGCAGCACCATATCCGGGCGCTGTATAAGGTCACGGGCAGCTGCAATGCCGCTCTGAACGGGCACCAGCCCAGGGTAGAGGACTTCGTTTACACCGACCCAGACGAAGAAGAACGTCGTTTTCTTGACGAGAATGACATTTCAAAGTAAGATGCCTTTTTCTCTTGCACTATCGCTGCCGTGCATGTCGTTGTTCGCGTTCTTGCCGCCGCCCCATCCTACTAACACGGTCGCGTCTCCAGAGGTCGACGCTTCAACGATGCGACTCTACCCTTCCCCGTGGCCGTCACCGACAATCAACCACCACTTCCAGATACCCTGCTGTCCCAGAATCCTACCAAAGAAGCACTCGCGAAGCCGTCGCCTTCTCCAGCAATTGGCACCCCCAGCCTCGAGGATCAACTCCGCGCCGCCTCTACCTCGCCGTCTGTTGCAACGCAAACCCTACCACCAGCCGACTCATCAGTACAAAGCGACACGATCAATGTCGTCCCTCGTGTAAAGCCAGTGCATGCTGCAGCGCCTAATGTAGAAGAGGAGGAAGTAAACCAGATCAAGCCCGAAGCTGCCCCCGCTGTCCAAGATGCTGGGGGCCAGAAAGAATCAATCGTCGACAGTCCTGCAGCCAACCCCAATGATATCGCTCCCCCGACTGCGGAAGACGTAGAGGCTTCTGAACTCCCCGACGGATTAATCCCCGCGTCCCCAACCGACGGCCAACCGAAGCCACCGCAGGTCGTGCATCTACCATCGAAGGAGGTTCAAGAGGCTAGACTGCAGGAGACGGAGGAAAAGCTGAGCAAAGCCGCAGAGAAGGAGAGAAAGGAAGAGGAACGCCTTACGAACCACCCCACACTTGCGACCGTCGACGTATCTTCGCCTTCATCAACCGTTGGACCATACTCTCAAGCGACACCACACGCACAGCATCACTCTCCCGACACTAGCCCAGACACGGAGGCTTACAAGGAGCGCAACAATGTTCCATTACCGGACGACGACGTTCTCGACCCTGCTGCTCAACAGGTCAAGGAGGATCACGAGCGTGCGCTCCAGAAACGAATGACGGAAGCAAGAGAACATGCTCGGGCAAGAGAGGAAGACTCACCGACACCTGACATAGAGAAGCAGATTGAGGATGAGCAAGCAATACGTATAGCCCGTGACGGAAAGAGCAGTTTGAGTGAATCGCAGCCTAGGGGTGAGGCGCATTCCTTGACTGAGGATGTCGAAGATGCCTCTCGTACTACAGTGCCTGAGGCTGAGGAGTTGGCTGAGTCGAAGGCTGTTCATGACGTTGCGGTTGACTCTTTGCCAACCCCAACTACTGTTGCCGCGGAACCCTCAACACTGGATCGTGACCACGCCGAGCATGGAAACAACGAAGCACAAAGCAACCCTGCTACTATTGATCATCCAACGCCCCCTGCCGACATCGATACTGAAATGCGTGATGCACCCGAGGCCCAAGCCGTAACATCGCCACAACCTCCCACACCACGTCCTGAGCGCATGACTACCCGCGTCGGTTCTGGGGCGATTCGACAAAAGTCCGTGTCCGAGATCATTGCGGACAAGGCGGCTTCCAAGGCGATTCTCACCCCTCGTTCGAGCAATATGTCGGCTTCCACCAGCCCTCCGCGACCGAGAACGGCCCAACGGAAATCCCAACAAGTATCAACTGTTGTCTTCGCCAAGAAGACACCAACACGGGCATCGAAAGCTCTACAATCGTACAATGAAGACTATGCATCTCTTCAAGGCGCTTCAGAAGATTCGAGTCGGGACTACCTAGAGGGACTCTTCAAATACCAGGCTCATCACCCACCAAGGTCTGTGCCTTTACAAGAGCTTGTTGCATCCGCACGCAAAACCGTATCGACAGCAGGAACACTCGCCATGATTCGGGAGCATCAAGATTATAAGATCCTTAAGAGGGTGTATCAGTTACAGAACGCTAACCGATGGTCTTTGCGGCAGCTCCAAAAGGCAGTCGAGCCCGAACGTCCTTTTACCCACCAGGATCAGCTCCTGCTAGATATGAAGTGGATGCAGACCGACTTCAAAGAAGAGAGGAAATGGAAGAAGGCCCTCGCAGCTACCTTTGCCGAGTGGTGCGCTGAGTACGTGAGTTGTTCGCCTGATGAACGGGCAACCTTGCGAGTCAGCGCACATATCCCGAAGACGGCAAGGCGCGCGAGCAATGATGAGGACATGAATGACGCGCCCACACCAGATCTCGTTCATTCTAGCACACATGAGACAGAGAGCGAGTCTTACGGCGACGAAGACGATGTTCTCACCCCTGTCAATGCCAATCCACCTACTGGCCTCTTCTCTCTAGGCTACAACGATGTCGTCATGAAGATCGACCGTACACCCGCTAGCGATACCATGTTCCGGGAACTGCCGCTTTACGACCCCATGTTTGAGGGTTCCAGCGACACCAACCCATTCTCAATATCCGAACCCCCTATCCTCCCAGTCTCGAAATTCGTCACAGGAAAGCTTGTTTCACAAATACGAGGTCCGCCCAGAAAGCGAAGTCGATATGACTACGACTCGGAAGATGAGCCTTCGACGCCGCCCAGCCGATCTGGAACTTCAGCTGAGCATTCGATGCCATCCACTCCAGGCCGGAGACTTTTCTGCCGCAACGATCTGCCACCAGAGATGACGAACGTTGCATTGTTCAATGCTGAGAACAAACACGTCCGCGACCGCCTACAAGCGGCTCACCAGTTCAGGCCACCAACAGAGTTCAATATGCCCTCGGTATCTTTCTTCGAGAACCGGACTCCTTCGCAGTGGCTATGGGAAGAGGACCAAAAGCTCCGAGCTCTAGTGAAGGAGTACACTTTCAATTGGTCCTTGGTTTCCCAGCAACTCTCGCTGCCTTCGATGTTCGTATCTGGCTCAGGTCGTCGTACACCCTGGGAATGCTTTGAACGCTGGGTACAACTTGAAGGCCTACCTGCGGAAATGTCAAAGACACAGTATTTCCGGACTTACCAGGGTCGTCTGGAGCAAGCCAATAAGACTGTATTTGCCCAGTTCCAGGCTCAGCAGCAACAGCAGCAGCAGCAGGGGCAGACACCAGGCCAACCGCGCAGAAGACCCACGACTACACCAATACGGGTTGAGAGGAGAAGAGAGAACCGCCATCTCGCAATCATTGATGGTATGCGCAAATTAGCCCGGAAGCGCGAATCTGCCGCACACAAGCAAGCGGAATCTCAAAAGGCCGCTGCGCTCCGCAAGGCCCATGAGCCTGTGCCACCCAAGAACAACGTTCACACGCCTCAAGAGTTCAGTCGTCTCAAGTGGGAACGCGAAGAGAAGCTGAAGCAAAGGCAAATGGCGCAGGAGATGATGGCTCGGGTAAGAATATCCCATCCTGTAATTTTGTACACTTCTGACCCCACGCAGCAACATATGGTGGCACAGCGACAGCAACAGGCCCAAATGCAGGCGCAACCAGGAATGGCAAATGGTGTCAACAATCAGACGCAACGTAACGGGACGCCCGGAAACAACAATAACGTTCCCCCGCAAATGGCTAATCAGTCCTTACAACAGGGTCAGAACGGCGCAGCAATGGCGGCACGGGGCCACCAATCCCAGCAGGGAATGCCAGCCAACTTCGGCAATGGCAACATGTCTGGCATGGCAATGGGTACACCTGGTGTTCCTCAGGCGCAAATGCAGGGGAACATGCAGAATGCACAGCGCATGGGTCCGCCAGATCAGATGCGTATGGCCATGCAGAGGGGCCAGTTCAACGCCAACCAGCAACATCAATTCCAGTTGCAACAGCAGCAGATCAACATGGCCAGCAACCTTACCTCAGGCATGTGTATGAGCGGTATCCCTAATACAAACATGATGGCATCCATGCCCAACCAGAACATGAACGGATCCATGAATGGAAACATGAACAATACAATGAACGGGATGTCAAACAACGCTGGATCTCCGCGGATGAACCAGGGCAACGGAAACATGCAAACCCCTGCCCGGCCCCTATCAAGCGGGCATATGCCTCAGCTCCTCCAATTCCAGAACCAATTAAAGGTACAGCATCCGGATTGGACCCCAGAACAAGTCACAAAACAGGCCTCCGATCACCTCTCCCGATTCCTGGCTAAGCAACGTACACAGGCAATGAGCGCAGCAGCTGGATCATCTGGTGTATCTCCTAGTCCGCAGATGGCGAACAATCAATACTTTCAGCAGAATGGTGGCATGACCAACACCCCTCAGCCGAACGCGGTACAGAACTATCAGCAGCAACTTGTCCAGCAACAGCGGCTGATGGCCAGACAGCAAGCCGGTAGTCCAGGACTGAACGGCCGACCACCGAGTCGAAGCGCGACGCCCCAGAACCCACAAATGCAACAGAGTCCTGGCATGCAGCAAGCGCAGATCAACCGGACCTAGGTATCCCGATTGGCTGCAGGGGCCCTCCGCGAGGCCGTCTCCACACCATTGCCTTGTATATACTTTTAATGTTGCTCGTTTAGCGTTGTCATTCTATAGCAAGGGAAGTCTGGCTTTTTTTTGGTACACAGCGGAGGATGATGTCTTGTGAGGAAAGCATGGTGCTAGTGGCGTTCAGCGGCGCTGGGTTAAAATGGTTGAGATGGGGGGTTTGGGGGTCAGCGGTTTTGCGTGCGCGTTCGGGCTTTTGATAGCGAGCGACATTGCGCGCGCGCCCCCTTTGATAGGGCTTCAAAACAAAAAGCCTGTAGAATCTTCTGAATATCCCACAACTCGAGAATAATATCGAGAAACAATTATGCTCATCAATTGCGTCCTTTTTGGCTTTGGATGAGCATTGCATGCTGAACGACAAGGCTATCTTTATTGGGTAATTCATGATATTGTCAAATATGCATTCAATCGGATCTGAATCGTTGCGAGAAAAATTTCTCAAGCTTTCATGCCCTGTGAACTTTTCAAGTGTTGTGTTACGTTAAGTACGCTTGTACAGAGATGCACTAAGGACTGGGGCTCCTTGGTGGATAGTACGCACGGCCAAAGTAGTGGCGGGCGGTCAGGCAAGGCACAAAGAACGCGGGAGTGCGGACGACCGTCCTCACCTCCGAACAACACCTTATCCAACCACCACAGCCCTGCTGTAACTTATAGTCTTCGCCAAATACTCAGGCTCAGCTGCTATTTCTTTTCGCTTCTTTGGATCTAGGTCTTGATCAATTCACCACCTCACTAGTTCGCGTCTTCATTGCGCGTTCGAGGCAGACAAGAGCAGGAAGCAGTCATAGGAAGAAGAGACAACCGGCACTATGAACGCGCCAGACAGGTACGTTTTGATTTGGAATCACTTCAATCCATGCGGGTACCCTCGGTATGCGGCGCGCGCCCATCTGCGACGATGATGGTGAGCCTTCACAGCATGAGAGGTGCAGTCCCGAAGCGCTCGTGAAAGCACTTGGATGGCGCAAACTACAATGTTTGAGCGCAACTGGCGCCTGATTGCGCGAGTGTACCCCGTACATATGCGCCTTCGGACGCATACGAAGAGCGGAATCAAGAACCGACGACTCAACCCCAAGTGCAATCGTATCGGGCAGCATGGCTTTCTCGCCCGAGCTCAACCAGGTCGTCGAGCAGAAGTTCTTCTCCAGACTGCGCACAAAGCAGAACAACAACTGCGTTGTAGCGTACAAAGCTGACGAAGTCCCTGACAGATTCGAGCTTTTCCTGCTAGACGAGGGCCAGGAGAAGGTTGAGGAGAAGGCGGAGACCCGTACGTACTTCATTCCCTCTCTATCGTCTATACTAGTCACTAACCCATTTGCGCACCAGGCGTCCCCAACACCGCAGTCTTCACCTTCAACAAAGAAGATCACACGCTCGGCAACCTCCTCTCGCAGCGCCTCCTCAAGAACCCCGCCGTCATGTTCGCCGCATACAAGGTGCCGCACCCCCTCTTCGCGACGTTTGAGCTCCGCGTCCAAACCGACGGTTCCATGACACCTAAGGAGGCGGTCATGAAGACGTGCAGGGAAGTCATTTCGGATCTGTCCAAGCTGAACGACAGCTTTCAGACCGAGTGGCTTGGAAAGCGCATTGTCAGCGAGGGCGAGGCTGAGAGGCAGCAGAGAGAGCAGAACAACTTTTAAGCAGAGCCTGGGAAACGTAGGGGGGACATGGGAATGGAGTTTATGGAAATGCATACAGAAAGGCGTTTTATGCAATGGTGGTTTAACTTGATCCACGATATATGGCGTTTAGGTCCGCTGGAGGAGACGTGAGATAGCTGGACTTTTTTTTCACAAAAAAAGAAAGTAAAAGAAAGAAAGATGTAATACCCCCATATTTAGTCTCGAAATAGTGGGAAAATCCCTATGGATGCTCGAATCTAGACTGGACCACGGAAATTGATGTTTCGTTACGTATGAAGAATGCTGAAATGTGCGTTGAAAGTTTGCTATAGAGCACCACTCGTCGCATGCGTCAATCAGCTCAACGTCAGTCACTGCATTCACCAGCAGAGACCAACCGCAGCCAAGTAAATCCAGTAGATGATAAACCTAAAATTTCCAAACTTCTAATCACTATCATCATATCTATTCCCCACACCCACCTCCCCAAGTAGAATATCGTCAGGCGCCGGGCCCCTATGATTCCTAACCCACTCCGTCTCGACACGGAAGAAGATCCAGATCCATCGCCTCAAAACTTCGAGCACCTCCATAGTGAAAATGCCACCCTCCAAGTCGTTAAAATGATCAAGATGGACGCTTAGCTTCAAACTCCACGTACACCTCAACATGGCGTCGACAACAACAGCAGCATAGTAGAACTCCTTGGCATGGAAATAGCGATGGCGGCGCAGACCCCAAGGGTATTCGGGCGAGTTTCTCACCCTCGCGCCTGAGAAGAGGGTCAAGTCCCAATCCTTGGCTACGTCCCAGTAGAAAGAGTAGCCGGAATTGAGGACCACGGCGAAGAGCCACATACGGTAGAGCGTCGCTTCCGAGACGCCGAAGCGCGAGGGATCGGGGGAGCGCTGCAACGCGCTTAGAACGATGACGGGGAACGCAGTCGAGTACTTGGCCGCGTTGGCCAAATGCGTGCCACCCCATCCCGTGGCGGGATTGATCTGGCCCGTCCGCTGATTTGCCCTCTGAACGCGATAGTACTCTGTTATACACTGCCTGAGGCGAATCATATAAGGCACGGCTATGATGAACGGAACCCAAAACGCGCCGCCGCAATTGCGATTTGGCGCTCCCGTCGAACTATGGGCCGACGAGAAGAACATGCACAGCGACACGAACAAGTCACCCAGCACCTTGGCATAACTTGTCAGCGCATCGGCGAGCAGAATGTCGCCGAATTTCCCATCCTGCGCCTCGGCTATCCCGCCGATGCTGATGCGTTTGAGTGTTGCGAGCGTGCGGGAGCGGCCTGCGCGGCTGACGAAGGGGAGAGGCACGATGAAGCCGATGACGAGGACGAGGAGGTACAGGTTCGGGAGGATTTCCCATCCTGCTACGTCGGTTGGGCTGCCATGGGTGAGCGCCCAGAAGAGCAGGAGCGAGAGCGCGAGCGGGATCGAGAGGAAGGTTGCGATGCGGTAGCAGGAGAGGTGGTGTGGGGGATGGTGCGGTGAGGCGCGTGCTGGGTAGCGGATCAGAGATGGGACGTCGATTTTTATGAGGGTGAGGTAGTGCAGGTTCAGGCCCCATGCCCAGATACCTATTGTTTTTGTTAGTTTGCGAGGAAGGATGGGACAAGGCCGAATTGCTCTTGGGATTATGCGTACCGAGCACGATGATGAGGGCGACGCGGTATGGCAGCGGTAGGACTTGACTGAAGCCATCGATTACCGGCTCCACGGCTGGATCACCGTCCATGTCTTTAAAGGCGCGTAGTTTATTGTGGCTGTTTTGCTGCGTCCCAGCTTTTGCTTCTGCCGAGTAATCATGAAGCTTGCTCAATTGCTCTGCCCACTCACAGTCCAGTCCCGTCTCTTCCCAAGATCCCTCCGTCGCGTTGGCACAAGGGGTTAAGGCAATCTCACATGCGACATACGTAGCGTGTCCACACCTCCAGAGAAGCGCATGTCCAAACAGACTAAAATTACGCACCAGCCACACGTTCAGCCACGGTCGCGTTATGTCAGCTTTCCCTCTGTCCACAGCCGCGCGTTTGACGAACGTCTGGGTAGTTCCTGGCATGGGTGGATCTCCAGCCTGTGCACCTTCCTCGGGAGCTTTGCCTAAAGAATGCGGCCATGACGCGATCATCGCAACGACCGACTGATGCTTCCCCGGTGCATGCGATTGGGTATTTGTATTTGCAGGACTAGAAAGAGCCGCCCAGATCTTTAGACGGCAGGCGCTACTTGCTTTTTCTCCACAGTCTCATGTGCCTAACTTCCACAGCGACCACAAACACAAGCTTTCTACATCATCCAATCTCACCTTGCACTTTTGTTAAAAAAAACCCCCCATCGCACCTACATCAATCACACCATCAGCGCCATCAAAGCCACCACCACCACCTAATAGGCGCGCCTTGAATAGAGACAGGCTCTCAACAAAGCAATCATGTCTCCTCTCTCCGTCCCGAAAATCTTCATGGCTGGCGGCGCCGTCGGCTTTGGCTACTACCTCTTCATGCGCCAATACTGGTTCCCAAACCCGTACAAGACCCAGGGCGTGCAAAACATCGAGGACCGCTTCTCATCTGGCGGCGGCTCGCCTACACACACTCCTGCGGCTGGTTCCCAGCGTGGTACGGGTACTTTCGGTCCCCAGACTAGACACCTGGAAGTAGGAGAGCCGAATTTGCTGACAGGCTTTTGATAGGCACCGCGACAGCCAACGAGGGAAGGCACGATGGCCCCAGCAAGGGCCCTGACTCGGAGCACTTCAAGAAGAACATCAGCGACCAGCAAGGCGAGGTGAGTGGGCCTTTTTCTCTTTCCAACTAAGAAGATGTGCGTAGCGATCAAGGACTAATGCGTGTTTGCAGCCCGTCTGGCCGAGCAAGTTCTACGAGCAGCAGTACAACAACCCCAAGGGCAAATAAACGCCTTGGACGTTGGGCGATCGAGGTGAATAAACACACAAGCATGGAAATGCATTATTGGGGGAGATGTGGGCATCAGATGCATAGCATCATTGGCGTTTGAAAAAGATAGGCGATGCAAAATGGCATCTTTTATATGTCTTGAGTTTTTAGTTGAGGCTGCGAGCGGAGGTGCACGACAGTGTTGAAGAATCCAAGAAGAAATTTTCAAGCTCTTGCTACTGATGCATGATGTGTGTGTTGCTTTTTCTTTGGAATGAGATCAATTGTTCAGTGTATTGCGTGTGACCCACGTGGTAGTAGCATGTCATTTCATGTCTATATCGTGACGCGTTCTAAAATCCACGTACCCATGTCTCCAGCATACGTCACATCTATATCTTGGCATCGCCTACCCTCCTTGCCGCTGTATTTCTACTAGCGTCGACAACAAGCCCAACATGGTGGCTCAACGCCACCAAATCTCCTTGAGCATCATGCACAAACACTTCGAGATCCATCCTCCCTCTCTGCACTTTCTTCATCTCCACCCTGATCTGCAGCCACTTGACACCCTCGGGCGGCAGCGACTTCTTGACATCGAGATTGAGTAGTAAAGTCGGGTACCAGAACGGCCCTGCCTCCTTGTCTCGGAACGTCTCGACAAGCAGGGGAAACATGTCTGCCACAAAAGCAACCGAGGAGTTTGTAAAGTTGCTACCATCGGAGAAGCACAGCCATTCGTCTGCTGTGCTGAGACTAGACTGACCTTTCCGCGGGAAGTGAAAAGTGACTTTTGTAGTAGCCTTGCGGAACTTGGCATGAGGCATTTCGCCATGGCGGCCCCACGTTGGATCTTGGTCTGCTTCCAGCTTGGAGAGATCGACCGAGGGGATCGGAGGCGAGGGCTTGTACTCTGTGTCAAAGGTAAAGCCGGATTCGGTGTCCATGTTGGAATTCGTTACGTAGGCCATAACTTCTTGTCGGCCGTCTTGCTGCATGCTCACGTGCACGACGGAGGTTTGGCGACCGAGCTTGACGTCGTCAACAGTGAAGGTCGCTGGGCCGGCTTGGGTCCGTCGTAGGAATTCCACATGGAGGGCGATTGTATGAGGTTGGTTCTGGGCTGCAAGGGAGGTGTTGAAGTGCGTTTTGACTACCTCGAGGAGGCTGATATGTTTCGGTTAGTGGGTATGTTATGCATGATGCGCGATTGCAGGGTGCCTCCTTACCACCCAGTAACATATCCGCCGTTCGGAACTACATGGATTAGTACAACCGGAGTGAAGTGACTGCCATGTTCAATCTGACATACCGGTTCCGATGCACCAATCATCGTGAAATGTGCATGCATAAGCATTGGAAGAGAGTTTCTGTACCGCGGTAGCTTCTTCCCAGCCCGGCATGATGGCGATATGTGGGTTCTGACAACAAAAACAGCACAAGTAGCTTTTTAGATAGGGCGTTGATGATATCAGTAATCGATCCAACAAAACAAGTGCTACGTAGGAGCCGTTGACCTCGGGGAAGCGAACAGCTATCTCTGCGCTAAAGTCCCAAAGCGGAAAGTGCCTCGGTCGTTCCAGCCCCAAGGTGTGGGGTGAACCCCGGCTTTAGCAGCCATCACCGACCCTTGACAAGCCGGCCCCCGACCGTACACGGCACGTCGCCCGAGGTCCAATGTAGGACGCGTCTATCTTCTTTGGCTTTCGTCTTACCTCCATCCTGCATCCTTTGTAACCCTTTTTCTTAGCAGGACTGCATATCACGAGATCGATCTTCAACTGCCAAGATGCCTTCCGAGAGCTTGTACCCGAATGTGCCGATTCCAGATGTGGATCTTGTAAGTTATATTGCTTTTCCCCGGAGATAAGGTTTCTTGCTCGGTCTTTCGATGTGCTGACGTTTGTGTTTGAAAATTAGTGGGCGTTTCTGTTTGAAAGGAAGGACAGGCCGTTTGGAGATGACAAAGGTATGTTTGCATGCGATGTAGCATTTTGCTTTGCCCAAACAACCGAGCTGACCGCCATGAACTAGTAATCTACTTTGACCCATACACGAAACGGTCCTATACGTATGCTCAGGTCCGAGATGCTGCTGTGAATTTCGGCAAAGGCTTGAAAGCACTCTGGGACTGGCAAAAAGGCGATGTACTCGCGTTGTACACACCGAATTGCATTGACACCCCGGCGATAACATGGGGCTGTCACTGGGCTGGCGGTGTCTTATCGCCGGCTAACCCAAACTACACCGTCGACGAGCTTGCTTTTCAGCTTAAGGATTCCGGTGCAAAGGGTTTGGTGACGCAGTTGCCGTTTATTGAGAATGCGCAAGAGGCGGCGAAGAAGGTCGGTATTCCTCTTGATAGGGTGATTGTAATGGGCGACCAGAAAGACCCTTCGTACCAAGTGAAGCACTTTACGAGCATCATCAACACAGCTGGATCCTCGAAGTGGCGGAGGACCAAGGCGAGCAACCCAGCTGAAGACCTGGCATTTTTGGTGTACAGCTCTGGTACTACAGGACATCCAAAGGGCGTAATGCTCACCCACCGAAATATTGTGGCGAACACCATGATGATCAAGACTGCAGAGGCTGGCAATCTTCAGCCAACTGGTGGGCCAACTGGAGAAGGAGACAAGCTTCTCGCATTCCTACCCTTCTTCCACATCTACGGTATGCTGAAACCATCACAAAAAGTCTGGAAAGTGTTTGTTAACAACCAACAGGTCTGACATGTCTGATCCATCAGAGCTTGTACTCTGGCTTCCAGCTCGTCGTGATGCCAAAGTTCGACCTCGAAGACTTTTGCAAATTCATCCAAGATCTCAAAGTCACATTTGCTTACGTCGTGCCGCCCATTGTTCTTCTTCTGAGCAAGCACCCCTTGGTATCAAACTACGATCTCAGCTCTATCCGCATGATGAATTCGGGGGCTGCACCACTCACGCGAGAGCTCGTAGATGCGGTATACAGCAGGCTGAAGATTCCCGTCAAGCAAGGCTACGGACTTTCCGAAACCAGTCCCACGACGCATTCGCAGCCATGGGAAGACTGGAATAAGACAATCGGGTCGGTGGGCAAGTTGCTGCCTTACCAGACAGCCAAGTACATGTCTCCAGAGGAAAAAGAGATGGCTGTCGGAGAGGTTGGAGAGCTGTGGATCAAGGGCCCAAATGTCTTCAAGGGCTACCTGAATAACCCTGAAGGCACTGCGCATGCGAAGACGGCCGATGGGTACTTCAAGACTGGCGACGTAGGGTACCAGGACAAAGATGGCAATTTCTTCATCACGGATCGTGTCAAGGAACTCATCAAGTACAAGGGCTTTCAGGTGCCTCCTGCAGAACTTGAAGGTATTCTGGTCTCTCACCCAAAGATCAAGTAAGTCTAACTCAAACGACAATTTCAGCACTTGTACTGACGTGATCCTTTTTTTTTCCGCAGCGACGTGGCCGTCATAGGCGTGTACAGCAAAGATGAGGCGACGGAGCTTCCGAGGGCGTACATTGTGCCTAAAGATGGGCTTGGAAAGACTGACGCTGATGCAAAGGAGATTATGGATTGGTTAAGTAAGAAGGTGGCGCATCATAAGAGGCTGAGGGGTGGCGTCAGGTGGGTGGATGAGATTCCCAAGTCGGTCAGTGGGAAGATTTTGAGGAGGATGCTTAAGGTGAAGGCGCAGGAGGAGGAGGATGGGAGGGAGAAGGCGAAGTTGTAGTTTACCTTTACTTAGGTCTAGCTGTAGCCTGTAGCTAGTGGGATTGGTCGTATATGACAGCATGTGGTCGGCCTTTCACCCATCTCTCCCTTCTTCCCCTTAACCATTCTTCACAGTCTGGTCATATCTACTGCTATTCAGTAATAACCAGAGCGAAAGCAGAGCCGTTGGCGGGCAACACGCATCATTACTCAAAACACCAAAAGCGTGGCCGATCAGGTCAGTACTAATAATCCTGAAGTACCTACATTACTACCAACTAATTACCTCGCAGAAAAAAAAGTGTAGAAGATCACCACCAAAGCGCAAACCAGCTGGAGATAACGAAAGCGACTTCGAGATCGTCAGCATCAAAAAAGGTCGAGCGATCATCCGACTGCATCGCCCCAGATCCCGCGAAGCAAGCCTGAGACGCCCTATACCAACTCACCGTTATCTTACACCCAAAGTTCGACAAGTTCCCCATCTAGCTCCGCGCTCTCCTTCAAGAAGCCCAAAAATCCACTCTCTACACCTATCAAGCAGCGCTCCGTCGCCCCTTGTCTTCAGCGCCTAGTAGGTCAAAACGCATATACTAGACCTTGCCACGGCTAATATCGCGTTGCTCGAACACATGATCACGAGCGCCGAGCTAAATTGGGACAGGAGTGAGTATGGGGGTGGGTGTGATGGGGGGATGAAAGAATAGTCGTTGGTGCTTGTTCCTGTTTGAGGATAGTGGGTATGTTTTTTAAGCGTTGGCGTCGGTCTTTTTGGAGGGGTTTTTTTTTGGAGTCAGTGGTTTGGTCCTTCGGAAGCGGGTTGCAGTCCTCGATAGGATGGTGGTTCTCGGACGGAAGGGTATATTTCGTGCGGCTTCAAGTAGGCAGAATGGACTCCTGAACAGCTGAGAAGCGTTGGACAATACTTTTGTGATGTTGTGGACTTCTCTCGGGTTGTGATCATGGTGTCCGATGCTGGAAATAGTACGTTCTGTACATGGCCGCTCGTAACACATGTGTAGTATCACCTGAGCAAGCGCGCAGCATCGCACTCGAAAGGATCTCAGCGCATTTTATTCATTCGAGGTTGTCGGTTGTGGTGTTCTCGCCGTTGATCGCCCCAGCCAGTCAGGGCACGTGCATGCTTACAGCTAGCGCCATCTTGGCACCACCGCACAGCCGAGCCAAAATTACCCTCGCAAAACTGCGACCTTGAACCCATCGACAATCGACAACATCACGACCGTCACGATGCCGAAAGAAGTCAAGCAGAAGTCTGGCCTCATCGTTGGCCTTAACGCCGGCCACAGTACGTCTCTCCGCCCGTCGCCCTCGATGCCCCGAAACCGCTACGAGAGCGAAAAATTGCTGGACAGACGCTAACATGGCGAACAGAGGTCACCCCCAGGACTCCCGCTCCCAGGATCTCGAGGAGGAAGGGTTTCCTGTCCAAGCGCACTGCCTTTGTCCGTGAGATCACCAAGGAGGTTGCTGGGTACGTCTGACGTCGAACTTTCCTGAACAAGGGCGCGCGCGGTCACTTCCAGAGCAGTCTGCTAACAGTGTGTGCCTACAGTCTTGCCCCCTACGAGAAGCGCATCATTGAATTGCTCCGAAACTCCAAGGACAAGCGTGCCCGTCGTCTGGCTAAGAAGAGGGTACGTCTCCCGCACCAACCGAACTCCACACGACCGACCTTTCAATCGCTCTGCTCAGACGTAAATCTTTGGAACATGCACTAACACAGCAACAGCTCGGTACCTTCGGCCGCTCAAAGAGAAAGGTCGACGAGATGACCAAGGTCATCGCCGAGTCGAGGCGCGCGGGTCACTAAACGGTTTCATGATACGCGGTGGATGAAGCAACACGGCGAACGACCGACCTACTTTCCGATTCTGTCCTGGGTGTTCGGTCTCTTTCTCACAAACGGGGCGGCCTCGATACGATTTTCGGAACGTCACACACATACCACATAAAAGGGATGGCTACGATTATCGGAGTATGGCAAATGGATAACAGTGATGGTTCCTGAACGTTACCCTAGCACCTGTCACTTACTCAAAATCATGAAATGTGACGATTGGTTCACGCCAAAACACCATGGGCCCAGTTGCTATTCTGGCGCGTGCGTGCGTGCGTGTAAGTGAGTGAGTGAGTCCTTGTTGGTGATGTGTGTGTGCATGTGGGATGTTATTATTAGCATGGATGTCAAATTCCTACTCTATTGCCCTTATCAATGGCAGAGTAAGGGCCGAGAAATGCTTATATTGAATACGCGCCTTGCTTGGAGACAAGACTGCTCAGGCTTCACTCTTCCGTTGTGTGTGAGTGAGGCCTCGAGCAGAGGCGCGGACATTACTTGCTCAGACATGATGTCTTGTCGTGACGGCTTCACATGGCTCTGTCTGTCACAGCTGCATCGTGACGTGGTGGATTGATTCCATCATAGACTGTAGACAATACTTGTCAGAAGGGAACATTTCACATGACTCATTGTTGCGTCTACTCTAATGGCGAAGATGTGTGAAAACGCTCATAGAAGACTCTGGTCATCGCTCAGTCGTCCTGGCCAATCTTCTCCAGCTTGCCAATCTCGCGCTTCTCGCCCGTCTCGCCAATGAAGCGTATGCGATCGATGCGCGTCTTCTCGCTGTCGCCCTCGGCATCAGCGACGAACAAGACGAGACTCGAGACGTTTTGAAACTTGACGAAGCGCAGTTCCAGCTTAGCAGTCTGCGTCTGCTCGTCCCAGTCCGAAGGCTTGAGCTCGATGGTCTGGGTGGCGGGGATGTCTTCTGCTTCCTCGAAGCCTAGGTTGTGCTGGCGGTTGTGCCAGACGTGGATTGTCTTTGGGCGCACGGGGGCCTCGTCGTCGTCGTCGTCGTCTCCGTCGGCGGACACGCAAGAGGTTATGTGAATGGTGTGGACCTTGAGGTTTGCCATGAAGGGCACGTAGAGCATGAGCTGGTTGTCCACGTCGCTCTCAACCCAGTCCTTTGTTCCCTCGGCGGCCTTGCCTTTGCTCAGCGAAGAAGGTTGCGAGGTCTCGAAGAGCGTCTTTACGGTTCCGAAATCGCTGTCTGCGTTGAGGAGGTCGAGACCGCGCGGATCTACCGAGTCGGTCACATCGGTGTAGCCGCGTGGTAAGCTGGCGCCTATCCATGCTCCGCTTCCGCTGCTGCCGCTACCGCTTGCGCTGGGGAAACCGCTGCCGCCCTTTCCTTCGTTCTCGGCCTCGGCGGCGAGCGTTTTGATTGCTTCGGAGAGTTGTTGCGGATTCGAGCCGGCGTACTTGCGTATTTGCTGGTTGTTCTTGTAGATGATGAATGTAGGGGTACTGTGACATAGTCAGGAACCCATGTACCAATTGACAGCAAAAGTGCAGATATCGACGTACTTGGTGACGTTGTAGCTCTGCGCAATCTGTGCTTGCTGCACGGTGCTAACTTTGGTAAAGGTGACTTTGCCCGGTCTTGAGAGCTGGCCGGCCAGTTGGTCGTAGACGGGCGCAATCGCTTTGCTCGAAGTATTCTCCTCGTTGTAGACTGCGCAAAAAAGAGCAAAAATCAGCAAAAGAGGCCCGAGACTACGTCTTCCGATCTAAGTCGCGGACGGCGGCTTCTTACAATTGACGACTACGATGCGTGACGAGGATAGCAGGGAGCTCAGCTGAGCGGGCGACTTGATTTCAACCGTTCCAGACATGTTTGCGGGATCTGGCAAGGGGGGACGATGGCGAGTTGTTGCCGTCTTTGTTCTGCAGGGAGAGGCGCGACGTGAAGCGCTCGCCCTCGCTGCTTGGGATTTAGTGGGGGCGGGGTGGCTGCTCTTCCGTCACCGACGATCGACGTGGATGCGTAGGCGGCAGGCACTTGGGTAGTCAGGCACCGACACACGACCAAGCAACGGCGAAGCTTCCAGAAGGACATTGTTTCTTGCGTCGCAATTAGCAAACTGCATCCTCCAGGGCGACTCGCGTCATCCAAGTTCTCGCCCACGCCCACGCCCACCCACGCCCGCGGCCCCATCCATCACATCGCTAGAAACACGCTTTCACGTCGTCGCCGCCGCCGCCGCCGCCGCCCCTGTTCGCCCACTTCACACTTCACTCTTGGCCGTGACCCTGCCGACAGCTACCGGCAGCCTTCGTTCACGCCCTTGGGATTGGTAAGCGCCCCTCCTGGCGTTCACCGTCCCCGACATTGTGTGTTCACAGACCCTAATCGCCTCTTAATGGCAGGCCCCAACAACCTTCTTCTTAGCTTCTCCGAAGCAAAGCTCCTCAACATCGTCAGTCTTGCCCTCCTGGTCGAACGAAGCGACTCAGCCCGAAGAGCGCACAGTCGGGACTGCTGGTACTCGCGCGCCATCCTGCTCGCCAACGCACCCACTGCCATTCTCCTCGCATACAACATCTACCGACTGATTCGCGCATGATGTCGCACGTCGTCGTCTTCAACTCGCACGCGAGGACACACAAGATTCCGACTACGCCCGTCAAGTACCTGACCGAGGTACGGGACGAGGCTTGTCAGAAGTTTGGTGTCAGCAAGGATCAATACACGTTGAAGTAAGCACCACCATGTGTACCAGGCCGAACTACCGCTGACATTTTTGTAGGTACAACAACAAGCCTATATCCCTCTCCCAGCAAATACGGCTCGCAAACCTTCCACAAGGCGCCCGATTGGAGCTCGTCCAGGCCTCGCGATCACCTACCGTCATATCCGTAGCCCTCCAACTTCCAGCATCCGAGAAGAACGTTCGCCTCACAAACAAGTTCGCGAGCAACACATCATTATGGGAGATCTTGCGCCACTTTGAGAGCGGCCAGGGCGCCAACTATAACTTTACCCAGCGCGGTGTTCCCGAGATGAGCGGCGGCTCTGGTGCTGGAAGGTTACATTATGAACAGCCTGTCATAACTGTCATGCCTGGCCACAAGGAACAATCGAGCTTCGTCGAGCTGCAACAGACGCTCAGCCAGCTGGGATTCGATAGCGGATCGGCTTTGCTGAAGCTGTCGTACAGGAACAGCGCTACTCCGATGGAAGAGGCTATGGCGCAAATAACACAGTACTTCAAATCTGATGAGCCTTCGGCTGGCGCAGAAGGTGCGCACGCCTCAACATCGGATCAGTTGTCCTCAATACCGGATCCGGCCCAAGCCGCTCCTGAGGCGACTGCCACGCTCGCTGGTGAGACGGTTCGCAATGATGAGCCAGATCCGGAGCCGATGGATGTCGATTCGAAGCCTGCTGCACAGCCTGTACAGGAGCCAGACGTCTCGACCGAGAACTATGCCGCGGAGAACACCGAAAACACATCACCAGCCGCGGCTCTTGCTGCGGCAACATCGACAGCGTCCGCACCTGTAGAGCCTGCTCAACACCCACCACAGCCCACCGAAGAACCATCACAGCCAGCCGGAAGATTGCGCACTGTCCAGATATTCTCGGCGCCGACATCGTCCACTCCTCAGGCAGCACGGAATGCCTTCAACGAGAGCGACTACCTTCCGACCATCGAACACGCAAAGGCGCACCAGAATGCACTATTGAATAAGACCAAAAACACACGTTTGCTCTCGGACAAGGAACTCGAAGAGCAAGAAAAGGAGCGACAGGCCAAGATTGATGCAGCAGCCGAAAAGGGCGGCTCACTACGGATACGCATGCCCGACGGCGCACTTATCCAGATGCCATTTGATAAGACATACACTGCTTCTGGTCTCTACGACACTGTACGCGGCTTCTTAGAAAAGAAAAATGAACCATTCCAGCTCAAGAACACGGGTCCAACAGGTCGCTTAGCTCTCATCCTACAAGACAACAAGCGCCTGGTACAGGATCTTCGTTTCTTTAACAACGAACTTGTCACGTTTCAATGGGCAGATAATGCTAGCCCAGAGGTGAGGGCGAGCCGGCGTGCACTTGCACCGGAATGGCAAGCAAAGGCTCAAACGCTGAAAGTCGAGGAGCCAGTGAGGGAAGAGAAGGCCCAGCCGCAGGCTACTCCTGGTCAAAGTGTTGCCGACGGAAAGAGGAAGGCGAATATGAGTAATGAGGAGAAGGAAAGTAAGCTCAAGAATCTGCTTGGCAAGGGACTGTTTAAGAAGAAGTAGATTGGTGCTACTGGGAGAACAACATTGGGTAGATGAGGGGACGTTAGGGGTTTTCATGTTGAGTGTTCACGCGGCATTTTCGAGGGAGTTTGGTTCTGCAAATGTCTGAGAAGCGATTATTGTGTAGATTTGACATGACCATATGATAGGATAGAGCTGACAGCATGAAAACGATGCGAATCTTCCCACGGGAGGAACACTTAGTGTATTTGTCAGCTTGTTCATGTCTTCTGATACCTTTCATGTCACAAATCTGGTGAGATCAAGTCGAGGTATGCTCTATCGTCTTCTCCATAAAAATGCTACCTTTGGCTAGGAAGTCAGAACAGTGGATTCGTTCATCACCGGCTCTCCCCTTCACCTCACAATGAGGGCCCACCCGCTTTCCCGGTTGAGTTCTGGACTTTTCACACTCACTTTCACCGCACGCGCGCCTGTGTAGCAACTCGATCCCCGTATTCAACATCACTTTCTTGGCAATAAGGTTCGACAGCTCTCGCAAATAAGCTACATGAAGACGCCTATCTGAAAGCAAATACAGAAGCAGCTTCCCGCCAAATGCTTACTCGAGTTACGATGGAGGAGGTTGTCTTTGTGCGATCGGTGTCCAGGCAACGAGGCCAGAAGAATAGTCCAGGCACTACTGTCAAAAAGCGCTCGTCGCCGAAGAACGTCACGAACAAAGCAACCACCGCCAGAGCCACGAAACAAAGTTCCAATACGCCAGCCAAGCGCACATTACCCAAAGAAGTCCTGGAGTGGCTGTCCACGCCTTCCAACTCCTCATTCAACGACCACGTCGCTCGCAAATCTATACAAGCGCCAATTCAGCTCTCTGCTTCCAACGCAACCCCAATACCACCACAAGATGAGACATTTATGCTTGCGACGCGCAGGGCTTTGGAGCAGGCAATTGGAAAGGAAGCCCTAGAGCGCCATGAAGAGTTCCTCGCCCAAGAGAAGAAGAGCGTGGAAGACTACATCTCCAAGCTAGAAGAAGCGGGGCGACAAAAGTATGAAGGAGGACCCGCGATGCAGAGTGCGCTCGTGAGGGACCAGATTGCTATGTTCAAGGCGAGGGTCGAAGGACAGGATGAAGCCACAAAAACTGAGATTAGGTTGCAGAGGGAATGGAATCAGACGCTTGCAAAAGACAGGGTTGTACTTGTGGAAGAGAAGGCAGCATTGGAGGCAAAGCTAGAAGAGATTGGAAAGAAGAACGAGGCGCTGAAGACTGAGATGGCGAAGCTCAGAGATGAAACGCGGAATCCGGAACAAGATGAAGGTACAAGAAATGGAATTGTGCTCCTCCGCACACAGAACGCAAAGCTTCAGGAAGTTAAGACCGTCCTAGAGAGAAACGTAGAGGGTATGAAGGGCGAAACTGCTACTTTGAAGGCTCAAATCTCGACCTTGAAGAGAACCTTGCAGGAACAGAAAAGGCTACACGAGACCAAGGAGAAGCGCAGAGCCGATGAGAAGCCCAAGGGCGCCAGCACCAAAGCGGTCAGAGCTTTTTCCAAAAAATTCAAAGAAAGCAAACGCGGCAACGTTGCCCTCACCGAGCAAAACACGGCCCTAGCAATCCAAGTGGCAAAGTTGGAGGCTAAGCTCATCGCCGCCCTCTCTCGTCCACAACCCAGGACATCCCAACATCAGCAGCAACATGCCGAAAGCCTAGCAGCAAAAGACGCTCAGATCACCCAACTGCAAACCCAGCTCTCCAAGCTATCCCAACAAATCTGCCAGAGCAGCGATGCAACCGATGAGACCAAATCACGAAACAAGCTCAAGAGAGAACGAAGACTAACAAAAAAAGCCAACACACTGTTACAAAAACGCGTCGACGACATGGCACAGAATTACCATAAATTGCAGGCTAAGAACGGAGTATTGGTCACGAAACTTTTGGGTGTGGCTCAAGCTGCAGGGTTTGTAGGAGGAGAGGGTAGGGAGGGTGAAAGGACGTGGGTGGAGGAGGTGGAGGGGTTGAAGGGATGGCCGTTGGAAGATGATGAGGTTTTGAAGATAGAAATTGAGTGATTCTCTTGTTTTGCTTTGCGTGAGTTGGTGGAAAGGAGTGGGTGGGTAGGAGGCTTGGTGGTTGAATGGATGTAGGAAGGCTAACTTGACAGGCTTGATCAGCTGTTCGAGAAAGAAGTTTTGCTTAATTGGATGTATTTGCGCTGGAATGATAGCGTTGAATAATCTGATATCGGATGTAGATCTACTTTGCTCCGTCTTGAGCTGTGGTGAAGGATGCATACGAAACAACAGACTTACCTATCGACCTTGCAACTTTCTTAGGACGCGTGATTGATTGTGTAGCAAGAAGCCTTTTCAAACGACATCTTCTCAAATACCGTCCGTCTATCAGTAGAGCTACAACTTAACTACACCCCCTTGATGTCCCCAGCGACAACTCTCCTCCCACAACCCACCAACCCTATAAAGGTCCACCTACAGGGTTTCCCATCGTAAAAGGCCTCAAAATTCCTCTTTCCGTACTCCCACCGTCTTCTACAACCCAAACCCCAGCTCAACAGTCTCGCTTATTTCCTTCTCCCCCCTTCCTCAAAACGCCACTCAGTCTTGCTATTGTTCTTCACCCCACCATCGCCCCCCGCCTCCTGGAACGTGGCCTGGCCCCGAGTCCCGCGGGCGGAACGGTGATTTGTGTTTGTTCCAGAAGTTGGGGTGAGAAGGTATAAAAGTCATGAGGGGTAAGGTGGCTAAACGTCGAGTTTCTTATATCTCAATTGAACAACGTCGTCCTCGGCCGTGGGCCAAATCTGTCTGAATACAATTAAATTGAAATACAACGAGGTCTTCTATAACTGTTTCATCCCGCATATTTTCATCTCAACAATCGATTCGCGGTACTCATACAACGCAATTCAACGCAACGCAACGCAACGCGCGACCTACACCCTTCATCTTCATCTTCCTCACCTACCTACCTACCACCCTCCGCCAAACAAATCCAAATCGAAACCCCAAATCCACGAAGCAAAATAAAAAAGGAAAATGCGCCCATACTTTGACGCTTCAGAACTCCCCTCCTTCCGCTTCAACTACACAAACGACGGGACGAGACCGTTTCGTGTCGCGGCTGCGCAGGTAAATTGCTCGCTGGCGCCGAACCATCAGATGCCGAGGCCGCCGGTGTTGGAGGGGGGCGAGAGGTGGAGGGTTCAAAGGGGCGGGGAGTGGGGGAATGGGAAGGCGGAGTGAGGGGGGCGGGAGTGAAGAGATGGGAGAAAAGAGGAGGAGGTATTGCCGGTGTATTGAAAAGACTGAAAGAGAATAGAGAGGAGGATAGGGCGTTTGTTGCTAAAAGGAATCCAGAATATCAACGACTACGCGACTTTGGATTTGTAAAGTATAGCCTATATTTTAATCTCTTGTTCTTCATTTTCCTCTTCATTCTCCTTACCTCCTTCCTACACTAACCCTTCCTCCCTCCCCCTAATCTTATCTAATCTCATTAAACCCAATCCCCGCCCCTCTACCTCTACCTTAACCTCAATCACCCTACTTCCGCTTCCCCACAACCTGATCAAAATGTATGAAACAAGACTCCCCGCCCACAAAACATGTCCCAACCCACTTCCACCACGCGCCACTCAACGCCTCTACCCCATGCTCGCCTAGCCTCTTCGTAAAGATAACCGTCTTCACCGCATGCGCGCCGAACAAGAAGTAAAAGAGGCCTGATTGGATCCAGCGCGCGGCTTTGGCTGTCGTGGGCGAAATGGACGAGGTAGCGTACTCTGGGGATGAGGGAATAAGAATTGAGGGTGTGGGCGCGGCGGATAGGGCCATGATTATGCCGCAGATTGTTATGGGGATGAGATGCCGGGCAGGGGGGAGGACATAGGTGTTGTTTAGGTTTTTAGGCGGCATTTCGTTTTCAGGAAGGATGGATTTGGTTCTTAGGCGTTGATGATTGATTGTCTTGGATTGGGTCTCGGTTTCGGCTTCGAGGCCCTTTTTGGTGGTCGTAGGAAATGGTGGAGTTGAAGCCTTGGTTCCGGAACAAAGGTCGATTTCTCGCAATTCAAATTGGAGCGTGTGTATTCTCCAGCTTTATATGCTTTGTGATTACGGGTATTGGGCCTGTGTAGTTAGGATAAGTTGCCTCGTTCACTAAACTTGTTCAAAGGCGTTGGTCCGGAGACGGACAAGTACGGAGGCTTTCCCCATCAGAGATAGAGAGACGCGCTCCTGGCGAGTCAGCAACTCCAACACAGGACCAGTGTTTCGATGTAGAGAGTACCTTGAATACCTTCTGATAGCTCTCTTCTTGCTGTTCTAGGACCCCGTTTTGGATGATCAGATAAACACTGCTAGTCCATACCGCGACCGTAGTAGCCCATATTGCCCTCGACTATTCCTACTTGCCTCTTCCGGTAAACGCATCTCTTAAGCCATCGATTCCTGGAACGGCTGCAAACACCATACTTAGGGCTGCGACTATGCAGCAACTCGCAATCACATGAGCTGCCGAGGAGAAACTTTATTGGTGGTGGTGCTTGGCGTGGGTTGCTGCTGTGGAACGGCGGCGGGCACCGTTTATGCGGCCGAGTAAGGTGATGGTGTCATGCTTCCGCACAGAGTTTGTTGGAAACCTTGGGAGGATGATGGGTCGGCTCGCTGGATGCGTCGCCCCGTCTTCCGCAATCTAGATTGCGGAAATATTGGGACGTTAGGTCTGCGACGAGGTGGTGTTTGTAGGCGGAGCGGGGGATAAAAGAAGGTACTGTTGAGATGATTGACGTATGTCAGACTGCGAGGCGCACTCTTCACATGCAACCGTGCCAGTAGCTGACGCAGAGTCGCGCGAGAGTCTAGTTTCTAGCCAACGCCTCTCTGGAGGTCAACTTTCTTTTTCCTCTTGTTCTCGTTCTAGATTGTCGCCAATAGGTTGCTTTATTTCAAAGACGTCATCCTAAGCTGTAGCCTGTTTACGGGCTCCTCGCTCGTAAAGAGATGCTTTGACATGAGCAGCCTCCGCACCGTGAGGCTGCTAAAGAACAACTAGCACAAGAACAACACCAACTGCGAGAAGAGTAGTTCTCACAAGAGCATCACGAAATGAGCTTACACACAACTACCACTCGGAGCCTCCGAACACGGAGCCCAACTACTCTCGGCAGCTCATTTTCCCGGTGGGTGCAGCACCGTTCTAGCGCCGCCACCAACCATCAGCAACCTTGCCCCACCAACGGCTCCCTTCCCTATCTCAATGCACCCACTAGTCTCCTGCACACAATTTCACATTTTCACGAGGCCAAATCTCCAAGCTGCAAACAGGGAACAACCCAACGACTTCCTCGACGCGATACCAACAAAGGAGACGTTCCGATGTGCGCAATCCACTCTTTGGTGTATGTACCTTGGGTGTGGCCAATGGGCGCGCGCCACACGGAGCGTGGTGCATGAAATTGGCAAGGCTAGGGGAGCAATGAGATATGGGGCTGTCATGGATGGTGCTTTGGAGCTCGCAGAGATCGATGGAAGTTGGAAGTTGCTTGTTAGGGAAATATAGGGAGATGAGTAGGTAGGTAGGTGGGTAGGTAGGTAGTGAATTTGTTGATGGATGAGAGGAAAAGGGTATGAGCAAGAGATGGGACAGTACGAGGTGCTGTGCACAAGACAACTTTTTTCCCTTGGGTCGTCATTTCATTTGCTACTACAGCTTTTACACGGATCTCTCGTGGTAAGTAGTGGTGTTAACACGGTAGGTAAAGGATATCGACCTAGCGGATTTGCACTCTCTGCAACGCGATTTACTTCTCGACATGTACGCCCAGCTGCCAATTAGGTGTTCTTCTAGGAACGCGTAGCCTATTCATACCGTAGTGATGATCTATATTTTCAGCATATCTAGTAAAGCCGTAGGAGAACTTTTCTTCGAGTGCTGATCACTCCACAACAGTGCCGAACCCTCGCCGTTACACGCGCCAGTAACTCAAGAATACTAATCTACAATAATTTAAATGCTTCTAATGATTAAGGTATTATTCGGTCATTGCACAGTCTATAGAGCCGAAATGAAAGGCAGAAGGCAGTCAGCTCACACAAATCGGCAAGATGCTGCAGCCCAACGCAACTATCACCTAATGCCGCCGCATTCGATAACTTCTGAATCTCACCCATAGTTCTAGGACAAACGATCAACCCAATATATGTAAATGCGAAGCCCGATAAAGTGTAATCCTGCAGAACCAGTGTTAGTGCCTGTACGTTAGGGTGACTGTACACTGTGTACCTGTCGATTGGGAATCGAATGGCCCTGCAGACTATCATTCCTAATTACTACGCCCCAAAATTGCATCAGATTCATTATGCGTATGGGTTTGGACTACTTAGCTGTTCCACATTTGATGTTAAGACTTTGTAGAGCCATGCGGAGCGCGATGTTTCGCCAATCACGCGAAAGAAGACGTATTTTCCTCTTGGGCTATCTCGATTGAGGGCTGCAAATTGTAAGTCAGCTCAAGATCGTGTGCTTTACAGTCTCTTTGGAGTACATCGCACTTTAATGAGAGGTGAACGTGCCGTTTTGACAATATCCCAGTGCATGTATTTCCCATCCTATCGACTCATGCGCATTGAATTGGATCTTCCATTGACTCTTTTTCTTTTAGCGGTTTCAATTCTCAGTCACAAAAGACGTGACAAGATCAATTACCATTCGAGCTGGATACGCCTTCGGCGCAAGTCACTTGCACCACACTTTACCTCCAAGAATAGCGTAGGCTCTAAATGCGGAGGTCTATTCGAGCATCTTTTGAGAAATGTTTAGGTAGGATTTCACATTTAAAATTCCCTAGTGGCGAAGATATATCTTTCATTTCTTGTCGGCTTATTCAACAGCTGATCGGGTATTACAACTCATCAATATGCTGATTCTGATGTGGAGACAAGTCTCAGTACACATAAGGACATTCCACCGCATTGTAGATTGTATTTGACGCAAAATGAATGATCACGGTGATAATGCCAGAGGTCATTGGGTCTTCTGTTTGAGTCTGGGACAGTAATATGAGCAACAGCTCGCCGGGAAGGGCCCTTCCATAGTTATCCAAGTTTTTGTGTTGCTGATAGCTCCCTGGACCGTTTTTTCCTTCTGATTCTACCACCACAGAGGTTGGCCTACGGGATGAGTACGAGCTGATGGTACGGCGGAGAGGGTTTGTACATCTTTCCTATACAACCAGCGAACGGAGTATCAGGGGAAAGATCGACCCTCTTCAATTTCGGTCGTAAGCATCGTCAATGGCAATCGAAATAAGAGAGGAAATGGAATATAGATCACAGCCCGATCGTCATCGTGTTCTCTTTTTCTTTGCGCGCGATTCTGCGTGAGACGTAGTAGGCCCGACTAGCTTGCCTCCCTTTGCCTTCCGATACGTGTGTAACATCAGTGGGTCCCAATTATCATCGCAATAGACTCCATCCACATGCATATTTTTTTCTCCATGGTATTCCTTCTTTCGGTTGTGGAGTGACGCGCGCCGCTTTAGCAGCACCGATCGTCCCCGACAGCGAATGCAGTTGGTCGACTGTGCGGCCTTCTTTTCTTGTCATTGTTGAGCATTTCCCCTCGTTCGCGCCCCGAGCAAAAGGAATGTCTATGCAGGTGTCTGCAGGAGGAGCTTGGGTGATTGCGTGCTTAACATGGCAACGGTGATGGCGACAGGGCCCGCTGCATGATGGCAATATGCGGGGCCATGTATTAGAACTTCGACGTCGGCCACAACCACACCCCGACGAAAAAGAAATGGTCCCCAAGCCTGCAGCACTATGACTTGACGGGGACATTGACACCCACTGGAGTTGCTTTTCGATGCCGCAGTGGCTGTGTGGGGAACCCTTTTCGGACATTACGAGGGCGGGGAAAAGAACACCCTGCGCGCGTAACAGATTTGATTTTAGGAAGGCTTTCTATCGATCCTCGTATTCTTGTTTAGATCGCCGGCCCAGCATCTGTTCAAAGAGGTATAGTCGACCAAGGTGGATTGCGGAAGCGGAAGCGGGCCCGGAGCGTATCTTTTCGGCTTGATTTCGGCTGTACTGTGCGCCTTTCACACCGATCAAGAGTTCGTGTTACGAGTACATGCAGGGAAATACCCTGATACCCTGAAAGCTGTGATAATCGGGCTGAGAGTGAAGCGGGGTCTCAATCACAAGCAGTTGTTTGGGGGCAACCGTGAACGGCAAGAAAAGATGTCCATTAGATACGTTGAGATATAGTTTTATTGAGGCTACTTAGATACGAGATTTCTGCTAGACAGAAAGTTGTAGAGAAAGCATCAGCATGTTTGAACACGCTGCTGCACTCAAACATAATCATCCCTTGAAGTTACGGTGGTGGTAACATGAATATCGTGTGCGTCTTTGGTGGCCGAACTCTGCTCCCACGTGTTGTCTGAATTCTGCTTCTGATCACTGTCTCTCAGTATCATTTCTTCGCTCGCAGTGTCACTGCCCATCCGGACGGTTGTCTGCAGCACGCTCTCTCCAGGACCCATGTAAATCTTCTCACCTGGGTTGCTGCCTTTCCCGCGACTAGATTTGGAAAAGTCAAAGTTCTTGGAGTAGTTCTTGAGTGGGTAAGAGTCTTTGCTCGACGACTCGCCGCGCGAACCGTATTTGACGCGGACGTAGAGCGGACGGAGAACCGGGATGCAGGCGCAGACAATGGTCATGCAGACTTCGGATGAAGACCACAAAAGCATGCTAGCGGTATCGTAGACGTAGTTCTCCATCGACGCAAGAGATTGTAGTTCGATGGTTCGGACAATGGAGCAGGCACCAGCGAAGATACCGAGGGAAAGACCAGTCGCGATGGTGATCTTTTCCTTGCGCTTCATGTTGAGGCCCATGAGGACATGCCAAGCTAAGAAGTGTCAGTGTGTCTCATAAAAGCATTGGCAACATTACAAGCTTACGAAGGATAGCAAGGACAAAGTCCATGGATGCTGACCATGCGCCCATGGTCAGTCCAACTTGCGTGAAGTTCAGCCAGCAGTATCCACCTTGAATGGTTCGATCCCAGAGAAACGCCGTCGGTATGCATTGAGCGTACAACAGCGCTGTTGTAATGGTGCAAAGTATAGTAGTGGTTACTATGCAGAACCAAAGGATAGCGACATGCCATCTCTTAGCGACAATGCGCAACAGAAAGAGCGCTACAGAGCCCTTGGAAGCTGCTATTCCCATGATGCAGATGCCTTGGCCTATGGCTTCCCACATGATGGATTTGGAGTAGTCAAGCTCAAGACGAATAATATCAGCTGTCTGTTTGCCAACACCGTAGGTGATGCCGACAGAGATACAGGCGACATATCCTATGAACGTAGCCTAAGTAAATCAGCAAAAGCGTCTTATAGTAATTTGCAAAACTTTACGAGATGAAGGGAATGGTCTCGTGTGCATGAGTAGAATTTAACAAAAACAAACTTACCAAGTTGACTATCATCAAAACATCATCCCATCCAAAATTTCTCACGATAACTTGTCGTGTGTAGAGTCGCAATGCAATGAAGACGCTTGCAAGGACGACCTGAAACCACATGACTCCATTGAGGATGTTCGCAAAGTCTGCTGGCTTGCCCATCTTGATTGCTACCGAACTAACGGTTATAGCGGCGGGAGAAAGGGACGGGTCTTGATCCTGTGGCTTGCTGACGTCGAGCAAATGCTAAGGGTCTTGAGATATCGATTGAGGAATGCGTGTCTTTGAACAGACGAAGGTGAAAAACGTGTCAAATTCAAAGTACCGCTTTGCTCGCCGAAACAATTGGAACGATGCTTGAAAGATACAGAAGACTGGTTGTCCGTGTTGTCTTCTGTGGAGATGGCTCGAGTGACAGCCATTTATGAGCAGCGCGTGGATGTATCTATGTCTTGTTTCAATCACAAAGATTTTTCCCTATGCTGAAGAAGAAATTCTATCTGCAAAAAACCATCCGAGGGTTGAACAGATCACTGGAACCTCCTGACAACCTTCACGGACCAGGAAGAGTGTCTGATTTCCAAGCGAGGCGAATCAGTGGAAACCCGGACTCTCCTTCAGGCGAGCAGTCCATGCTTTTTCTACCTGCGCTATGCTTCTCCTAGTTGCTTGGGCAGCTATGCGATGCTGTGGCTCCAATCCTTCTGCACCCTTGACCAAAGAAGGAAACGGCTACTAATATGTACCTCAGCTGGACATGGAGATCAAACCCTCTAACCTTCTACCAACGTTTGGCCGCAACCTTGCTTGTGAAAGACAGCTGGGGCTTAGTCAGATCTTGGCGCCGGCTGTCAATCTCTGTTCCCCAGCCAATACGCAATTCGCACATCGGGATTCAGAGTCTTAGCGTCAACTAGTTGTTCATGCTCGGGCTTGACGATAACATGCGTGGGCTGTGAGATACCCTGTACAAGCGTCGCGCTACTTACCCCATCCGCATTTCCCGTCCCGTTTGCGCATACTATTTTCTTCTTCTCTTGGATGGGCGCTCTGATACTTCACATTTCATATTGACGATTCTGCAAGTTGCTGATGGGTATGCTGCATCCGATTGCCACCATGTCTATTTGTGATACCTGCAAGGGGGCGAAAACTTTGATCAAGGAGAAGAGCTCCCGAAGCTACGCAGATCTATGACCAGGCGCGACTTTGGCCGCCAGCGTATGGTGCTGGGGGTAAAAGTGGCCCTCAAAATCGCGTAAGTAACTTCTCTCCGCTATCGCGACTTTGGCTCGCGATTTGGTGGCTCATGGCTATCGAGATTTGATCAAACTTGAAGAATGTGCACGTAGCAACGATGTGTAGCTTTTCATCATACATACGGCGTGGAAAATTCTTGACGGACCGATCCGCATCCAGAAGACATTAGCACCCGTGAATCACTCCTTCCTTGCGGCGAGCTTGAGTTGTAGGTGGCACGGGAAACGTTTGAGAACAACCTCCCGTCCCGGGCCGTTGCACGCGCTGTCATCTAATGGGGCCGCGCTTGGACTAACGCAGGTGATTAATAGCCTAATCTTGGCGACACCATGCTTTTTGTGGCGCCCGGGCCAACCATCCGCAAGTACAGGGTCATCTCGTACTACCGTTCTCCAGGAAGCATCCATCTCGCTCGAGATCGACCTTTGTGTAGCACTCGCATTTCAACAGTGTGGGGCAAGATCCGCTATTCGCCACAAAGCGTGCAGACACCACAAGATCGCTCCCGTCCCGTGCTCACGCTTGACCTGGACGACGCTGCTAGATCGGTCAGTACGCGGGAGAACCACCCCTCCCGTTGCCACCAGTCCCTCTGTTGATTAGAGTCTTGGACGATAGTAGTAGTCTCCCCGAGATAACTCCCCCCTGACGTGTCCAATCAATAGGTACGCGACTGTAAGGGTGGGGTGGCGTAAAAGTAACGCAAGATCTAAAGCAAGAATGGTAACGTCCACAGCGGCACATCGCTCCTTGTATGGCAAAATGCCAATAGGTCATGCGAAATAGACATGGTGCTAGTCCTGAACCTTGGTTTCTTCAGTCCGAGTTTGTCGATGTGCGTTATTAGCATAGAAGACTGCCCATGCCCCGGGGTTTTCGGTTGTCATCTTCTGCTGTCCTCCTGTTTTTTGTTTTCCTCCATCACAATTCTGAATCACGCTGCAGGTGACGAACAATGGCCCTGGTAGGATTACTGGCAAAGGCGATTGGCCTGGGAACGTTCTTTCTTGTCGTTCAATACGTCCTGGCCTATCTTAGATCCCCACTCAAAAGTATCCCTGGACCGTTTCTAGCCAAGTTCTCGAACGCCTGGCGCTTCCTGAACCACTACGGTCAGACCCACATCGAAACACAGAGGAAGCTTCATGAGCAGCATGGTGACGTGGTTCGTCTGGGACCCAACACCGTCAGTGTTTCCGATGCTAGTCTGATCAAGACTATCTACAATATTCGTGGAACCTACCTCAAGGTAAGTTGACGATAGAGCCAACCATTATGAACTCGACAATTACTGACATCGAAAAAGAGTGACTACTATGTAAGAACATAACGGTGATTATTAGGAAAAGGACTTACTAACAGCCCTTTGGTCCATCAATGATGCTCTCCAAGACGGCCATCTCATTCAGAATATATTCAGCACACGCAGCAATCAATTTCATTCGAAAACCATAAAGCCCGTCCAGAAACTCTATGGTCTTCAGAATGCGCTCCAAATCGAAAGTATCATGGACGATGATCTCCGTACCTTGTGTGCTCAGCTCGAATCACGTTTCATCGAGGATGCCAACAAGGGTAAGACATGTGATATCGCCGATTGGATCTCTTTCTTTGCATGGGATTTCCTTGGTGACATGACTTGGAGTCAGCGAATTGGCTTCATGGAGCAAGGAATGGACGTTGGGGACATGTAAGTAGCTTCCCAGTCCGAAAGACACTGATGCATGGGCTGATGCGATATGTCACTTTCAAGGCTAGGCACAGCTGAACGTGTAATGCGTTATTTCTCCGTGGTAGGTGGACACGTATACCTTGCAGCTCGTATTACGGATCGCGTTGAAGCACATGCTAATCCCAGTCAGGTTGGCCAAATCCCTGCTCTCGACAAATGGCTCGGAAAAAACCCAAAGTGGCCTCGTTTTCTTTACAAGTTTGATGACTTCTCCGTCGCCGCTGGGTTCTCTGTCCAGCGTTTTATGGAGCGCATGCAAAACCCTGAACTTGGTAAGGGTAAGAAGGACTTTTTGAACGGCTTTCTCGAGGCAAAAAAGGAGCATCCTGAGCTTGTTACCGATAACGAAGTTATTGGGTACATGATCATCAATGTGAGTAGTCCGCCATATGCAGTGAGCGCTGATGAAGTCACACATCCCCGTCACATGATCTATCGAGGCTGACGAGTCTCTTTGCACAGGTTCTCGGTGGAGCTGACACCCTCTCCATCGTGATCAAAGCCATTTTCTACTATGTTCTCAAGAGCCCTGCCTCCAAAGCCCGATTGGTTGAAGAATTGCGCTCAGCAAATCTCTCTTTCCCGGCCCCATACACCTCTATTGAGAAGCTTCCTTACCTAGACGCATGCATCAAAGAAGGTCTTCGTATGCACCCTGTCATTGGCCACATTCTCGAGCGAGTCGTACCTAACAGCGGTCTTACCTTGCCTAACGGAACGATTGTGCCCCCCGGTACGATAATTGGAGTTAACCCATGGGTCATCCACTACAAAGAGGACATCTATGGAGAGAGGCCCCATGAGTTCCGTCCAGAGCGCTGGATGCGTGCTGAGAAAGAAGATGGAGCCGCTTACGAGGCTAGGATCAGGAAAATGAAAGATGCGGACATGGCATTCGGAGGCGGGAACCGAGTCTGCATTGGCAAGCCATTAGCACTCGTGGAAGTTTACAAGGTCGTCGCCACCGTGTTTGGGAAGTACAAGGTAAGTTCATCTTGAGTTGACAGATTGCGATGTCATGTATGAGATGTGCTGATGATTGAGTAGATCGATCTTGAACATCCAAGCAAAGAGTGGGATTTGAACAAGCAGTGGTTTGTGTGGCCTCACAACATCAAGGTCAAGCTGGATATGCTCGATAGCGCCAGTCCATAGATTTCGGTAAACCTTTCCTGGGAGATAGGATATTAGATCAATTGTGGAAATTATACCGAAAGGGGTAGGGCGACATCTACAATATGATCGGAGGCCTTGATTATTTCTCCAAGTAATGTAATTCGGCGTTGGTGGCAGACTGGTAGAAACAGGGTAGCTTTTCCAATCAAACACATGCTTTCAGTAAAAACTCTTGGGGTCTAGTCAGTTCGAGTGGCAAGGGCGGGATTTGATGCGATCAGGATCGAGTAATAAAATCAGGCACCGGAAGACCGGTCAGCGTTGAGATGTGTTGGATAACCAAATTACCTGGAGCTACTGATTCCAGAAACGATCGTTGGAACATGTGGTAACCTGCTCCCTGGACACGCGGCGAGTCGCAAAACCAACTTGTAGACCACGGTGTACGTCGACGATGGTTGCATCATGGACGTCCCCGTCAAGATCGCGCCGCGCTAACTGCATCGGCTATTGAAGCACGGCCCTTCGGCTAAGGCTGCTGCTGCCCTTTGACATGCGTCAGGTCGGTAGTTCGTCGCCGTTCGCATCCTACTAACAAGTGCAATCTCTACTCTGCGACATCATGGTAAGGCTATCTGGACTCCAGAAAGACGTCTTGTCACTATACAGGCAATGTTTGCGAGCGGTGAAACAAAAACCAACCGTATGAACATCATTATCATATGACACGGACCCTGCTAACGCCAACATAGGAAACGCAGCCCCATTTCCGTGACTTTGCAAGGTGCGAGACTTTTATAGAATGATGCTCGATATAACAGCTGATGATGAATGTCAGATCCCAGTTCCACAAGCACCGAGATGTTGGCAAGAAAGACTTCGGGACGATTGAGTATCTGCTCCGCCGCGGAAGGAACCAACTGGAGTCGTGGTCAGAGCCAGGAATTCGGGATATTCACAGATAGAAAGAAGGTGTATGCCGAGTAAGCCTGGCCAAAAGAGCGACAACACGCGATGCTGCGGAAATCAGGCAGCACAACGCGCAAGCATCGACATGTCCACGCATCACATGCGGCGAAGACCACGTAACCTGTGCTACTTTTAGATTGTAATGACATCGAAATTCGACAGGAATCGCATCAATGAAGCTTCCGCTGCCCCCGAAACCTGGATGCAACCCGGTCACGTGATCTGGCACGAGCGTATTGGAACTTTCCAGCGGATGCTCGTCTCTACATTGAGCGGGGTTGTTGAAACCAAAGGCATGGCTTTACCCCTCTTCAAGAACTCTAAGCCTCTTGTACCCTGATGTGGTGTGATGACTTACGTCTGGATGACGGCAAAGTCACGTTGGAAAGCTCTAGAAACGGCCCGAAAGATCTCCGAGGCTTCTGGCAGCATCGTGATTGACACGGCATAGATCTTCTGAGATGGTTGCGATGTTTCGAGAATGACTCTCCTGGAGTATATATACTTCTTGAGCCACCTTCCAGAGGTCATCATCATCAGAACAACAAAGCACAACAAGTCTTATGCAATCACTGCGCTCAACACTCTCACGTGTTCCTCGACAACTCAACCGCATCACAAAGCCTACAACTGTTCGCCACTTTTCGCAAGCACCAACAACAATGTCTCTCTTTCCACGATTTACACAAGAGTTCGCGCCCATGTTCAGGCTCTTTGATGAGTACGATCGTCAGGCCTTCCGCAACCTCGACCGCCAATTCGACAATGTCCGTTCCTTCACTCCAAAGTTCGATGTGAGGGAGACGAAAGAAGGATATGAGCTACAGGGCGAACTTCCCGGGGTCGAGCAAAAGGACATCAACATTGAGTGGACCGACAACAACACCCTCACCATCTCCGGCCGCCACGAGCATGTGCGTGAAGAGGGCCAACGCCCACAGGGTTTCATCGAGAATGGCGAGCACTCCGAACAGAAGAAGCTCGGCCACCAGCCCACCGTTGAGGACGATCCATCCGAGCCTAGCAACAAGGTCGCCAAGCAGTCCCAGGAGAAGGGTGTTTCCAAGCAGCAGGAAGACTCCAGCAAGGCGAAATACTGGGTCAGCGAGCGCTCCGTTGGAGAGTTCCACCGTTCCTTCGCCTTCCCGGCCCGAGTTGACCAGGACGCTGTCAAGGCCAGCCTCAAGAACGGTATCTTGAGCATCTTGGTCCCCAAGGCTCAGGCTCCTCAGCCACGAAATATCAACATCGAGTAGACGACTCGAATCGACGACGCTCTGGATGAAATGAAGCAATGCGACAATGGGCTTCAGTAACGAACCACGAACTTTTGCAATACTTTGAATCATAGCAATGGTGTTTTTGATGGGTAGTGCTGGGTACACTTGGATCTTCTTGAGGTGTTTTGCAACAATCACTCCTTTGTTGGTGTAAAGGCTAGGACTGGTGGTGTTGTATCTAATTTCATCAATATATTTGTTTACACCTTATCCCGTACTAATTTGGGACACAAAAGATGCTATCCCGCGTTGGAAGGGGCTTCTAATCGATCTGATACTCAGTTTGGTATGGTGCTCGTGTAATAGCAGTTCGGAGCACCCCGCGTCGGTAATGGACAACGTAATATCAGTTGCGCCATACCGTACCCGGAGCATCGAATCGATCAGAAGCCTTTTCCCATACGGGATGACTTTCTTGCGTTCAGACGTTTCATAGCTGCGCAATAGAGGGGCATTGATGATATATCATCATAGCATAATATCATAGATTTTAACGAATGAAATAACATTCATCGCGAAAACGAGATATTACAGTCTATTGTAGAGCACCGAGAACTCAAGATAGCATCAGAGTGACATCCTTAGGACGTGGTGTGCATGTTTCTTTAAGAGGATGAGTGAATGGCTAACCCGCCAAGTGCGTCATTGAGGCAGCCAGTCGTTCTGGAGTAAGCCACGAACATGACGCACAGAAACATTGACTGTGCTACGAGCAGATCTACCAGGGAAGAAGTCCACACGGACTGCTAAGCATCGTGGGCGTTGATCTAGGCGACATCGCTCTTGCCCCACTTCGCCTCGGGGTCCGTGATTGGAGCGCTGCGCGAAGTGCGGGGGCCTTATCGTCGCTTCTTCCTAATCACCTCCCGATTATATCGCGGTAGCAGAGTAAAACCCCGGCACCGCTGGGTAAGATAAGCGACTGTATACAATACTGCCGTACTGTCAGCTATATCTCGGCTCCTTCCACGGTGCTGGGCTTACACCTTCAATGCAGTCAGCCTAGTAACAGCCGTGTGTATTATCCGGGAGCCTGGTGCATCCGCTCTCTCCACGATCCATCCGATACCTCACCTTGCAGTGCCAGCTCTGTATGGCTTTCTTTTTTTGGCCGCGCGCATAGGGATCACCTAGGGTCCTACGCATAGTCGTCATTCGTAGTGTCTCTTCTTTCCCTCGTCGATCCGGGGTCGCCAAGTCGACATCATGCCTCGTCCAAAGAAACCTGGCGTTGAGCCGAAAAGAAGATCGCGCAATGGCTGTTGGTAATTTCACGACGCTTGCGCATATGAAACTCTATACTGACTTCGCATAGGCCATGTAAGTCTCGAAAGGTCAAATGGTAAGCATTATTTGATCGATGTTTACCGGGGAGCGGCGATAACCTTGCATCAGTGGAGAGGAGAAGCCATCATGCACGAATTGTCAACGGCAAGGAGAGAAATGCGACTATAGTATCCGGCTCAATTGGGGAGGGCGCGCGAAAAAAGAGAGGGGTGGTACCGATACCGGTTCTGACGCCTCGAGTGCGGCCTCTGGCAGTCCGTACCAATCCATATTCTCGTTCGAAGACGATACTGCGCAATTATTTCCCCCAACACCAGGTCCACCGGCGCGGCCTCAACATGCAAGATCGCGTTCAAACATCTCTCCACCTAGGTCCTCGCAGGCTATAGATCCGGCCTTGATAGGGATCACACCTCACAGGGTTACCGGCGCAGGCCCTACCGAAGGAAACTCTCTTTTTCACAACGGAATGCCGTCATCAGCCCCATATAGTCAAACAAGCTTCCAAAGCACTTTCGACACCCAACAGTCTGCAACATCTGGATCTGGTGCCTTTGCTATCAACGGTTCTGGCTTTACTTCTGTCAATGCTGCGATGCCGCCGCCCCTGCAAGGATCTACAGAGTTTATGTATAAACGCCAGAAGTATGACCATTCCACCGAGTCACCCGGTGCCATATTAATGGAACCCTACACGCCAAAAGCAGGTTCGCCAACACCCTATAGTCCCTACCCTACCATGCCTCTGACGCCGATATCAGTCGGTTCCGAAGGGATCGTCTTGCAAACAGCCCAAAGCTCAACAGCCTCACCTCCAGATCTTCGACGTGTGTCTGTTCAATCTCTCATTCACGGAGAAGGGCCACACTCCGACAGCAACGAAGCCGAGCGCGGAAGGCAGTATCCAATCACGGATTCGGCATCTACGACGTATGGGTATGACTTGGGCTTTCCAGACTTGGATACCCCCAGGAACAATGACTACTCGGCCATTGCCATCTTCAGTCCACAAAATAACACTATGGATATCGATGATGAAACTCCGTATGGTAATGCCGAGCCCCATAGTAAAGACATGGCGTTCGAAAGGGGAGGATACTATGCAAACCCAGTACCGATCAGAATTTCAAAATCGCTGGAGCCACTTCCACCCTTGCTCATGGAGAACCAAATGAATCTGCTTTATTTTCACCATTTCCTCAATCATACAGCTCGGATATTGGTCCCCCATGACTGCGAGAGAAATCCATTCCGACAAATCTTGCCAGAAAGTGAGTATCTCCAAATGACCATGACAGAACAACTCAATTGACTTTTCCCAGTGGCCGTACATGACGAGAATCTCTTGAACCTTCTTCTTGCATACAGTGCCTCTCATCGTGCACGCATGCTGAACCACCCCGAGCCCTCGAACCGCATCGCAGTCTGGGTACAAGATGTATTCCCCAAGCTACGACAAACGCTCAACAACAACCCGCATGACATCTCGGACAACACGCTCGCAGCCGTCATAATGATGGCAAGCCTAGAGATCATCTCGTCAGGCACGTTCGAAGTGCCGATATCCTGGCAGAACCACCTCACAATGGCCCGTCAAATGATCATCCAACGCGGCGGACCCAAAGGCATGGGCCGCCACGACCGCGTCGCCTACTTTCTCTCCCGCTGGTTTGCCTACCTCGACGTCCTCGGTTCCCTCAGCGGCCATAAGAACGACATGCCCGTCAGCTCCTTCTACTGGTCCACAGAAAACGCATCGGCAGACGAAGATTTCGAAATCGACTGCTTGATGGGCTTCACCACGCGCTGCGTCGGCAGCCTAGCCCGCATTTCCGAACTCGCCAAACGTTGCGAACCGCAGCGCATCGATGAAGAGGGGAATGTGCGTGAGGGCTGGGTGCCGAGTGCGGAGATCGTGGACGAAGCGACCAAGATCCGGCATGCGCTGCAGGAAGGCTTGCTCGATCGGAACATTCGCAAGGGGTGCAATCATCGTTCGAGCACGTCGTCGGAATCGGAGGGCGCGTGGGATGCAACGGAGATTTATGCGACGAACGAACTTTTCCACTGGGCCGGCTTGATTCACTTGTATCGTCGCGTGCTGGGCAAGTCGGCGCTGGATGCGGAGGTTCAGCATGCGGTGAGGGAGATTGTGGGGCTGCTGTATAAGATCAGGAGAGGGAGTACGGCGGAGGCTTGTCTCCTGTTTCCCATGTTTGCGGCCGGCTGCGATGCACAGGATGCGGGGCAGAGGGAGAAGATTATGGATCGGCTTAGGGGCGTGGAGGGGTTTGGGCTGAATCAGGTACTTCGCTTGTGTTGCAACCCAGATTTGTTTGTGCTAACGTTGAGGATTAGGTACCGAAGATTAGCTCGCTCATGCGGAGCGTGTGGGATACTGGGAAGCCATGGGAGTCGCTCGTGTCGGGAGAGTTCTTTGGCTGAGGTTGTCAGTCATGCACGGAGGTGTCAATGTTTGTTTCACAGTGGTATGATCATACGATTGCATAGGTGGCGAAGAGATGATTGATCCCAGTCATGGCATAGAATGACGACGCGCAGAGATCCTGTATTGTTGGTATACCCCAGACTAAGGCGACAGGATTGCCTTGAGTAAGTGTCTGGTGGCAACTGCCAGCGTCTAGAGCGGCAAAGCGACGAAAAGGTGCGAAGAAGCCGTAAAAGCCTATTCGTGCGAGGCACACGCGCAAAGAAGAAGAGAGCCAGAGAAGCTTCACTAAGCCTCATCAGAACAGGCGAAGTGAGCAGAGAATAGTTGGAGGACGACTCGGCACGAAGAAACAACCGATAGCAGCTCGACCAGAAATGAGAGTCGAGAACAGCTGCAGGGGGAATATCATCTATCCATCCGTCAGATATACACGCATTCAATCTTACATACAGCAACAACACCACCGCCGCCACCATCTCCCCCGCGCCCCTCACCAAGGCCACCACCCCCCACCCGCAACCTTGCCCACAGCCCTAGTCCCCTTACCCACTTCATCCGCGCCCTCCCTGACCTCGTCAACAACCGCATCAACTGCCTGCCCCAACTCCTCCTTTTCCTTCTCTATCAGCTCAGCCGCCTGTCCCCACTTCTCTTGTGCCAAAAGCCGTTGTTTTTCCAGCGCCTGACGGAGCTCCTGCTGCAATTCGGCGACTTCAGAGCGCGCGGCGTGTGTCTCTTCGATGGTCTCTAGCTTGTACCAGAGATAGTAGGTTATTTGGTATGTGAAGAGGGCGCCGAGGAAGCACTTGAGGATCGGGGAGCCGAAGGTACCGTAGTATGCGCCCTGTGGGGTATCTGTTAGTATGCGATTTTCTTTGTCAAGGCGATGGGGTTGTGTGGGTGGTTGTGAAAGGAAAGAAAGGGGACAAGACGTACGACTCGCGATGGCTCTTTTGGTGGTAGCGGCGGTGGTGGTGCTTGTCCGGTGGAATTGGGATTTGGCGGCGAACTGGGTGGATGCGGTGGTGCGGTTTCGGCAGCATATGTGCGTCGCGATAGCTGGCCTGGTCTCCCTTGTATCGCCATTCTCCTGCAAACCGATCGTGTTGCTCTAACGTGATTCATTGCGCCGCTTTCGTATCTGGTGTCTATGTCGTAGGCAGTGAAAAGCTTCCTTTGTCTTTTATCACCCACTATGCGCGCGCTACAGCGCTGCCAGAGCTACACCAATTGAACAAGTCTCGAAAGGCGCTCTGCGTATTTCGTATGTAGCCGGTAATGAGCAATTAGACGACGTATATGGTTGCGTGGTAACGGGTCGTGTGTGAGGGATGATAGCGATCAGGCTGGGTTGTGTGGTGGCCAACTTTTTACCCAAAAGCGACGCCTACGCAAACAGTAAACCTCCGCTCCATCTCCGCATGCCACTAACGCTCGCCCATGCATCCCAGCAAACGGGACTGACCCCTACCACCTCGGACCCCGTTAGCGTTGCGGTAGCTAGGGGGCCCGTGCATAGCGTATTTCCAAAGGAACACCTTGCACAACTTGAACCCTTAATTCCGCCTTTCGCCCTCCCCCATAATCCTATTTCCCATTCGTTCTGTTCACCTATTACAGTCGCCGCAGCCTCTCGTGTTCCAAGCCAGCGCGAACTTTTCCCACCTGAGAATTCCGAACACGACGTTATAATGGTATGTACATATGCCGAGGAGGAGTGGTGAACTCCGTGGTGCCCCCTCCCCTGGATATCCCCCACCAGCACTGCTCCTGCGCATATGCCCAAACCACGCGGTTTACTAGAATAGTTGGCTAATAAGGATGGGGGGTTACTAGGCTCAAACACCACAGCAACGCCAGGCGAACATGCGCTTTGCCAAGGCGCAGGAGAAGAAGATGGGCAAGCCTGAGGTCACAGAACCGGTAGTCAAGAAGCGAGCGCCGCAGAAGTCGCCGATTAGCAAGGGCTGGATTAGTACGTTTACCACCCACCCACCCACACACATACATATATACATACATACACACGCGTATCCTGAGGATTGCCTCGAATCGGGAAACCAAGTACAACGGGGAACAAAAGCAAGCATACAAGAAACGCAACGCTGACTCGGAAAACAGTCGTTCTGGCATTCATACTCTGCGGCGGTCTACTCTTCGAGGTCCTGAAACTCTTCTTTTAGGAACATGGACATTATACGAAGCGAGCGCGCAAGCGTCTGAGAGAGAGAGGCGGTGTCTGTGGTGGTTTAAGGGGGATGCTCTGGGGTTCTGAAATACGCGGGCGGTGGGCGTGTGCTTGCAAGGGGGCAACAATTGTTTTGACACGTATACACGTGGGGTGGCGATTGGAGATGAGATGGTGAATAAGGCGATTGGGACCAGAAGAGCAGAAGAGTAGAAGATGAAGAAGAAGAAGAAGGAGAAGAAGGGGAAGGAGCAGAACTGTCATCTTTGGCACATATTTTTTTTTCTTTCTTCCCTTCCATGGATTGTTTATATAGGGTAGGGCAGGGTAGCAAATGGCGTTACAATATGCAAGGGTCGACAGGTCATAAATAAAAGGGTGTGGCGGGGTTTTTTTTTGCGTCTCCCACGAGCCGGTTCGCAAGTTATACAATATCAATATACTGAAATGTAACAGATTTCAAAATCTTTTCTGTTCTGAGAGGTTGTAGAGAAAAAAAAGGGGGGGGGGGGACAGTCCACGCAGGACATGATATTCTAAGTGTTTGTTACTCGTACTACTTTACTACTATTGACCAACTGACTGACTACTCAGCTAGCTTATCCTCCCCTCCTTCACCATCATCCATAACCACAGTCCTTCTCTTCTTTTTCTTCTTCTTAACCTTTGCTTCGCCATCACCCTCACCTTCCTTAGCCTCCTCTTTGGCTCCACCAGCTTTGGTCTCCGTCTCCCCACCAGCAGCAGGCCTGACCTTCTTCTTTTTCTTCTTCTTAACTGGGGTAGCCTTCTCATCCAGCTCCGCACCAACTCCGCCTTGCGGCCCAGCTTCTTGCCGCATTTCCTCTGTCATCTCCTCATCCCCCTCCGCAACGGCGACTTTCCTAACCTTCCTCGTCTTCTTCTTCTTAACCGCGACTTCTTCTTTGACATGCAGTCTCTCGCTCGCACGCTGCATTTCCAAGCGCAGACGCTCTACTTCCTGCAGCGCCTTCTTCATCTCTGCGTCTTCTTGTGCTTTGCGCTCCATCTCGAGCTGTGTGAGCTTGCGGTTCGAGATCCCCTCGTCGTCTAGGCTGAGGGCGCTGAGGCCGGAGCTGTCGACGTCTAGGAGCGATTTCTTCGCTTTGCCGGGGCGCGGCGGCACAATATCTTCTCTTGAAGTGTCGGGTGCGGCGGGTCCGAGGGTTTCGTCGCCCATGATGTCGACTCTTCGGACGGGCTTGCGCGGACTGCGTGACCGGGGAATGTTCTCGGAAGAAGAGGCTTTGCTGTCAAGGTTGAGCTCCATGATGGGGATAGAGTCTATGTCTAGCTCGTTATTCTCCCTGTTGCCGTCACGCACGATTCTACTGAGTGGCGTGACGGCTCCGCTGCCTTTGTCTGCTTCGGGGTCGATGTAGAAGGGATCGTCTTTGTAACGCTCTTTGCGTTCGGCCTTCCGCCGTGCAATAATGTCGGCGTCGAGGTACTCGTCTTCTGTGGCGTTTTGGTACGATGTCGGCTCCTTGTGTGGAGCATCAAGACGGTCTGCAGCTGGCGCTGCAACAACCGGTGCTTCTGCGTAGGCGGCGGCTGGCTCGGAGTATGCGGCATAGACGTCATCTTCCTCCGTCTCGAATCCTTCTGCGTCGGCTGCAGAGAGCAGATGCTGCAAGTTTGAATTGATGGGTGTGTCGAGATCCAGATCTTCTGGGATCGGAACCTTTCGCTGTGCGCCAGGCGCTACGGGATTCAGCTCGGCGCCAGAAAAGAGGGCGGGTATGGCTTGTGTAAGTAGTAGAGGTGGATCGGTAAACGCCTCCTGATCCGGGCTAGCAGCAGTGCCTGAAGCAGCTTCTGCAGCAAGTCGCATAATTTCAAGATACTCTACTGAGCGTTCTTGTACCTCGAGACTGGGGTGGGTAGATAGTGGCTCTAAGAAGTGGATGATCCGTGCCATAAGAAGTGACATTAACGTTTTGCGTTCTGGGGTCCAGGATATTTGGTCGTTTCCAGCCATGCAAGAGAATACTTTAGGAATCGCCTGCAGGTATACGGCGAGTGTTCTCGAAGATAGTTGAAGCGAAGAAGGGTGTAGGAGGGAAGTCATGACAGGCTCCGGTCTTGTCAGGTAGTTGGCGTACTCACCGACAAGCCACCCAGCGTATTCAAGTACTCCTTGACCACCGTTGCCAGACGCCGGGAACATTTGGTCTCTTCGATCGACAAGAACAAGCGACTGTGCAGCGTCGATGGCTTCTGGACGAACGCTCTTGACTCGAATCGCAACATTCTGTAGCTCGTGGCCAATCCCACCACCAATGTCATCGGAATGTTCTGATTCCTCCTCGCCTTCTACGACGGAGGCTGCTTTTGTTGCTGGCGATACGCGAACAAGCTGGGTAAGCACGTCAATGTACCATTCAAAATCGGTAATGTTGGCGTACGTGTCGCGGGAGCACATCTCCAGAATCCTTCGAATCACGCTTATCCGGTAGTCGTCTGGCAGGGGTGGTGGTTGATCAGATTTCTGCTCATGCTGTGGCAGGTTCTCCTCAGCGTCTGAATCGTCGTCGGCATAAGGCGTGACCCCTGTCATCCTAGCCCGGTCGTTGCTCGGGTCGCTTGCTGCTGTAGCTATGGGCGCGTTGCGAAGTTGTCGCATCAGTCGACCAACAATAGCTGCAAGGTTATCGGCGTTGACCATGCCGACGACGAGATCCAAAGCGCGCATTCGTATTGAAATATCAGGGTCGTCAATGCATTCAAGAATGACATCTTGTTGTTGAGAAACCAGGTAGGGATGGGATCTAACAATCTTTTCGAAGGCGAGCAATGCGACGTATTTTACTGTAGAATGATGAGAATTCGAACCTTTGATTTCAGTGCATCTTAGCTTACAATTTGCATCACCCTCTATTATCATCATGCCGCGTAGTTTGCCAACGCATAGCTTTGCCACCTCCTCGCCCTCTGCAGTGCCTTCAACGGCCTCTAAAATGCCACCCTGGATGATACCACTGATGCACTCGTACAGCAAGGACATGGCAGATGTTTCTCGGATAATCTTGGTCAGGGGCGGGAGTAGTTTCTTGATCAATCGGGGCTCCAACGGGGTCAAGGTTGCAAACTAAAATGTGTCAGTGACGTGGTATTTCAGGATGCTGACGGAACATACGAGTTTGATGAGCTTGATGGCCATCCAGTTGTTTCCTCCTTCGACCAAGAGATCGAACAGTCTAGGCGCCAGCGGCAGAAAGTCTTGCGGCCGCCTCCATCCCAGCTCGCACACGACGTTGACAATGGCAGCTGTCACGGTTGCGTCCTCGTTGTCATCCAACAAGCGCTCCTTGATCTTGGGCCATGCAGGCCGCAATGTCTCTGGGTAGACAAGCGCCAGCCTGTACAGTGTGACGACCGTCTTTTTTCGAATCATGGCGTGCGAGTGCGTCAGTCGCGGTATCAAGTCGGACAGGACCGAATTGGCCATGCTCGGGTTGATGACGTGCGGGATGGCGCCAAGCGGCAGAGCAATGTACTGTGGACTCGAACTCATGATATCCTTCTTGAGCTGGTTCTCTGCCAGCACCAGGACCTCGGTATCCCTCCGGAAGCTCTGCACAGCGGCCAGGTATCCCGTGCGCTTCTGCTTGAACTTGGAACTCGACATGACCTCGAGGACGTTGAAACTGGCCCAGGACATGTCGTGGCCGAACATCTCGAGGTATGTGAGCTTCATGAGGGCCGTGGCCTTGAGATCCATGTCGTTTGTGCGAATCTCCTTGCGGCATTCTTTTATGCTCTCGGCGATGTATTCGCGCTCGCTGCCCTTGTGGTTGCGCAGACCCCGAATGAGGTCGAAGAGGGATTTCTCGAACCTGGCGGGGGGGTCAGCTAGGCACTCTCACACGTCCAGTCATGTGATATGGAGCATACATGGTGATGGGCGCTCAAGTGACTTCGCGCAAGCGTGTGTCGAGGGAGGGAAGCGCGCGAGGAGGAGGGGTAGTTTGGCGGGAGGGTGTCGATGGCGGGCCTGTAGGCATGATCATTGGGACGGGGCAGTCATGGGGGCAGCGGCTGGAGACATGGAATCGGGCGTGTGCAGAGAGTAGGTTCCGTTGCTCGTCAAGCCAGGCGACGTCCCCCCCAAAGCTACTGTCAAGGTTGACGTGCCCTTGGAGATTCAGTGGAGACTACCGAACGCCCGCGAGGCGCTAGTTTCGCCGACGGAGCTTGGACAGCCTCCAGGCCAGCTCAACTCCACATTACACCGTTGCATCCCAGAGCGAAGCCCCGTCCAAGTTCCCCTCGCCCTCTCGTCCCACCCGCCCACACGTCGATTGCAGCCATGACACAAGCCAATCTCCTCTCTCCGCCCTCGCAAATACCCCCGCCCACCGCCCTCGCCCTCTCGCAAAAAGCGCCGCTCGTCCTGTCCACAACGCCCACATCCACCCTGCCATGGCCGCTGTCCCTGCTCTTCTCCCGGGAAACCCCGGAAACATGGACCGTCCACGAGAACCTGTTCCTGTCCACGCTGCGCACCGGTGACGAGAAGGCCGCCCTCCAGATCCTGCAGCGCCTCGAGTCGCGATTCGGCGACCAGAACGAGCGCATCATCACCCTGCGCGGCATCTACAACGAAGCCACATCCAAGTCGGACGCCGATCTGGAAAAGGTCTTTGACGCATACGAGAAGATTCTGAGGGACGACCCCACCAACATGAGCATCAGGAAGAGGAGAGTGGCCGTGCTGAAGGCCCTGGGACGCACCAACGATGCCATTACTGCCGTCACCGTGCTATTACAGAACAGCCCCACCGATGCCGAGGCATGGGCTGAGGCGAGCGAACTATACGCCAGCACCGGAGCCTGGGGCCAGGCCATATTCTGCGCAGAGGAGGTGCTACTCATCACCCCCAATGCCTGGACTGTAAGCTTCCCCGGAACCCTTTCCCTCCACCCATTACTAACGCCCTTCCATAGGCACATGCCCACATTGCAACATTACACTACCTCTCCACCGCCTCCAACAACCCACCCAACTTCTCTTCCTTTGCATTAGCACTAAAGCACTTTTGCCGCTCCGTCGAGCTCAACGACTCGTACCTACGCGGCTACTATGGCCTCAAGCTCCTCACCTCTAAGCTCAATTCCACCCTCTCCGACTCGGCCTCTGCGCCCACCAAGCGCCCCTCTCAAGACGACGACGAAGTACCCCTCCCCGGCCCCCATATTATCAAGAAATTAGAAGAAATCGCAACAAACAAGCTAGCCGAGATGATTAGGCATTACAAGTCGGGCGACAAGGCGTGGCAGGGCTACGAGGAGGCCGAGATTATCGCTGCTAGAGAATTGCTGGATCGAGATGGCTAGCCAGTCAGAATGAGAGGGTGTGTGTGGGTGAGTGTGGGTGAGTGAGTGAGTGAGAGGAAGAAGAAAGACAAAGCGATGGTTGAAAGGGCTAGAAGGATAGAGGAAAGAACAACGTAGCATTTGATCATGTGACAAAAGAAAAAAAGCACATTTTTTTTTCTGTCACGAATGCATGGGCGTTTTTACGGGAGGCGTCTTTGGTTCTAGACCACAATTCAAAGGTTTTAGGCCAACATATTGTGGACACATGGCCTGTCACACTTTCAGATACCATTCTCAGAATTTACAACTTTTTTCTAATGCAAACACATGGAATATGGAACACTTGCCACAGACATGGCTAAATACTAGACTGTCATATTTGGCAGCAAAAAAGAGCGTGTTGTTGATCATGTGTATTACTATTAACCAGAGAATCTCTCTCCTATATCCTCCCCGATTCGGATGTGCTTTGGATTCTCTTCCCATCTCTTCTCAGTCATCTAATTCCCCCCTCCCCCCAGAAAAAGACACAGAGTTCAATTCTCCGATATCCCCCCCCATCCTACTCCTCCTATTCTAAAAAAAAAAACACCAAGCACCTCCTGTGCCATCAAAAAAGCAATTACCGGCACCACACACACATACATACATACTCCACTTGTAGAATAGTCAAACTGTTGAATTGCACCACCATCCCCTTCGCCTCCGTATTCACCAGCCAGTCAAATACCCTATATCCTATGTTTCGAAATGCAAACTCAGAGTCTGTGCGTGTAAGAAAAAGAAAGGGGTAAAGAAGTAGAGTGAAGAGGGGTAATCGCAATATAAATCTTCTTTCCCAGACGAGGAGATAACAGCAGCAATGACAACGATAATAACAGAACGCCGTCTGTAAATGCAATGCAACATCCAGAATGAACCCTAAGCCCCAGACAAATAGGTAGGCTATAATGGGCCATGGGCTCCTCTCGCGCGACTGAAAATTCGCTCCTGTATATTTTTTCAACAAGCAAAAAGAGAGAAAAAGGCAGATCGAAAAGTCGAAAAAAAAAGAGACATGTTCTCTGGTCCTTCGTTCTCTCCGTTTCCATTAAAGAAAGCCACTTGTGGTGTGTATGGCCATTTTGTATTTCCCCAAAACAATGCGTGTTCGATTTGAAAGAAAAGGAAGAAAGAATCTTTCCAGAATGCGTGTGATGCGTGTGATGCGTGTGACTGTGGTACGCGTTTGCGACAGTCGTCTATATGTTTAGGCCGCGTGTGAGGTCCTCGAGACCTGAGCTGTTGTTTTCCTTGCCCCTGGATCTGTTCTTCCTGGCGGCCATCTTGCCCCAGTCTTCGTCGGCGTCGTCCGTTTCTGCCACATTGATTTGAGGGCTTGGACTGCCCTTCTTCAATATGCCTTTGATGGCACCTCGGTTCTGGTTCGTGCCTCCTGCCGCTTGGAGGGTCATCGACGTTCCGTTGGACACGGAATCGGATTGGTTTACGACGGGTCGATACCTAGCGGACAGGCCAATGTTAGAACGCTCGGATGGTGCGATGGAGGGAGTGTACCCTGGATGAGGGCCCATGAAGGACATGGAGCGTTGCTGTTGTTGCTGTCCGCCGTTGCCTGACATGATGGACATTGGTCGGTTTTGCCCGTTGGGTACATTGAGAAAGTTTGCGCCGCCGCCCATCATACTGCCCGCATAGCCGTTGTTGGGCATAGCCATGGTCATTCGGGGGTCCTGTTGCTGGGGTTGCTGCATCATTTGGAGCTGCATCTGCTGCATGGCAATCATTTGCTGCATTTGCTGCATCTGTTGCATTTGCTGCATGTAATCGCCGCCTGGCGACATTGGGTATCCCATTTGGCCCATGCCCATGCCCATGCCCATGCCCATACCCATACCGCCCATTTGGCCCATGCCACCCATTGGCATTTGCCCACCCATCATGGGGTTCATGCCGTTCATACCATTCATGCCGTTGTTCATGGGCAGTTGTGGCATGCGCGTGGGGTGCTGGGGTTGGCCGTTGGTGTTCATCTGTTGCCCAAGCATGCCAGTGAAAGGTCCGCCTTGGGGTTTCTTCGCCGAGGCACCGCCCATGTATTTCTGCTTTGTCATGTCTCTCATCTGAATCTGATCGACGAGTGAGGGTTGTGACAAGCCAGCGTCTTGGTACATCATGCCGGGGTTCATGCCCATGCCCATGCCAGCGGCCGAATCGCCTGCAACGGATGCGGGACCCTGTGCGACTCCATTGAATCCCATTGACTGGCGATCCGTTGGTCGGACCAACCCACCACCGATGAAGGAGCTGTTATAAGGATCCTGCGGCAGATTTCGGGCGAAAGCTGGAAGATTCATGTTGGATCCACGTTGGCTCATGGCACCGGTAGATGCTGGGCGATCTGGTATGTAGGATGGCATAGCGTTCGTTGGCTGGCTTGGATGCCTATTGCGGGTTTGGCTAGGAAAACCGTGCTGGGCGAGGATGCCCAATGGCACATCCTCATCCTCCCACTCTCCAGCCTTCATGGACGTCTCTGATGGAAAACCCATGGCCTCGGCTCCAGGTTCTGTTGAGACGCCAGTGGCGGTAGTGGAACGTCGCATGGCTTCTCGTGCAAATTGCATCTGCTGGTTCTTACGCCTCATGAGCTCTTCTTCCTCTCGCCTCTTGATGGCATCTTCTTCATCCTCGTAGTCTTCGTCCTCGGAGCTTTCCTCTGGTGGCGGTTGGTTTGCCCGCTTCTTCTGGTACTCCCGGAACTCAGCCTGGGACATGACGCGGTGACCTCCATCTGCGGCAGGTGCAGACATGGACTTGCTTTGAGAAGGCAGGGCTGCAGGTTTCCGTGCTGGTGCAGGTGCGGGTTTGGATGCAGACTTTCCAGGTGTGAACAGGTCGTCTTCTTCGTTATCATTATCATTATAGGGCGATGACGTGGGGGCAGCGGCGGCCTTGGGTGTTGTGTTGGTGTTGGTGCTCGAGGCGGTGACTGATGTTGAAGAATAGGGCGTCTCGTACGAGTCCGCAGATGACGATGACATGGAGTTGGGCTTGGGCTCGGCAGGATCTTCGTGATACGACTTCCTTTCCATGAACGACTTACGAACGAACTGGGCGTCGGGGTCCTGGAAGGTCGAGGTCGGCTGGAAGGTAGGGCTTTCCGAGGCGACAGGAGCGTACGAGGAGTATTTGTGGTGAGGGGGAGGTGGTGGTGGAGAGTCGTCGTCGGATTGGGGAGAGGCCATGAGGTTGTCGGCGGAATTGCGGCTATCCCAGCTCTTGAGCGGTGGCTCAACATCAAACTGTGACTTGATCTTGATGGGCTCAGCTTGGAAGGTCCGCTTTTCCGCAAGCAGGGAACGTCCCGCCGGCTCGCGTGGTATTTCGGGAGACTCCTTGCGATTTAAGTGGCTAAACATGTCGTCCTCGAAGCCACCAAAGTTTAGGTCGCCTTCAAGCTTCGGCGGGACGGCGGTGCTCGCGTAGCTGGAAGTGGTCATAGCCCTATTTCGTCCGCTCCACCCTGAGCCTGACAGGTCTTTGTACGAGGACACGCCCGTGCTGGACTTGGGTAGAGATGGTAGCTGCTTACGGGTGGCATTCACCGAGTGCGGAGCCGGCGAGCTGTTGTGTTGTGAGACGGTGGGACGGGGGACGTTTGCAAATAGGTTGTCGTCGGAGCTAGTATCGGTGGAAGAAGGAAGTGTAGAGGTCGAGCCATGCTGGCCATTGGCGTAGGGTCTCGAATTGGAAAATTGAGTCCCACTGCTTGACTTGCTGTCGCTAATTAAAGGGTCAGTCCGGCCGACGCTATGACTAGCGGCTTGAGGCTTACCGTTTAGATGATCCTGGAGAATCATCGTCGAATGACTGATTGCGGTTCTGCTTTCCAGGATGGCTGAAGCCACTGAAGCGAGGAAACTTGGACGACCGCTCCTTCTCCTGTGTTTTGCGCTGCTCTTTTGCCTTCTCCACTTCGGTCCTGCTGAGCAGCCTGAACCCGCCCGAGTCTGCTGCAGCTGCTGCTGCTGCTGCTGCTGGCGGAGGCGCCGTTCGGTCGGGACTGGTAGAGGAAATATCCACCTCGTCGAAGACATTGCCCTGCGACTTGCGGCGGGCTGTGAAGAGTCCTAGGCCTGGCTTGCCCATGTTGTTTTCTCTCTGCTTGCTGCTTCCTGCCTACAGCGGCCGCTCTGAATGCAGGCGCGACAGTATCATACACCCAAACAGACGCACGATGCGTGGCAGCTGCGCTCGGGGGGCGGAGGGGCGGAGGGGCAGTCGCGATGTAGGCGATGATGCAGGCGCGGAGGGTCCGAGGCGGCAGGCACGGGGACGGGAGGGAACGAGGGAGGGGATCAGCGAGCGGACCAGCGAGCGGACGTGTGTATAGATCTGGCGTGTTCAATTAGTCCTGCGTCCTGCTTCCTGCGTACAAATGGTGTGTTGCTGTCTGGTCGCGCGCCGGCCTGGCTGTCGAGGACGGAGGTGAGCGGGCGCAGGCGTTAGGCGCGGGCAATTGTCGCTGGGCAAGCTGAGGCGGAGAGGCCTTTCGTCCACTTTGTCACTTCGTATTGCCGGGTTTCAGCGTCAGGGCCGTGCTGAGCAGGCCACTCTGGGTGCTGCTGTGCAGTACGAGGCGGTGGTGTTCAACTACAAAAGTGGCAGCAAGTCCTGGCCGCTTCATCCGCTTCTGCCGACTCTACAGCGCATGGTGCTGGTGCTGAGCGCTTGTTGGACATGTGGAGGTACGGCGAAGTCGAATCCTTCCGAGGCCCAGGGCGCGCTGACAGGTTTTGGGGGGGTGCGACTTACCAGACACGAGGCGGGTAGCAGCGCCTGTTCAACGAACGACAATGTCCTGTAAGCAGACAGCGAGGGCGGCAACGATGTCGATGAGAGGGGCCACGCGGAGAAAACGGCTCGAATGATGAGCAGAGTATAAGAGTGTGCACGGATGGTGGATGGTACAAGGCCTTGTCGTAAGGAGTGCGCCGGCCGCCCATCTTCACCCTCTGCCCTGCCCTGACCTCTCGCCAGCCAACCGGGCTTGCATCTGCCTAGGTACCGATTCGATGGCAGGGGGCCGCAGTAGGCATAGCGCGGCTGTGAAAGGGTAGAGAACTGCCTTGTTAGGCTTCGCCCTCTAGTCTTAACTTGACTTCATCGCGCATCACGTCGCCCGCTCCCTCTGCACTGCGCCATGGTAGACGTGCTGTTGTCTTGCACGTTGCTACCATGATGCTACCATGGTGCGCCCGCGCCCGCGCATAGCAGCACTGTGCCTGTGCCCTACATGACGCGCCACAGCCTGCAAACTGCTGGTCGAAGGCGCTGGGACGGTAGTGTAAATTGTTAGCTGGACAGCCATCCATGCCGGGGACCCTCATGCCAAAATTAGACGACTAGACTAAGAGGCAGTCAATGATCAGAGCCATCCACGCACGCACGCCCTTTGTTCGCTACTTAATAACCACGACGGATCGCCAGCTGTGTATCGCCCCGGTGCCTGCTCGACGTCATTGCCATTGCACTGTCCCTGATCCCTCTGGGGCCCTCTGCCCTGGTGTTTCGCACTTGGGCATGAAAGGACCCTTCGTATTACACTGCTCCACAGCATACGGACCCTCCTGGTCCCCGCCGTCGGCGCAACACCGTCGAGCCAAAACTATGGGCGGCCCATATCGGCCCTAGCGCCTCAGCTCTCTACGCACCGTGGAAGCTTGAATGGCTGTCCATCCAGGCACCCCACGTCGTTTGCTGTGTGATTTCTGCAAACCAGGGGTAAAGCACCCAGTGTCCATGCGCCGTCATCCATTTAGCATGCACGCTCCGAGACGATATTTTTCTGCGCCACGCCTTTGCGCTGGACCTCTTCTTTTGCTCGTGCCCAGCGTGCAGTCGCCCGCATATTCGCTACCTCCCGGCTGCAAAAAGCTAGGAAATCCGGGCGCGCTTGCTGCAACCCCTGCCTAATGCCAGTCGTAACAACGCGCAGCTAATAACACGGCGAGAAAGAAAGCCTGCTTCAACACCCGATGCTCTTTACACACATTTGCTGACGAGCGCACAGCACGCCGCACTTCCATACGGCTTCTCCAAGCCCGGCCAAGCTCAGGGGGGCTGTCGGTGGCTTGCCAATGCCGCTATCATGGGAAGCACGGACGCTACAGCCGGACAGTCCGCGCTACTAGCTATTTCTCCTTGACGGCTGCTCCTTGCAAGCCAAGGCCGTCTTCGACGCTGAAAAGCACCTGTCCCAACGTGGGAGGTATCATCGAGCCGTCCTTTTCTGTCTGAGTAATGTCGCAATTGCTGGTCCGAGACGTCATGCTTACCAGTACATTGCAACCGCTTCCAAACCCGAACTCAGACCCTCTCCGACATGCTTCCAGCCACGGTCGCACACCTGTCGCAAACTTCCTTTTTACTTCTCGATTGATTGCAGCTCCGGAGCTGCAAGCGTGCGTCGCTTCACCAGCCTCCCGGGCGCCCATCGCTTGTTGGCTGCATCCCTAACTCGTGTCCGATGCAGCGCATCAACACTGCTGCAGGACATGACGCCGTCGTTTTTTTAGCCCTCCCGCCCATCGCTGATTCCAACCTCTCCTCTGCCGTATCCATCTCGATACTCGCAGCGTGCTGTTCACCCCGCTTGCGAACGCGTAATCTTGTGCCGAAAATCTGGGGGGTTGGTCAATCAACTGTCATACCCATGCATCTCAACACACGGATCGCCCTCGATCGATCTGCCCCCGTTCAGCTACAGCACTTATTGCCCATCAGCCGAATTGTAACTGTTGGGACCTGCCCACGCGTCTCACAGGCGAACTATCGCTAATGCTTTTGCATCGCTGTTCGCCCCCATCGGTCCTTTGTGTCTCAGATTACGTGTTCATGTGGTATTCCAACAGGCCCAATTTTTGACAAGGCTGGCTTTTCAATCTCGCTCCCTTCCTTGCATGATTATCAAATCTCCTTGTCTTGTCGACCTGCAAACTTCGTCGCAAATCCACTGAACGACTTTTTTTCTAAAGAAACGAAGCCTCGGCGACGCCGTTGCAGGATTCCTACCCTCGTGCGCTTATGATTGGTACGCATTCGTCATGCTTGCAGGATACCTTCGGAGAATTTGCTTCTTCGCCATTGTTATTCCGAGTCCATTTCGATTACCATTTCGAGCCTGTTTTCCTTTGCTTGTCGTCGCTTAGCAATATTGTTATGATTATCTTCGCGAATCGCGAGATTCGTCCGCTGGTACTGTATACTGGGTTGCGAACTTGGTACCTCCAAAGGAAGTATGTTTGGCCTGACAACGTTGAGAGCACGTGATCGAATGGTCTAAGCTTGCGGCCGAATTTAGTAAGATCGTGTGTTGTGCTCATGTTGGTGCTACTTCCAAGGCAACCTCAACCAAGGCCATAGCAGCTGGTTATACCAGTCGTTCCTACTCCTTCACCATATTGACTGAATTAAGTGCTAGAAGACATATGAGCAGAGAGTTAGAAATTACATGCATAAGTCGGCAAGGTTGGTAGTAGCAACGTACACCAAGCTAAGGAAGGAACCAGACGTGCAATCAAACTCTACCTGAACAGGTCGTCACTGCCATCTCTTTATCTAAGGAAAGACTGACCAGTCAGTATAACAAAATGTCGTTACAGTCCAACGCATAATTACGAGGCAAGATGGCGACCAACTTCCTCAACTCACTATGGTGGTGGACCAGACCAATACTACAAACCTTCGTCATACAATTCAACTCCTAGACACGACGCAGAATGCCGCCCAACTTCTTTGAACTCCCAATCGAGCTGCGCAATAAAGCTTACCGTGAATTGTGGGAGCAAGCATCACTCATTCGAATTTGCAGTCGCCCCTCCACGAACGGACTTGTTAACGCCCGGTTCGGTACATTCGCAGCTGGTCAGCCTAGCTTCCTCTTGGCATATGAGCCGAGACCTGGATGGCTTTTTAGCGGCAGAGAGATCTATAACGAAGCAATCTAGGAGTTTGCTTAGGGGGGAGGGTTTGTTAGGGAGTTGATCTAGCCGCTGTTCCTCACCTTGAGAATATAACCTCAGTGCTCTCTCCGTCCAAGACCCTCCGCGCACAGCTTAACATTCGCTTACAGACCCGTTTTAAACTACCGTCCAACAGCTACGTCCTTTTCGCCGAAGACGTACCTCGCATCACACAATTTCTGGGATACTTCGCTGAGAAAGGTAAAGTAAAAGAGTTAAGGATTCGGATCTCCGTTTGTCACGGCCTTGGAGAAACCAAGATGGATTTTTCTCGGGTCGATTGCGGTTTACCGACCAAAGGCAACCTGTCAACGCTCTCCATCACTGTGGTTCACTGCTGTGGCGGCGCGTAGTCTGATACTTTCAACTGTTCTTGTCCCGAAGCGATCACCAGACTGGGTACACTAGCTGTGGGTGCTATCACAGAATCTCTCGGGGAAATCAATCCCGGGCATGCGGCATTTACTGTCCGTCGGTTACCCGTAGCCACCACATCTGACAGACCAAATCAAGTCGAGCCGGAACTTAGCCAACACTGTAGAGAAAAATAATTATATGACTACACAATGGGGCGCAGTCTGGGCTAGTGGGGTCTGGTCGAGCATGCGTCCTCATTTACATGAGACAACACCAACTGCCGCTTAGAAACCATTCCAATGACGTGGATATATCTCGGATATCTTACATCCCCACATCATTAAAGCTCAACAAAGATTACAGTTGAGAAATACCCCTCTCCCTCAATTTGGAAGACGTGAACATATTGCCCTCCTGCATGGCCATATCACAGCTGAACTCCTGCTCTGAACGGCATTTGTACCTTGTATTGATTAGGAAAAAAAGGCCCCATCACGGCCAGTCTCCGAAAAAAAAACTCTCCTGAAAACCTGAATGTCAAGTGAATACAATACCTACAACTCTCGGAAACACAAAGAGTAGAAACTATCAAAACAAATCCAGCACATGACAACAATGCACCACCATCTCCTCCCCACCGCCCTCACCCTCATCCTCCTCGCAGCCATCGCCTTCGCAGCATGCCCCCGCTCTACCCTCGAAGCCATAACAGCCCAATACTATGCCGCCCAAACTAACGGCAATACGGACTTCCCCTCCCTCTCGCTCACAGTGCAATACACCGAAAACCGCCAACCCGCCAACATAACGACAGGCATTCTATCCCAGCCTCTAAAAATAGACCATTTCCGCGCGCAGCACGACACCACAGCGTGCGCGGCCTTTAGCGAGATCATCGTCACAGACGAGAGCGCGCCGTACGTTATAGCCACACAGCTGCGTGTCTCGGCCTCCAACTCCACCAACAGTAGCAGCAGCAGCAGCAGTGGTGGTGACGGCGGTGGCAATAGTACTGCTGCACTAGTATCCGAAATCGACACAATCTACACAAAACCCGGCGACTGGCTCTTCAACGCAACATCCACCCTCCATTGGGCCTCGCTCGAAACCTGGTCCGCGCTCCCGCCCTCCCTGCGCTCCTCCCGCGCCGTCGTCAAAAGCGCGGCAGATGCGTACTGCGATCTCTTCAGCAACGCGAGCGTAGTCGTGCCGTGGGGCACGCCCTGTGCGCGGCTAGAGGGCGGTGCGTATACGGGGAAGGGCGAGGTGGGCGATCGCTGCGATGTTGGGGTCCCGAGTGGCGTGCCGCTTGTTAATCGACGGTATGTTATTGATGAGGTGTTTGGGACTGTGGATGTAATGATGGATTTTGGGGGCGTCGAGGGAGAGGTGGGGGCAGATGGTTTGCCGGATAGTCATGAGTTTAGGGTTGAGGGGGGGAGGTTGCGGTATGTGCATACGTTGAGTAGTTGTGGGGGTAGGGCTTGTATGTGATGCAATGTGAGATCGGGATCGGGGAGGATGGGATAATGTGGCTTGGAAAGGGATATAGGGTTCAATGTTGTTGGATTGGTGTAGAATCAATGAGATTGTCTAGGTGAACTAAGGGCGTAGTTGTCTGGGAGTAAGGTTAGGGGATACAAGAGAATAACGCCAATCCAAACACCGCCACCACTTCCCTTCTTTCAACTCTTGCCTGACCTGGCGCTCAACTTCCATTCCACATGATGACGTCGCCTTCACTGTCATACCATACCTCTGAACAGCCTCTTACATCGAGGTAGTCCAGCCATTCATCATTCTCCACAGCTAGTGCTTTTGGCATCTTCTTCCACATGACCGAGGCACTTCCATCGTATCCAAAAATGGCAGACCTCTCTGCATAAGGCAGCTCCGTTTCGGCTCTGAGAAGGTGGTGATTTACGTCGTCGGTAGCATCCTGGGCCAGCGGCATTTCTGCCATGAGAACATCGCCAGTCTCGTCCACAGAAGATGAATCGTGTATAATACCGTTTTTACATGCAGCTTTCTTCGCACAGATGGTTGCATTGGCGTAACTCTGTAGTTGCCAGGTTTCGCATCGCGCATCGCGCAAAAAAACGCAAATCAAGATCTCAGGTTGCGTCTGTATTGAAAGCTCGCAGATGCCACTCAATCGGGCGATTTCTGTACCGCGGATGGTAAGTGGCCAAATTGGACTACCCTCGTCTCCATTACTCTGGCTTTTGGTTTGGAAAGCAGGTGGCTCATCCCACTAGTTGAGCCAGTGGTCCCTATGACGGCTGCTGGTTGAGTTTGTAGGGGGATTGTACTCGCACCAGCTCTTAGCCTTTTCTTCAAGACGCGACAGCCGACAGACATCCGGTGGAATACTGTATACCATGATGATATCGCCGTAAGTCACTGCAACACGAATACCCTGTGACAAGTCTGCGGCTGCACTATACAGTTTAGGCGTAGCGTTTTGTTCAGGAGGGACAAACAGAACCTTTCGTAGAAGCTTAGTTGGACCCCCGAGTGGCGCGTCGCAGCCCAAGGCCAGTCTGTCACTGGATGGATCGATGAACAAGATGTGATGCCCGTCGCTCAGCGGAACTGCATGATAGTGATCACATCCTGGTGAACCGGGGCGGTGGGATGCTGACTCAAATCCAAACGAGCCCCAGAAGGCGCTCAAGCTTGGTCGCCCGAAAAGCTTACTGGCGATAGCAGGTCGATCTCCAGGGTGTGCAGCACTGGAAATGAGACGCAGCTTCTTCGCTGATTCATACCCTGGCCGTGGAGGAAGAAAGTGGAGATAGTCACCTGTTTAATGTGAGTAAAGGGTTTGGTGCGCAATGCATTTACTAACTTGGTGCGGTCAAAGGAAACCATCGACTCAGGCTTTGTGCTGTGAGCGCATCTATCCAATGCAATTCGATGCCAGCAGAACAACCAAAAGCGACACAGAGACGTTGAGGGCAGATGGAAACACTCCGCGGTGGATCATCCTCAGAACATAGGTGGCGGTAAATCGTCGAAGTTCTACTCTCGATCGGTATGCTGTGGGCACAAGAATTGGGGTCACAACTTGTTTGAGCTGTTGGCATCCGTGAAAAACCGCGAAGATCTAGGTTCCAGGCGCGGTTGATGCAATGATGACTATAGGTTCGATCGTCATCCGTATTTTGAAGGCTCACTGTTTCGTTGTTTGACCGCACGTCGATGACGTTGAAGGATGCACAATCCCGCTCTTGGATGAAAGGGCGATACTGTCCGGAAAGAGTGCGACCTCCAAGATCCAACTGATGTTCTATGGCGCGGTTGGTGTGAATCGAGGCGCTGTCAAGATCACTTGCTTGCTGTCCGTTGCCTTCGGTAATAGATCCTGCCGAGCTCTTCCTGCCGGCCACAACGCCGTATCTGAGTTCGCAGACTATTCCCATCCGTCCTTCCAAGAGTGCAGCGATGGCGTGGCGGCCAGAAGAGACATCCATGCTCATCGCAAGGACTCTCCGTGGGCATACGACACTTGTGATAGGCACGGGATGACCGCCTTCAAGGTCGTAGATGAACACTAGTGTCTCGCGAGCTATGCACAGGAATCGAGAGCAGAGACTGGTTGCGAATACTAAACCATTGGCGAAGCCGTCGGTGAGTTCGGTGTAATCAATTTCGGCGCTCTTGACAAATGCAGCTCTGATGTCTAGCCCGTTGCCAGTCCAGCACGAGGCTAAGGTGCACTCTCTAGAAAGGCGACGGCTGAGCGACCACTCAGGGCTTGGGGAGACGGTCGTTATATCGGGGCCCATGGCAGCAGCATGAGCTGCGAGGTTGCTTTGATCAACACTACTCATCCATCCACCTCTATTCAACATCGTGATGAGCAAATTCTTGTCGAGACTAGCTCTCATCCAGTCCCGGCAGCTATGACGTGCGGCGTTGAAGTCTTTAGGGCCGAGATAGTCGTAGATATGCTGCAAAATCTCGACTGGAAGGTGGTACGATTTCTGAAACCTCGGTGGTGCGGCAACGCATAGCGCCATGTACCACGCCCGATTAGCCAAACTCAATGCCTTCTATGCACTGGTGTCAAGATGCGGTGAGAGTGGGGAGGTAAAGGTAATTGCCACAGAGTTGGTTGAATCTTTCTTGTATCCCTCATCGGAATTCACTGCAGTGGTGGGATAGAGGCCGGTTATAGCTTGCTGTGTGCCCGAAAACAGATGGGCCTCCTCTTCCTCACCATCCTCACTAGATGTGCTGATCCCAAGCAGGACGTCGGATACAGTGCGAGTGATACCCTGGCTGATGTTTGGCTCTAGAATTGCATCTTCCACCACTCTGGCATCGTCGAGCATCGACAAGGAATCTGTTCGTGCACGTTGTAGCAGCTGAACCTCGCTTCCTGTCTCTGCAAGACTCGGAAAGCGAGACATTGAGTCGCTGTGTGATTCTGCAGAACGTAGGCTTGGCCCACTGAATACAAATGTAGCTGGAGTGACAAGGTCAAGACTAGGTATGGATCCATGCAATGATGATGCAGGTTTAGACTCAAAACTGGAGGCCCGGGACCTTGCTTCGGGGCTAGCCATAGCGATATGCCGATCCGGGGCACCACCAAAGAACGCTGTGATGTACTTGTGAAACGCAACTTTGGATTTCGATTGCGGTCTCGATAAGAACGCACGTTCAGCACGTTCTACTTTCGCAACACGCGTCACTGGTTTCCGAGTGTATGCTCGGCTTCGTGAAGGTCGTGGAAACACATGTCGAAGAACTTCTGATCGCTTTGGCAGTGAAGAATGTGTATCTTTGGTGTGACTTGGCGCGGTCGATTGCTGATGGCTCTCTTCCTGTGCAATGGTCTCTGCCAATAGTGGAGTTGTAGCTGCATACTCTTGCAGTTGTGACATTGGTTCGTTGCGAAAGCGGGGCGGGCTGAAAGACGATCTACGTGCTGTAGATGGCTCGAGGTACGGTGCAGGCTGGAGAGGATCAAAGTCGTGCACAGGAAGCGCGGGTTCGGACTTGGTGTCGGCCACCCCTCGCGACAAGTAAATCTGCGAAGACGTAATCGTAGCACCCCCTAGCCGGAGATGCACTGTTAGTATGGGAAAGCGCCGTTAGGTAAGTCGGTCAAAAGGATAAAGAATATAGGGTTTCGTTCGCGCGGATGAATACAATGCACGGATGATGAGCATTCGAAAGAATGCGTAGTGGTGATATTGATACTGTATTGAGAGAGTATGGGATTGCGCGAGGGATGGACAAAGTTCGTGAAGTGCCGTAAACTCATAACCAAATGCGTTGCGTGGGTGGGTATCAACAAAGCACAGACGAGTAAGGAGCAAAGTGCATTACAAGAAAGCAAGGCCGTGAAGTGTGTACATGAGTGCATCGTAACCGTGAAAATAGGAAGGCGCAATTTGACTAGTCCCAGCCACCATTAGCACCACTTATCGCAGAGCCATCCGACCCGTGGGATCTGGCGTGCTTGTTGAGCCAAACCTTGTTCAATCTGGCAATTGGTCAGCATTGGCTGTTCGTGTTGGAAACGGCGATACGTACGGCATGATCAGACTTGGGTTTTCGAATCGCAGACCACGCTCGCGGGCTTCGTCCAAGGTAAGTCTACCCATGACCAGTCGACCTTCTTGCCCGTTGGCGAAGGATTCTTCCTGAACGTCTCGTCCGAGGTCCGATTGCTCCGGCCTCCGCAAGCTTTTGAGAGCGATGAATTTCATCAGTGGCCGATAGGTGCGTGCAAAAATGAACAAGAACCACAGCGTGCCAACAGCAAGCGGTGCAACGAGCGCGGCTCGCTTGAAGGCTTTTTTCAGGGCTAATTGACCAGCAACAGTAATCTGGAACAAGACAACACCTACAATGACGCGATCGCACATCATTGTCCAGCCTTTTCCAGTAGAATGTTGTCGGTGCTCCATTGCATACAACAGTTGGTACTTGTGAACATAGTGGCCGACCATGAAGTAGGCTAAGCCAGTGAGCAAAACCTGCCAGGAGTTTTCCAGCACACTGTAGACCATGCAGATGATGAAGATGAGGATCGTCTGGGGCAAGAAGAAGCCGTAGCTGAAAGTCGGAGGCTGAACCAGTTCTGCATAGTCTCGAGGTGTCTTTGCCCCTATCAAGTAGACTGGGTATAGGGAAAGGGCACCGAATTCTAGAAGCCGGAACGGGAATATTCCGAATCCTTGTAAAAGGATAAAGTTGGTGTAGAAGCCCAGCAACCTGGATAGTGAAGTAGCCAGAGCGTGTGCAATCTCCGTGGCACTCGAAAGCTGTTCGGCGAAACGCTCAAGCATGGCATAGAAGCCTGAGGCAGTTCCTAATATGGTGAATAATATAAAGAAGTTAAAGAAGGTGAAGAAGAAATTTTTCGATATGACCGAAAGTTCGACGTCGCCCTGTGAGATCATGCCTTGCTTGTTCGCAAGCCCTAAATCTGTCAGCATCGCCTCGTATCACTGGAAAGAGTTGATGTACTTACAGTCATACAGGAAAGGTACCAATACGTTGAGCAGGGTAAGTGCCAGGGTTGGCAACTGAGTGTTGACAAGAGATTCAAGAGTCTCATGAGTCCCTAGTGCCTTTGCAAGCCCTGGGAAGACCGCGTAGATAGAACAGGTGTTTAAAGCACCAGCGATGGGCAATAGGAGAACAGTCCAGAAGACGCTGAGTATCCCGATAGCGATGGTTATGGACCAGGACCTGAATATCCTTTGAGTGCGAGTCAGATAGGTGTTTGACCAGACGACATCCGATGGAGCCGGGCTGCTGTTGGCCAAGAGTTGTAGCGGCGAAGGGTCCAGTACAGCCTGGATGGCCATCTGAGCACTCGCAACGCTGTCCATTGTAACGAATGCCAATGGCATTGGTTCAAAGTCTTTCTTCCTTAACGTTCGGATTTCGTCATCAATCTTTCGTAGCTTCTCCTCGTAGTAATCAATAGCATCCACATTCTTGTATCTCAGCTTAAAGCGGCCATACCAAATCCTGGCTGTTGGGCGTTGCTGAGCATAAGGAGCGATGTAGTCAGGATCGCGTTCTGCGCCGCTCAAGAAATGAGTTGTCTCGCTGTCATCATTGCTTTCGTCGCCCGTGGGCTCCTGTGGGCGCGGCTGAACTACTGGGAGGGTCTCAAGGCTTCGCTCCACTCTTCGGTGCCCGAGGTGCACAGTCCAGGCTTCCTCCACCTTTCGAAGAATGGATTGTCTCTCAATGACTTTGTTGTCGAGCTCTTTCCAATCCCTGCAAAGCGTCACGCTCTCGACCTGACCTATGCCGAGGTCCATGATGAAATCCTTAATCTTGTCTTCCGATCGCAGATCTACCGGGATACCAGACAGTCGGATGGTGCGGTCGGTGATAGTTGTCTGGCTTCCCAAGTACTCCTGCCGAATCTCGATGATCCTTCTTGTTTCGGAGACGATCAGATATAGTATAAGAGCGGTGAAGAGGTAGACGAAGACAAGGTACATCCACAAGTAATCGGTATAGCGTTCGTATTCGGCTGCCATCACAGAGAAGGTGCTGCGAGCTTCAATGCGGTCATGGCTGGGTTCGTGGTGGACTGGCGGCTTCTTGCCTTCCTTGTCCTGGTGCGTGTCGTGCACCGGCTTGATGACGGCCAGGGCGAAGAAGAGGGTAACGAGCAGGAACTTTATGGCCATCTTGAAGAAGGCGAGGTATACGTAGGCATCGAGGCCAGCCGATGCCAGCACCTGTTCGTCCGTGATCCTCCATAGTGGTATGATCCAGCCAAAAAAGCTATCGGGGAGGTCGGGAAGAGCTGTTGCGAGGTGGTTCTGCTTCTTGCGTGCAGCATAGAGACCCTTCCATCGTGGGCGGAGGAACTAACGCAGCTAGTCAGCAGGTATGCAGCCAAAGAAGCCCGCTGGAACGTACGCAAAAGGTTAGGAATGCCCAAAGACCGAGTGCGAGGGAGAAGTAGACTTGGAGGCGGATATCGCGCGGTCGCGAAGTGCCAAGGATATCATCCCGGCCGATGGTGCAAGTTCTGTTGTGTTCATCTCTCATTGCCATGCCAGAATCAGTGTCGAGTCGCCATAAACAGCGTCTCTGTTGCGGGTCGTGTGTCACGCGTGGAGGAAGGAATCCCAGCGTTGGCGATGTCATCATGCGCTAGCCGCCCAAGCCGCGCTGCGAGCTGCGCCGCGAGCCTCGCTTCCTTGTGGAGCACAGCATACCCAGAACCGTGTGCGGCTGCGAGCACCACTCGTATTGATTGAGATCAACTAGAACCGGAATCTAATCAGCATACAAATATCTCCGGGGTCCTGAGACACCGTGGAATAACTCATCTCGAGGCAGGGCAGAATGAGGGTGCTAACGGGTACCTACAGCCAGCACGGGAGATTAGCGACGCGGTCAAGGCATGTGTCCAGTCGACGTTACCAGGACAGCAACTCTCAAATACTTTGATGTCGAGCAAATTGATTCAATTCAACTGACAGGCTCTGTTTAGCAGGCACTATGGAAACACTGGAAAGCAAACAGGACAAGTATTTGATCAAATTTCGGACATCGCGTCCGACGACACTCAACTGCTGGTCGTGATTTTGGATGAGGTTGAATCCGTTGCAGGGTCCCGTGAGGGAAATCCCTAAAAGAATGATTCAGTAAACACGCCTCGTGTAGGTGGGATTGGCCGGTTGCTGGGTAAACTAGTACCCGTCAAGGCTACCAACCAAGTCCTCCCGGGTCTGGACGTCTGGACGACCTCCGCACCCAGAAGCACGTGGTCTGCATCGCTGTTGAATTGTCGAAGCTGTGGATGCTCCGGCCACACATTGTATCTACAAGATTTTACGAAGAGAGATCAATGATCTCATCTAGTTCAAGATCACCGCATTGTTCAACGGTTCGTGAAACCCCTTCTAGCATGTAATATGAAACGACAACGAACTTTCCTGAAGACAATGAGCTGCGAAAGCTGAGACCGCTCATGATATATGCGCGCCACCGATACCTCGCCAACGAACCAGGAGACTTGCGCGCTCTGCTTGTTGCCTTAGAGGACAACAGACGATGAGACGAGAAAAGAGGCCAGGCACATCAAAACGGAAATCAGTTGGCTTCGCAAACAGGAAACACTCACACAGCCAAACGAGTCACTACCTCTGGCAGGAGGAAATCAATTAGGAGAAATCCAAAGGTTTCTCGCTAATCTTGAGGCCGACAATAGCCCGTGTATCCCCAGCAACTACTAGCCGCAAGTATCAATATCTTTATAACTGTTTATTAAAATTCGTCAGCACCGCGTTTCAAAACAGCCATCGCGACTAAGCAGAGCGTCCTAAGCTGGAGAGTCGCGCTAATGGCGGTCAACAAGCCTTACTGACCTGCTTGGCGCAGAAGCTTAGCCACGATGCGACGCCAGGGTGCCGCACAAGCACAAGTCGAGACCGCGATGGACCCTCGTCGCCAGCAGCATAAAACCACAGAATTCATCCACTTGATTAGGCCTACATCGACGCAAAGTTACGATACAAGCGTTGCTTACAAGATGGATTGTTTTGCAAGCTCCTTAAGGAACCATGTCGATCGACTCAGCATTTGTTCCTGGAGACGAAAAATAGCAGCGCAAGAACAGGTCTAAAGCGAGATTCCTTTTGCAGGATTCTCGTCACAGGACCGCCATTGGAAGAAGTTTGCGAAGTGACAGCGGCGTCGCGCATCCCAGCCCAATGGAGCGACTTTCCCCATTGTGAGCACTGAGCACGGTGCCTATTTCTGTCTCGGGTAGCCTTCTTGTATCAAATAGCTGGCAACCACCCCGAGCAACCTCCTCTCAGGTTGCCGCCCTGTTACCTCCTCTCACACCCACCCCTTCATTTCATGCGGTCGCGACATTCAGGTTCATCTTGCGGATGTCACTGACGTTGTCGCATTTTATGGGGGTTTTTTTTGAGACACGTCAACTTCACGACTCTGTATCGCATCGGACCGTCGCCGTGTTCCTTGGACGACTTGGCAGCCAAGATCGGTGCGGCTCTTGAACAAGCCTTCTGCGCGACCAAAGTGGTACGTAACTGACGATCCACCCATGCCATGCATCCATCCGTCGGGCCATCAACACCCCACGATCTTGTAGACTGGTGCCTGTTGGTGTCTGTGCAAAAGCCGTAGCCTCCATGTGGTCGCGCCGTGCACGTCGGGCTGTCTATCCTCACGCTAGAGAGCACTGCCACCATCATCACCGTCGCTCCCCGCGTGGGACCCGCGATACGTCCGCACATCGCCACTACTGCGCATGCTGTCGTCCGCAATGCTGACCAGAGCCTCGCGCTATCCAGTTTGCTGCCACCGACGTCGCCTGCCCCCGTCCCCACAGCCCCCAGTCCACCTGAGACAGTTGCGCGTCGCCGTCGAGTGCGCCAGACCTGAAGCCATCGCCGGAAGACCACAACACCATATACCGGACACCTGACCGCGTTCTTTGCAGCTGTCTCGGCGCCAAACGCAGTGCTCAACCACTCACTAGCATACCCACGACCCAGTTGCGGTCCGTCGCGCTTCCATTCCGACCGGGACCTGCTGCTGCAGCCACGACGCCGCTACCTTAGCCCGTTCCGCGTTCTGCTGCGTCGCAACAATCTACGACTTTGGCCCAGGCCGTCTGCACAGTCGCGTCGCTTCGCCCGCTGGAAAGACCACATATATCGCGGCTAGCCGCACAATGTGCGCGGTACCCGGAGTATGACTTCCAGCCAGACACGCTCACCCGCTACTCCGTCTTCTCCCGTGTCGACCAGGTCGTTTCTGTCCCGCTTGAAGTCGCCCTTGACCTCCAAGTCCCGCAACTACACCGAATTCTACATTCAATCCGACGACCCACATCGCCAGTACGCGCCGGGTGACATTATCAGCGGGACTGTCATCATCAAGATCGTCAAACCGCTGAGGATTACTCATCTGGTTGTGTCCTTGCATGGCTATGCCCAAGTGTTCAAGAACCCAAACGCGCCAGGCGATGCTTACAAAAACTACTGTTCGACTGTTGGTTCCGGAAAGGGAACCAAGGCAAGCAGCTACTTTGGCAATGGCTTTGTGTCGTTATTCGAGGACGAGGTAGTCTTGTGTGGGGAGGGGAGGCTGTCAGAGGGCGTATACCACTTTAACTTCGAACTCGAGTTTCCTGCCAAGGGCTTGCCCAGCAGCATTGATGTAAGTCACATCTATACCTAGCCAGTATTACATTCGCTAACCATGGAACGCAGTTTGAGCGCGGAACGATATCATATATGCTCAATGCCACGCTGACCCGCCCTACCACCATATCACCCACGGCTTCATGCGACACCAAGGTCTATCTCACAGAGGCTATTGATATTGCACCGGTCGCAGATCCCAAGCCCCGGATTATATCGCTCGAGCCCATTTCCAGACGGACACGTAACAAATCAACGCGCAAAAGGCCTACCGAGAGTACACCGCAGACACCTAGCGGCACAGAGCCTCACTCAATTGGAGCTGCCTTGGAGCCAGTCAGCACAATCGATGAAACCGAGGGCCCGCGGAGTCCTTCTCCAAGTGAAGTCAGTTACGGAAGTCAAAGAAGCAGCGGAAATGCTTCGGGGACCGAATACGGCATCCGTTCCATCAATACTGTCACGGAAGGATCGACATCGCAAAATGGAAGTCGAGCAAATCCCAGAAGAAAGACTATCACAGCTACGATCGACGTACTCAAGGGAGGTTTCCTTCGAGGTGACCAGATCCCAATCAAGGTCACGGTAAATCACACAAAGCACATTCGCAGTCTAAAGGGCATCATAATCACCTTGTATCGCCAAGCAAGAGTCGACATGCATCCTGCGTTGCCAGTTGTTCCGAACAGCAAAGGCGACAAGACCAAGTCGGAAGACTACTATCCAAAATCGAGGACCGGCCTTGGAGGGCTGTCACTGTCCTCTGCTGGTTCGAGTCATACCTTCCGGAAGGATTTATGTCAATCCTTTGCGCCGCTATTCGTTGACCCCAGGACTTTGACAGCTGAGGTGAAATGTGCAGTGCGCGTACCCGATGAGGCATTTCCGACAATATCCAACGTACCAGGGGCGATGATTTCGTTCAAATATTACGTCGAGGTGGTCGTGGACATTCAAGGAAAATTGACAGGGCTAGACCGAATGGTTGCAAACGCTGGTCTTGTCAATGTGCCTTCTACTGCTGGTGGCTCTGCCATGTCACGCGACGATGCCTCGAGTAGTATGTTTTCTACATGGGGAGGCCCCTTTGTCGACACAGATCAGATACGACGTGAAAAAAGCATCATCTCTGCTCTGTTCGAAGTTGTCATTGGTACAAAAGACAGCGACCGGAACGGGAAAAGAAAACAGACACAAGCGGATACGGCCAACAACAATGGCACCAATGAGGCCTTATACCACGGTTATTCCGATCAGAACGGGGAGCAAGGGCACGACCCGTACTATTACGACCATGATGAGAATGGCCGGTATTACGATTACAACTACGACCCGGCGTACGATGAAGCTCCTGGATATGAACAGCATGGTGCAGGCGCGCCCGCATCATTTCCAGTACCTAGAACCGTACCTGAAGAAGAGCAAGGGATGTCCGAGAAAGAGCGGCTGCGGCGAGCCGAAGAGCGCTTGCTACCCTCGCAGCCACCGGATGCTGCTGGTCCGCCTACGCCTTCAGGTTCCGGCCAACATGGTATACCAGCTTCAGCGCCAGTGCTGCCCGAGGACGACGATCCCAACCCACCCTACGTAGCAGCCTCATCGTCCTCGTCCACCCCCGTCCATCCTCCCCCACCATTCCGAGCCGCCTCATCCCCATCGTTATCATCGCGTACGCCAACAGCGCCTTCTCTGCAGCGCCGGGTCACCGGTCCCGGAGACGACGAAGCAAGAACCAGTGCAACCGGATCTTCCCATACGATCCGTACAGACCACCAGGCAACGCCCGTCAACGGCACGGAAAACGACCACGCGAAACCGCTACCGCCTCTGCCACGCCAGCCTTTCCAAAACGGACCACAAGGCTCAGCGCCACAGTACCTGGCCGAGTCGTCATCGCATGTAGAGCCTACCGACGACAAGCAAGAGTTGCAACGGCGCAGATTGGAAATGGAGAGGAGCGCGCCGCCTACAGACCAAGAAGACGATGATGCGCCGTCTTCAAATGGACCGTCTGCACCGCCGCCACTCCACAGACTGCCTAGTTCGCATCTCGCGCCTTCGGCGCCTATGCTCAATGACGATGATGAGGATCTTGTGGATGCGGTTCGGCCGGGGAGGAGTCGGCTGGATCGAGCTGGAGAAGGTAGAAGAGAGAGTGAGGTGCTGCCTGAGTATCGGAGGTGACATGCATGACCGTGGCGTTTTTTTTTCTTCTTTCTCTTCTCTCTCTCTTCTATGGTATTTTTTGTTGCGAAAGATGAGGGTTTGCTTGCTTGCATAAACGACACTATTCTTCGGACTCCTTTTTTTTGTGACGGGTCGTTAATACTTGCTCGGCTTGTATGGTTGGCCTTTAGCACTTGGAGAGCGCGATCAATCGTGTTTGTTTTGCCTGTGGGGTGTGGCTCCGGGATGAGATTTTGACCTTTCTTTATTACTATGATACCTTTGAATGAAATTTCTGTTTTTTTTTTTTGCGCTTTAAGCCTCTTGTCTTGATGTCCTGTCGCCGCTGCCGTCATCAGTCTCCGGTGCTGTGATGCTCCTCGTTACCAGTATTTCCACGCATTAAACAGCAACTCAATCCCCCCCCCCCCCTCAGCTCACTTCATCTCCTCGAGCCTCCGACGAAGTACATTCTCCAGATCGCGCGAGTGCGCATCGTACGCCTTCTGCAAGCTTACCAGCTGCTTCGTCATCGCGTCTTCAATACCAGCCTTCTGGGCAAGCAGATCCTGGAGGCGATTAAGCTGCGCTTGATGAGCCGAGGACCTATATTCCACTTTTTAGTCCTGATGGCATGGAGGGAAAAAGAAAAGGCTGGCGCAACAGCAGAAATCACGCACGCGTCTTGTTCATGGGTGTCGAAAGTAGTGGTTATGGACTCTTCAATGCTGTCGCGGCGGTTGTTGTATGCTTTGCCTACTTTTTGCTTCCTGATGGCGAGGCGCCTGCGTTGCTACGCGTTTCTCGGGTTAGTCTTGGGTGGGGGGTTAATGTGGAGGTGGAGGTATGTAGCTGGACATACATCGTCTACCATGTTTGACATTAGTTGCTCTAGTGCGCCGTCGGATGTGTTTTGGGTAGGCAGAGATGCTTCTGGCGAGGCGTCTTCGTCAGTATACGGGCTGTCGCTGTCGCTTTCCGCAAAGTCATCAGTTTCATCGATTTTTTCTTTGGCACTCTTCTGATACTGCTGCATGCTCGGGCGAGAAGTGCCTTGGGCGATAGTTGTGCGGGTTGATGTTTTTGTCTTTGGAGTAAGTGCCATGATTGACTGTTGCAAGTAAGTGCTGGCGGTTAGCAGTCTTGTTTCGTAGTTGAGATCAAATGAATACTCGTCGAGAAATGCTCAGTATCGTGAAGCATTCACGAGTGGTGTGTCTTGAAGTTTGGCGGTTGGACATGTGCGCGGGTGAGGGCCGATGGCTTCCCCACATGGCGCCGAGACTCCGCGCTAGTGTGCATCCACAAATTTTTGGTTTGGCTTGCGGACTCCCGCTCTCTCACCAGCAATCGCCCGTTTGTCCAGCAACTTTAGTATTCAGAATGGGTCTCGCCGCGCCAAAGAAGTATGCATGCGATCGAGACTTTGGCACTTTTACCCCGAAACTGACGCTTCAACAGCCGGACCAAGATCTCCAATGACCCGCAAAACACGAACTGGGCGAACAATACCTCGCGCTTCGGTCATCGCATATTGACGTCGCAAGGATGGCAGCCTGGTAACTCTCTGGGCGCAACGGATGCCTCCCATGCCGCGCATTACACAGCCGCCTCTCAATCGCACATTCGAGTCTTTCTCAAGGATGACAATCTAGGCCTGGGCGCAAAACGAGGAAGCGAGCGAGCGGAGAACTTTGGACTTGCTGGGCTCGAAAGCATTCTTGGGCGACTGAATGGAAACGAGGCAGAGGTCAAGAAGGAGGAAGAGAGGCGCGAGGAGATTGAGAAGAGGGCTTTCGTGTACCGCAAGTACGGCATGATGAACTTTGTTAGTGGCGGTTTCCTAGTCGGCGATAAGATCACAAAGAAGTCGGACATCAAGAAGGAGGTTGAGATTAAGACCGAGACGGAGATCAAGTCTGAACCGGAGAGCGACGGTGGCGCAGTGGACAAGAAGAGGAAGCGAGAGGAGCGGACTGAGGAGGAGCCTAAGTTGAAGCGCAAGAAGAAGAGCACGGATCTTGGCGAAGATCGCAAGACGGAGAGCGATACACCAAAATCTAAAAAGGACAAAAAGGACAAGAAGGACAAAAAGGACAAAAAGGACAAGAAGAAGGACAAGTCCAAGAAGTCGAAGCGGGAATCTTCATCCGATCCCGAGCCCTCAACCGATGCGCTCGCAACCCCGGCGTCCGACCCCGAACCGCTCACGGAGAAGGCACGACGGAAAGCGGAGAAGAAGGCGCGCAAGGAGGAGAAGAAAGCCAAGAAGGCTCTCAAGAAAGCCGCGAAGAAGGCTGCGAAGAAGGACAGCTCCGACGACTCTAGCTCCGAGAGTTCCGACGAAGAGAGCACGCCGGCAGTCTCTTCGGTGCCTGTGTCTGGCGCGTCTACACCTGCTGGCCTCACATACAACCCGCGAGGCATGCATGCGGTCAGGCAGCGATATATTCGACAGAAAAAGGCGGCGACTATGGACGCGCAAGCAATGAGAGAGGTACGTCCATGCTCGAGGCTTTGCAAATCGTCCAGCCCAACTAACATGATGGCAGATTTTCATGGTCAAAACACCATCGTAGGCTCGTGTGGCGCATGAATACTGTCTGCATAGCGAGGCGTTCTTGGTTCCTGTTGTAGCTTTGTTTGACGTGCCCGCACATGGCGCTGGAGAGTTTCGGTCACAGTCTCGGAGACACTCGTAGAGACAATATAACGGTCGCCATGTTCAAAACAAGAATCCAGCCTACTTTCTGGGTTGGTCAGGTTTCGGTTGCGTCGCACGCTGTGGCTGTGGGTACGTCGCAGGCCGAGGGCGCTCGGGTAGCACCAATGGCTGGGTAGCTAGAGCGGCAATGTTGGAAAGACTCCGCATTCGTCGGTGGTTTATGATGTGACAATGTCCCGCGATGGAGCCGTCGGGCTCCGTAAAAGGCTTCTTTCAGCCTGCTGCATGCGAAGACTGGGTGTGTCTAAACCTAAATACACCTGGGCTGACGACTGCGAAGGATGCTTTACTGCAAGGGAGGCGCCTTGACATTGTTCGCGTGACTCTATCTGCGCCTGCCACGGCTGCCCGAAAGACATGGCAACGTAAGCGACTGAGGCTCTGCTGTAGGCAGTGGCGCGCACGAGGTAGTGAGGCCAGCAAGTCGTAAATGGCTTGCAAACGTCGGGGCAGCGATAGGGCGATTCTAGAAAACCGGCATGTAAGATTACCCCCGTCAGTTCCTGCATGGTGGAGCTGATCACAGCGCGCTAGGCCGCCGTCGGGGTTAGGCTATGTATAATGACCTCGCCCGTCCGTGGAAACATTACCGGCCGTTGAGCACAACGCCTCCTTTGACCCTCGCAGCCCCAGCCTTGATTGCTTTTCGCCCTCCACTCGTTCTAGTCATGGCGGCGAACAGCAGCATGCGCCGGAAGACTCTCGACGTTCCAGGTAAGGCCCGAGACGGAACCGTGCCGCTCTCAACAGCACCACTTGGCTAACCCCGAGCGCAGCCAGCCTCTACCCGCACCCGACGTCGTCGCATTCCACCCAGACACCCGAACAGTCGCCCATAGAATCCATGCCCGCGCAATTGGCCTCTAACATGCCCTCGACCAGCACCTCGACGCACAATGGCAGCCCGGCGCTGCTCAGGAAGCAGTCGTCGCCCATGATGCCTCCTTTCATGGTATCCGCGCCGGGAAAGGTCATTGTCTACGGCGAACATGCTGTTGTGCACGGAAAGGTAGAGCTCAACGCCACAGAGCAGCCACGTTCTATGCTGATGTTCTCCAGGCCGCCATCGCCGCTGCCATATCCCTCCGCTCCTACCTCCACGTCTCGTTCCTTTCCAAGTCGAGTCGAACCGTGAAGTTGCGCTTCCCTGATATCCAGATGGAACACACATGGAACATTGACGATCTGCCCTGGGACACCTTCTCCAAGTCGGGCAAGAAGAAGTACTACTACGACCTCGTTACATCGTTAGACCCAGATCTCATGGCCGCCATACAGCCTTTTATCGACGAAGTGTCACCAAAAGCCCCCGAGTCGATACGCAAGATTCACCACGCGTCGGCCTGCTCCTTTCTATACCTATTCCTTTCTCTCGCGTCGCGTAAGGTGCCGCCATGTGTCTACACGTTACGCTCAACCATTCCCATTGGCGCAGGACTGGGCAGCAGCGCCAGTATCTCTGTCTGCCTCAGCACTGCCCTGCTTCTACAGATTCGCGCTCTGAGCGGCCCTCACCAGGACCAGCCCCCGCAAGAGTGCGAGCTCAACATTGAGCGCATCAACCGCTGGGCGTTTGTTGGCGAAATGTGCATCCACGGCAACCCTTCAGGTGTCGACAACACTGTTTCTTCCGGCGGCAAAGCCGTCCTGTTCCAACGGAGAGATTACGACAAGCCGCCTCTGGTCATACCACTGCACAGCTTCCCGGAGCTTCCGCTCCTCCTCGTAAATACGCGACAGTCGCGTAGCACAGCCACCGAAGTCGCCAAAGTCGCCAATCTCCGCAACCTACATCCCGCCCTCACAGAGAACATTCTTAACGCGATTGGCCTAGTCACCGAATCCGCCCACAAACTCCTCACATCACCAGACTTTGACTCGACCTCACCAGAGGCGCTCAAACACCTCGGTGAACTCGTTACCATAAACCACGGCTTGCTCGTCTCGTTAGGCGTCTCGCATCCAAAGCTCGAACGCATCCGAGAAATCATCGACCACACTGGTATTGGCTGGACAAAGCTCACGGGAGCGGGAGGAGGAGGCTGTGCCATTACTATTCTCAAGCCACAACCACCTGCCCTCACCAACGGCCATACGAATGGCACGCACCCCGAATCATCCTCGGACGAATCCGATACCGCTTCCGAGCCGGATGTGGACTGCAATGCCTCTATAATCTCGAATGGTACCAAGTTAAAGTACAAGATTTTGGACTCGCTTGAAGTCAAGTTGGAAAACGAAGGCTTTGAGAAGTTTGAGACGACGCTGGCTGGAGACGGAGTCGGTGTGCTTTGGCCGGCTGTTTTGCACAACGGAAACGAAGAAGAGGGTGGAGAGGAGATTGACCAGGAAAAGTTCCTTAGGGCCGAGGGTAACATTGGTATTGAGAGACTGGTTGGTGTGACAAGCTCAAGACGGAAGGGGTTCAAAGAGGTCCGAGAAGGGTGGAAGTTTTGGAGGCCATGGGAGATTGCAGAGCGGTAAATGCTCTCTCCTTTCTCTCCATTTAATATAATTTTCTTGTCAATAGGTTTGTTGCTGTGCTAATATCGATGCGGGCCTCGATTTCCTTTTCTTCATCTCAGGCCGGGGGACAGGGATTTTGTATCATACTGGAAGGCTGACAAAAGCGTTGTAAAAGGCTTGGGGTTGGCATATTTTTTCAATCGGCATCAGTATCTTTTGCATCAAAATCATTGTCGTAGGGAAACAAGTCAGTATATAACAAGCCTGATGATATTATACATGTCCCGCCCACTGCCTGTCACTTACTGTCTCAGCGATGCATGTCTGTGTGATCTCATGTTCAAGATAGTCTCCGGTTGCGGCGACTCGAAACAGCAAACCATGTAGAGTGAATGTGGCGCATGCGGCTATGATTGGGCGGCAGACTAAGTGGTTCAGACAATTTTTAGGAAGCGAGCCACGCGCAGTTGGCCGAGCCCAACCATTGCCGTGCGACGCAGTCAAGCTTGGAACATTTCCTTCACCCACATCACTCGAGTATATCTTTCTGCACAGTTGCAGACAAGCCTTGTCCGCCACATCCCTCATACAACGCGCTCCTCTCACAAGTCTACATACACGGACCGCAAACATGGCGCCTGGAAAGTGGGGTACGTCATCTTCTTTGCTTCTGCGCGCGCTTCAGTGTGCATATTGGCAAGACTTGTGACTAAGATTCTCCCAGATGATGAAGAGGAGAGTTCCGGCCCTACCTCTCCAGTCGTAGCACCCATCACCCGCCGCAGCAAGTTCGAGGACGAAGAAGACGATGACGATGTGCGTCAACCCACGCTGCCCCGCGCTCGCATAATTTCCCACCCCGCCATGCACAACTTGCCCATGCTGACGCTACAAAACCACATAGGTGCTAGAATCATGGGACGCGGCCGAAGACTCGGAAGTCGAGCGTGAAAAGGCAAAGAAGGCGGCCGAGGCAAAGGCAAAGGCTGAGGCTGAGGCAAAGGCGAACCACAAGTCCAAGGCCCAACGGATCGAGGAGCACAGGCAGGCGGCGCTGCGCCGGCGGCAGATGGAAGACGACGGCGAGAGCGACGAGGAAGAGACGGAAGCCGAAAGGCGCGCGCGACTCAAGCAGCAAGAGCTCGACGGCTCGCGCGCCCAAGCCGAGGAGCTCTTCGGCGACCTCAGCGTCAGCAACAAGCGCAGCGGCAAAGCCGTCACCGTCGCCGACGACGCAGACCCAAACAACGCAATCAACCTCTCCGCTCTCTCCCTCTTCAACCCAAACACAAAGGACCAGTTCGTCAAGCTGCGCGATACCCTCACCCCGCTCATCGCGGCAAACTCTAAGAAGGGCCAGTACACCCTCTTCCTCCAGGAGTTCACCAAGAACATTGCAAAGGACTTGCCCAGCGAGCAGATCAAGAAGATTGCCTCGGGCTTGACTACTCTGAGTAATGAGAAGATGAAGGAGGAGAAGGCTGCCGAGAAGGGGGGCAAGAAGACAAAGGCGGCAAAGACCAAGACTACGCTCAATGCTAGTCGCGATGTTGGTGTTAGGGCGGATACAAGGGCGTATGATGATGAGGACTTTGGCGAGTAAGTTTTTGACCTTTCTTACCCCTGGTTTTTGTGCGTGTATATCTGGATGCTAATGTTTTTTTTTTTTACAGCGATGACTTTATGTGAGCATATCATGGTACTCTGTTCCCGCACACACACAGACCGTTCAATACACGCACCATCCCTCGCGTCCAGTACAACTGTTCACCACCTGTTACGCCCCTGTGCATCTCTAGCTCGCGGTCGCTTGCATGTTCTGGCAAGGCTCAAGCGCAGGGACTTGCTTCTCTTGCGACATTTGCATCTTGGGGGGGTTTCTTCTTTTTCTTACAAGTTGGCTCTCTCTTTTTTTTATAGAGTCGGTATGGCATGGCTTGCCCGCACGATAGATATCAAAGTGGCTACGTACAAAAAAAGATTCGGCAGAATAGTAGGCATCATACGTAGTTTCGACAAGAACCAAGAAAAAAAAGTTCATCTCCATCTTCAAAGAACCCACGATTTTCGCGTGAACCTTTAATAAATCGGCATTGATAATATCGTCTATGGATTCTCTCTTCTATGCACCTCGGTGCAAACAGCATATATTCAATATACCCTGTTTATACCGATGAACAAGGTGCTTGTTCTATCAAAAATACCAAAGACATTTCCCCCCATCTTTTAAACCTCGCATTTTACTCGCCCACCACTCAATCGCCCGTTCTTGAGTTCTCAATCTTAGTTACGATCAAGTCCGTGGCCCCAATATCCGTCAACTTATCCATAGCAATGGCAATATCTTTCCGCAGCACCATGGCTTGTACCGCGACCCAACCATCTTCCTCGAGCGCATTGACGGTAGGCGCCCTCCGACCAGGCGTAATTGTGCGTGCAGCCTCGAGTTTCGATCGGTCGATGTTGTATGTACAAAGGACGTACTTTTGCGCCGCTGCATCGCATCGTTAGCCCGTTCCTATTTTCTGCAAAAGTTGGAAGACAAGCTAAGGAAGGAACTCACTAATAACACCCTTTATCCTAGCAGTGATCAAATCCACAAGCTTAGGATCAGAGGGATGCTTCGACTTGATGAGGATAGCGCTGGATGAAACAACAGTAGAAATTGCTTTCAGACCCGCTGCTCGCATCGTCTCCCCGGATTCGACCAGATCGACAATACCGTCTGCAACGCCTAGCGCGCACGCCGCCTCGACACTGCCGCCAACGTACTTGATAACCGTCTTGAGCTTCGCATCGCCGTTCGCGCTGGCACCCACCTGCTCCGCCTCCAACTGCCTAAAGTACTGTTCGGCGAGGTTGGTGAAGCTGGTAACGACGTTCTTTCCAATCAGGTCTTCCGGCTTGGCTAGGTCGCCTTTGGCGGGCACCTGCACCTGGAGACTGCATTTTCCGAAACCTAGGTCGAGGACTTCGTCTACGCCTGTTGTGGCCGTGGGCGGGGTAACGCACTCATGCTCGGCGACTTGGTCGCGCCCGGTTATGCCTAGGTCTACACGGCCTTCGCCGACAAAGGTGGGGATGTCGGCCGCGGGGAGGAAGACGAGCGCAAGAGGGTGGTTCTTGACGAGCGCAATGTCCAGGCGCGAGTGCCGGTGGAATTGGATGTCTGAGCCGTGGAGTAGGTCGAGGCAGGCTTGGTGGAGGCGGCCCTCTGCAATGCACGGTTAGTATATCTCATTGCGAATTGGGGGGGGGCGAGTCGGGCTATAACATACTCTTTGGTACCGCGAAGAGAAGGCGATCGTTCAAACTGTTGCCCAATAGGTCAGTCAGGAAAGGAAGACTTCGGCTGCCTTGTCGCGCTCTTTGCGCAATCCCGTCAATGGTACCGTTGACGCCATTGGGGAAGCCCATGATGGTAAACCAAAGCTAAACAAAGGCCCGAAAATAGAAAAAGCAGGGGTCCGGAAAGAGGAGGGAAGGGAGGAATGGGTAGGGGAAAGAAAAAGGAAGGAAGGAACTGGGGACTACAACATACGAGTTAACAAGATCCATCTTTTCTGTGTGTTATGTGCAAAGCACGCAATTTACCAACAGGGGTTTGTAATAACTAACGGCAAATATACCACACCGCGCTGCTGTAGAACCTGTTCGTTTACTAGCTATTGAGTCGAGAACGGGGAGGTGGGCGTTTCCTTTCCTGCTAGTTAGACAGGCTAAAGCAACAACAACTAAATGTCCCACGTTGGTTTCGGTAGCGTGCCAATTGGCGTCGAGTGCTGCGGTGGATATGCGCTGCTGCGGGAGACACGGAGGTGTGGGAATGGGCGACACAGGGCTTAATTTTGGGGCTGTGAGTAACGCTTTTGTGTCGACGTGTGGTCTTTTTCTTGGACTGCGATTGCTTGGATGCCGCGCGCGCGTTCGCCTGTGTGCTCGAGCTAGGTTGCTAAAGTGACTCAATGAGGGGTAACAATAGGCTACACGTGTGGTTCGCCAATGGCTGTGGGAGGTTGTCTGGAGGAATAGTTTTAATCACTTTGGGATGCATTCATGTATAATACGGATTTGTGCTTCTTGATTGAGTCTGATAGCGATTGTCCCCCCGTCGTCGCGCGTCCTCAGGTCCCGATTTGCGGCCACATTTTTTTCTTTCTCGGAATGACGTCCAACCACTGCCCCGCGTTGCGACGCGGCCGTCGGAGGTCGGCGAAGGCGGTATCGGCCGGCACAACTTTCCTTGTCTCCAACACTTGGTCATGGACGAGCAGCTGTAAGGCATTATACCTGATAGGTCATGAAGGGCAGTACGGGTAGCATAGATACTATCCCCTTCTCTCTTACACTCTTGCGCCATTCGCCGAGTCTTCACTAGTGATTGCCCCGAATCATAAACGCAGCGATCAATGTATTGAGATCCAGATTCCCACGCGAAGACAGAAGTAATATGGCAGTGGTATTCAAGGGTGACAAGGCTACGATTCAGCGACTGGCTCGAAAATGGTTGGCCAAGTTCTAGGCGCAGCTGGCCCAACACTAGAGGAAAGGCATTGACCGCTTGACCAGTAGACCCACTATCACCGACTCACGGTTTGTGTGAACCTCCAACGTCGGTTTGTGCAAGCCCGAGAAAACGTACTATGATTATATTTATAATAATCTTTCATTTTTCCATCAAGCATTCTTGGTCCAACGGTAGGATAATTGCCTTCCAAGCAATTGGCCCGGGTTCGGTAAGTTCAATCACATAGTTCCACTGTTCGATTACAGCTACTAACGTTCTAAAAGACTCCCGGAGGATGCATAACATCCTTCTCATCAATTGCGAAGAGACTTTCTTTTTTTGCGCAGTCGTGCGTTGTGGGTAGCGAAGCGAGATACAGCATCGTTTTCGCTTCTTGTTTCTTTTTTTTTGCTCTCGGCCAATTCTTTTGATGCGTTCGGACTGGGAACTGCAAAGTGAGCACAAGCAATATCCTACTCGCTATCCATCTAGGGAGACTACTATATGGTATCTATGAAATTGTTTTTCGGTGCGTCAATACCTTCATATTGGACGAGCTACTAGAGGTACGCAACCGAATACCTACACATTGTCGTAAACTGATACATGCGCCTTTTCCCATGCTCATTGTTTATGAGTATACTTGTTGCCTAGCTGTGAGAAGCCTAGCGCATACAGACCTGTCTAGCGTTCGTTTTCAGAAATCGCACGTATGGTCGACGCTTCGGACATTGCTCGAAACGTAGACTCTGACTCCGTAGACGTGATGCGCGAATCAATCGATATGACCGAGGGCTGACTGGCACTGGTGCTCGGCCGCTCTTCATCTTGAGATGCGCTCCTATCTCTCATCTCTTCGTCTTCGTCTCCGTCTTCCTCGCTCTCGTTACCTGCACGTGCTGCTTCGGCTTCAAGAGCAGTCATGCGGTTCACGAACTCCTTCTGCAATTCCTTGAGCCATGCAGTAAGGACTTCTCCCTCCAACACACCATCATGTGCTTGGACGAGGTGTTCCTTGAGGTTGAGAATGAGCTTGCGTCGCTTTTCCCGGAGTATGGTTTCCGACGCCTTCTTCTTTTGTAGCATATGACGTTCAACCTTGTGTGCAACGGCCGTGGCGTGCTCGACAATACCAGGGGGTAGTGGAACAACGCGGGCGAGTGCCAAGCCGTAGTGCACTTCTCTCACAACACCCTGCGTTGCTTTGTAAAGCATCGTCATACTGCGCTCATCTTCCATCTGGATTGGTAAGTCAAGCGCCTCGATGGAGATGGCCACAGCTTACCTCAACTGCCAAATGCAAGTTCTGAACTCCGGCCCGCTCGCCCATGATGGAGGCGAGGTCTTTGAAGTGGGTGGCAAACCATACGAGAGACTAGAGAGATCAGTTTGACGAAGCTGATCCATCTTCAACACTTACTCGACTGGAGACGAGGGCTTCTGCGATAGCCAAAGCAATGGCCAATCCATCTCTCGTGCTGGTACCACGGCCTAGTTCATCGACTATGACTCTGAAGTGTGATTAGCAAAGACCTGGAACAATCAAGACCTCCGGTTTTACAAGCTGCGCTGATCGACGTTGCGCAAGATAAAGGCAATCTCCCTCATCTCAGCGGCAAAAGTCGAGACGTTGGTTTCGATATTGTCATCCATGCCCAATCTCGCAAAAAGCTGATGCATGATTGGGAATGATGCGTAGTTGGCAGGAACACTGCATGGAGTCAGCCCCAAATGCATAGAGAGTGAGCAACAATGGCATACTAGCAACCAACCTGTGCCATGATCGCCATCAGAGCCACAGATCGAATGTATGTGCTCTTGCCGCTCATGTTACAGCCGGTTATAATCTGAAACCGTGCCTGCTGGGAAGCGTAGACATCGTTTGGAGTGAACTTGGTCTGCATGATCTTTTCTTTGATCGGGTGGCGTCCGGCTTCGATAGCCAACGTATCCGTAAGCTGCGGTTGAGCTGACCGATGTTTAGTACAGATATTTGCACAATGGCAACACCTACCGTAATTGTTTACTGTAGTCAGCTGCGCAAAGGACGCAATCTATGAAAGATGAGTTTTGACATCATTGCAGAGCGCCTAGAAAGACGTACCATGTCTAGCATGGCCACAGCTTCGCAAATCTTGAACATAATGGACATGTGGCTACGTACTTCATCGATGAGAGTGCCGATGGCTTCGTCGCCTAAGGTTGTTTAGCAAAAACACGACTGAGGTATAGACGACGTCAGTCTTACTCATGAGAATGACTTCTTGGTGTGATACGTTGATCTTTGAGCGGTTAGTAAGAGTAGAGTGAGAAGCTTTAGCTGCATACCTTCTGGTTGCGCTTCATCAACTCCACCGTCTGGCACTCGATATTGTTCTTACGGCGAATTACGTTGGTAAAGACGGGTGGTAGCACTTTGCCTTCCAGCTCAGACATTGCGATCTTGATGTAGAACTGGCGGGCGGTTTCAAACTTGAGATCTAGCCGAATATCGAACTCCTCTTCTCGTAATTAGCGGATAAGCTCACCAGAGATACACGTATCATCTTACGGCTCAGCTCAGTCGAATGCTGGTATGCGTCTTCAGTGGCTTCCTTGTAAGTAGTACGAGCGACGTCAAGCAAGCCGTTGACTCCAGATTTCACAGCATAGGTCCGTTGATTCCTCAATTCGAGTGGTTGCCTTGCATAGGTTGTATCCTCATTGATGAGGCGGCCAATCAGCTCTTGCACAGGTGCCACATTCTCAGGTGCGCAGAGTTCTCGGATATTATGCAACATGATAGAGCCTGTTCCAGTAAGAGCCTCAAAGACAGGATTCACGGAGTTGACAAAGTGCTTGAGCATAATGACTTGGTTGATGGCCTGCTCTGATGTCTGAAGAGTAACCTTGCTTGGCGTGACGATCAGCGCAGTCAGTATCCGATCAGCGTCAAGAAAGTTCTTAAGTGCTGCTCGAGTAGCAAAGAATAATTCTTCTTTCTTGGTCATGTCATCGACCGCGGCGTATCTCGTATTGAGCACTTCTGGATCAGTGAGCGGCTGCAAAACGTTGTTCCGAAGCAGACGTGCACCCATAGGCGTCAGCGTCTCATTGAGGAGGCCAAATAAACAGTGTCTAGACTTTGCATCGCGCAGGTTTTGGACCAGCTCAAGAGAGTAAATGGTAGACACGTCGATCATCATAGACCCTTCGGAGGGTTCATATCGCATCCTGAGTGAGTGCGAGGCAAAGACCATACCCAGGCCAAGGTCGATATACTTGAGCGCCTGTTTTTCGGTCATTCCATGCACTCGAAAGTGCAGCGGAGGACTCACCGCCGCAATGCAGCACACGGCATAGTAGTTGCCAGTGACAGAGATCTTGATGGCCTCAACATCTTCCTTAAAGGCCAGGGTTTGGATGTACCCGTATCCAGTTGACTCAGCCCAATAGCGCCGATCGAGCAAGGTTAGTTTACTACCGATATCTTCAAGGTCTTCTTCGATGATTGAGAAGAGCTTCGATTTCGGGCTTGCAGCAGTCGACACAATCAGGATCTCCGAGGGAGCGTATACCTTCAGCTTGTGAATTGTTCGAACAAAAGTCTGGCTGTCGCAGATTTGACAGAGTACGGCCTCTGCCGTGTCAAGATTCACAAAGGCTAAGCCGACGGTTGGTGAGATTCCGCGGGACTCGGCAATGGCACAGACAACATGTTGGTTTTCAATGCGAGCGACAGTGGAAGCCCCAGTCCTTGGTCTTGCAGTAGATGGCCTACCCGTGTTCCTGCGAGCACCAGGGCGTGACGTGGTAGTTGTGTTGTAGTCGCCGTACCCGTACAACGTAGACGCAGAGGTGCTGTGGCATGTCGACGGCCTGAAACGCTGAAACATGATGGTTAGTGCTGTAGAATTAGCAGCCGATCATTCCCATGGGTTGAGAGCCCCATGTGCTGCATGTAGTTTATGTGAGTTCAGTTGATTGGAAGGAGCGTCGGAGGACGCGTCCATGGGGCAGTCCTAGCGCGTCCTCTACAGTGCACGGACGCGCAATGACCACCCCACCAACATTCTTATCTTGAACAGAACCCCCTATAACTCCACAACTATAGATCTAATTTAAAAAGCAATTAAAGCAATTAATTTATAAGAGCTAAAAGCTTTATTTATATATAAGAAAGTTATAGAAATATTTAGTATAAACTAGTAAACGCTAGTAAAAAGATATAAAGGCTAAATATAACCTAGAGAGACTACTTAGCTTAAACTCTATCTATAGCAAGAGTTAGAGCTTATATAGTATATTAAAGAGCTTATAGTAAAGTATCTACTTCTTATAAGAGAGATAATACGCAACTTTATATTTTTAATAGCCTATAGAATAGTAAGTAATTACTAAGTTTTTTAGTTTCTTTACTATAATAATATCTACTTTACTATAGCTTAAGTAACTAAAATAGATTATAATTACTATAAAGCTAATTTAGAGAGTAAATATAAGTTATACTTTAACTACTTATATACTAAGATAGCCTAGTATAAAGTAGATACTTATTACACGTATAATATAGATAAAAAGAGGTTCTTAATTAGTATTACTTCTAAGTTAAAGAGGGTGTTTAGTAGAGCAGTATAGAAAAGAAAGGAGGTAAAGAATACTATCTAAAATAGATCTAGAAGCTAGATTATAGTCTTAGCTTACGTCTATACTAATAGAATAGTATTATTACTAGAAATTATCTATTAGTCTAACTCTAACTATATTTAATTAAGCTAAGTAGATAGAGTATAACTTAAGAAGTACTCTACTCTTTTTACTTTATCTCTTAGTAGATAGACGAATAACTAAATAGAGGTTATATAGCTTTAATAGGTATTTAATTAATATACTAAGTCTAAAGCTTACTCTTTTTAAAAATTACTTATTCTAAATAGCTATAGATTATATATTATAATAGAGTTTATCTTCTATTATAATTAGAATAAGATTCTCTTAGCTATATTTCTTCTCTATTTAACCTATACTCTCTAACCTCTAGATATAGTATTATTTAAGCCTCTTTCTTTATTCTACTCTAAGAAGCTCTTAATCTACCTCTAGAATAGCTAGAGGCTACTTCTAGTTAGAAAAGAAGACTTCTTTTACCTATTTTAGGCTGCCTAGTATACCTCTTTTAAAGAAGAGAGTATTAAAAAAGTATTTAAAGTTACTAGTATTTACTTCTTTAATCTATAACTAGTACTTAAAAAGTTCTAATTATCTACTTCTAAGCTATCTAGCTTAGATAAGAGCCTATCTTTAGTTCTTAGTAGTAAAGATTAGTAAAAGATTTAAGCTCTTATTACTAAGACTACCTAAGATAGAGATAGTAAGAAAGTAAAGAAGCTCTAATACTCTCTTTACTATATTACTACTTAGAATAACCTACTTTAGTATAAGATTTAAGAATTAAAAGCCTCTCTTACTATTAAGAAGAGATATAAGAAAAAGTTATTTACTCTATAAGATTATATTTAGAAGAAGTACTATAGAAAGACTATTTTTTAGTTACTAAAAAGAGTATAAAAAGTATAAGTCTTTAAAGCTACTAAGTAGTAAAAGAAAGATAAATTATAGCTTTAAAAGATCTAGAGATATTAAGAGAAAAAGTAGTTAAAGCTTACTAAGGCGTAGTAGGCTAAGTAGTAGCGTATTAAGCGTAAGAGAGCTAAAGAAGTAAGAGTAAAGGAGAAGGTAGATAAGGCTGCCTAGCGCGTAGCTAAAAAAACGTATTAGAAGGTAATTTAGGACTCTAAAAAAGCTATATAACTATTCTAAAAAAGTAAGAGAAAGGCTTTATAAACTTAGAGGCTATTAAATAAGTATTAGAAAGTTATAGGTAGTAGTATAGTAGCATCTCTTTTACCTCTACCTCTAGCAAAAACTATCTACTTTAGCTATAATATTAACCTTCTAAGTAAATATAAGTAGTATAAGTTAATTACTAGTATTTAATTACTATTAATCTATAATATCTTATAATAATAACTATTGTGTGTGGCTCTACAGCCTCATTTTTCTGATCTCAAAATGTTGGTGGGGTGGTCATTGCGCGTCCGTGGTCATTGCGCGTCCGTGCACTGTAGCGCGGCTCTTATCGATAGCATCCAGAAATTATTTTCGAGAGCCGTTGGAACAGCGGGGCCCTTCCAAAGAGCAGTCAAGTCGGCCGAGTCCAGCTTCACAAATCGCCTGTCGTTACTGAACAATAACACAGATATGGCGACTCAATACCCCCCTCCCTCGAAGCGCCAAAAGCGAGCGCAAGCCGAGGTCGCGCGCCAACAACAAGATATCGACACGACCATACCCGATGGCACCGTTCGAGTGCGCTTCGTCGATCAAGCCACAGGCGAAAGCGGCAGCCTTCCAGTTCTCACTGTCCCCTTGTCGCAAGCGTCGACCAAGAATCTTGAGCTCCTCCTCAACAACCTGAAAGACCAGGCAGACGACCAGATACCCTATCGCTTCTTCCCCGATGGTGCTACCGAAGCGCTTGCGGACAAGGATGACCTCTACAATGCGCTGGTCAAACCAGGAAAGGCATCGGCAGAAAGCGAGATTGTGCTTCAGTATGCGCCCCAGGCTGTGTTTCGCGTGAAGGCTGTCTCGCGATGCTCAGCAGCTGTCTCGGGTCACGGCGACAACATTCTGTCAATAAACTTCTCCCCAACCAGCTCAAGCAGAATGGCTAGCGGGAGTGGAGACAAGACGGTCAGGGTATGGGATTGCGACACAGGAACGCCGGTGCACACGATGAAGGGACACTCGAGGTGGGTTCTGGCAGTCAGCTACTCGCCTGACGGTTCTCTGTTGGCGTCGGGTGGATACGACAACGAAGTGAGGATATGGGATCCAAACACAGGAAAGCAGATTGGAGGCCCTCTCAAGGGCCACACTAGCTTCATTACATCTCTCTCCTGGGAGCCCTACCATCTACAAGAGCCTGGCCGTCCGCGAGTAGCGTCATCTTCCAAAGATGGCACAGTAAGAGTGTGGGATGCAGTCGGCGGGAAAATCGACTACGCGCTGTCAGGCCACAAGGGCAGTGTGACTTGTGTAAAATGGGGCGGTACTGGACGGATATATACTGCTTCGCACGACAAAACCATCAAAGTCTGGGATGCGGCACAGGGCACGCTCGTCAACACGCTGTCGGGCCATGCGCATTGGGTCAACCATCTTGCTCTCTCTACGGATTTTGTCTTGAGAACCTCGTACCACGACCACACCAGGAAGGTACCGTCCACCCAAGACGAGAAGCTCGCAAAAGCCAAGGCGCGTTTTGAGAAAGCCGCTACAATCAACGGCGAAATCATAGAGCGTCTAGCAACCGCCTCGGAAGACTGCACCATCATGCTGTGGACGCCCATGACCAGCACAAAGCCAGTCACCAGAATGACGGGTCATCAGAAGCAAATCAACCAGGTCACTTTCTCCCCTGATGGTGCTCTTTTGGCGTCTGCAGCCTGGGACAACCACGTCAAGCTGTGGTCGGCTCGGGATGGCAAGTTCCTCAACACATTGAGGGCACACGTTGGCCCTGTATACATGACGTGCTTTTCTGCCGACAGCAGGCTCTTGGCGAGCTGCAGCAAGGATACCACGCTGAAGGTGTGGGACATGAGGACAGGCAAGCTGAAGGAAGATTTACCGGGCCACAAAGATCAAGTTTTTGCACTAGACTGGAGCCCAGATGGCGAAAGGGTTGGAAGCGGTGGGGCAGACAAGCAAGTGCGGATATGGAGCAACTGATTAAAATTCTGTTCATAGTTTGACGATGAGTCGAAATGATACCCCTGGTGCGAAGACGATTTCGTTGCCCAGATGAGTCCAGCCGAGCTCTATGATTGCCGTGCGATGTAGTGGTGGCTGGTGAAAGCTTGTGGCGCAAAAGAGCGGGCTATCCACGATCAAGCTCGAGTGGTGAAGAGGCGAGGTGGTGGGTCAGGCACTGGCCGGGATCGACGGAGGCCGGCACCCCCGCAAATTACGGCCAGTGGCCTGACGAAATCCAGGCGACGTCATCGCCATGTAGCTTCCAACAGCGGCTCTTTGGCGCTGCAGCTGCGGATAATGCGGCGCTGGTCCACTCGGTGGACCTCAACGGGCGTCGCATGACCAATGTGCTGGAAATCTGGGCGTGTACCTACGTCAATCACGGTCGAGACGGAGGACATTCCAGGTCCTGCACGCGAATGCTGCTCCACGGGAGTTTCAGGGCATCGACGCATTCCCTGTTTTTCTGCCTCTGCGACGCCCCAATCCATCTGTTCATGCCTCACGACTGACGAATCCGTGAATTTACGCCTCACCAACAGCCACAGCTGATCGGCACACAGCCTACACCTTCGTTACCTCGACCCAGACACACGACACCACACACGTCGATTCGAGCTCTCACCCACCCGCCGCACCATGTCGGGCGTCGAGGATGTAGATGCCCAGCGCAGGAACTACCGACGTCCACACAATGCCCACAATCCCATCCCTACAGTCCAGAAATACCGGGAGGAGAAACAGCGGAGGCAGGACGCGTATGGCTACGCAGACGGCGAAAGCAACGACCCGACCACACGCGATCGGCTCGGCGACGCGGTCAATGTCTTCAGACACGGAAGGGATGCGGAGCAGGCCAACGACGGCAACGGCCCGTACGCGTCCACCAACAAGAACCTCCCGCAGGACGAACCAATTGCCGATGATCATGCTGGGAAGACAGTGTCCAAGGACGGTGAGCAGGATACGTCCCAAAGCCAAGGCGTCGACGAGGGGCAAGAAGACACAACAGAGGGCCACCTGCAATCGGCAGACCCCAGGCAAGCGCGCAAGCAGATGAAGAAGTTCAGCCCCGATGGTACAGAGCGCATTGTCACTGACCCCATCACCCACCTGCCTCTCAGTGTCCACGACTTTACCAACCGCGAGCTGGAGAGCACAGCCAAGAATACATCGCCGCCCGGCTCAGACCCGCGCACCAAGACCGGCGCAGGTGCCATCAACAAGAGCGATGAACAGCTACAAGACGAACAGGAGGAGTCCCAAGAGGCATATGCTAGCGTGGACGTCTTGTTCCCCCCTCCGTCCTTTGACCGGACACGAAGCGAGATCTCCACGGTATACATGCAGGCTGTCACTGTAGGTGTGGGTGCCACCGCAGTTGGTCTAATGCTGGTCAATGCCTTGTTCTGGCCAACGCGCCATTCTACCGGCTGGATGAGACAGCTGCTCAAGGTTGTCGAGCTCGGTACAATGGCAACCGTGTCTGGTGCCATTGTACTCTTCATGAGACAATGGTCAGAAAACAAAATCAAGAATGTGTGGGACGTCGAGGTCTGGCAAGCAGAGCGCGAACGCGGACAGGAGTTGGCCAAGACTCAGACCGCCGAAAGCACACAGTGGCTGAACTCACTCTTCGCTTCCGTATGGCCATTGATCAACCCGGATTTGTTCACCAGTATCTCCGACACACTTGAGGTGAGAGCATCATATGATTGCATAGATAGCACGAACTAACGGCCGTAGGATGTCATGCAAGCCTCCCTTCCAAACATGGTTCGCATGGTGGCGGTCGAAGACCTGGGTCAGGGCAGCGAAGCGCTCCGTATCCTTGGCGTTCGCTGGCTGCCTACCGGTGCGGCTGCCAGATCGGTAAACTCTGATGGCAACCTTAAGTCGTCGAACGAAGAGAAGGGCGACCGTACTGTTCAAGACGATAGCGAAGACCAAAACCAGCAACCGCATCAAGACACCATGGAGGCCGAAGACGGCGATTTTGTCAACGTAGAAGTTGCGTTCGCGTACAGACCCTCAACCGGAAAAGGCATCAAGTCACGCGCAAAGCACGCACATCTGCTACTGGCCTTTTACCTGCCGGGAAACATTAAACTGCGTAAGTTCAATCATCCCAGAGTTTCGGAGCCTACTAACATCATCCAGCTGTTTGGGTGGATCTTGCAGGCATGGTCGGTGTGATGCGCGTTCGTTTGCAGCTGTGTCCTGACCCTCCATTTTTCTCACTCTGCACCATGTCCTTCATGGGTCAGCCGAAAGTGACGCTATCGTGTGTACCGCTTATCAAGAAAGGACCAAACCTCATGGACGTGCCATTGATCTCCAAGTTCGTTCAATCATCCATGGATGCCGCCTTGGCTGAATATGTTGCCCCCAAGTCTTTGACGCTGGACTTGAAGGACATGATGATGGGAGACGACTTCAAAAAGGACACAATCACGCAGGGTGTGGTTATGGTTCATATCAAACATGCTTTCGACTTCAAGGAGGGCGATACCAAAATCGGCCCCTTTGGTGGCTCCGCAGACCCCTATGTGAGCGTAGGCTGGGCGAAGTTCGGAAAACCACTTTGGTCCACGCGCGTGTTGCAAGGAAACATGCAACCCCATTGGGATGAGTGGTGCTTTGTCTGCGTCACTTACGATGAGCTCAATGTCGACGAGAGGTTGAGGATCCAACTTTGGGATTCGGACCGTACGACTGCAGACGATGACCTTGGCCGCATTGAGCTGGACTTGAAAGAGCTAATGAAGAGTGATGATACCAACGGCAAGATGCACGATCGCGAAGACGACTTCAAAGCTCTGAAAGCTGGGGAAGGCATGCCTGGAAAGCTGAGCTGGAGGGTCGGCTACTTTTCCAAGACCAGAATCACAGACGATCAATTGGCTATGCAAGATGAAGATCCCGATGTGAAATCCATAGAGCAGTTGAAGGAGAAGACCTTTGCGGAAGCTGAAAACAAGCTGCGAGAAGCAAGCGAGGACCACCGGAAGGAAGTAGAGCAGCAAAAGATGGAAGACTTTAAGAATCGCCAAGACCAACTCATTATTGCGTCTCCGCCTTCTGAGGAATATCCATCTGGAATTCTCAGCATCCAGATCCATCAGATTACAGGTTTGGAGCTGGAAACCCCGAGCAAGAAAGAAGCTTCCGCCAACGTAGAAGCTACTGACGAGGAAGAGGAAGGCGATGATCTCCCGTCATCTTATTGCACCATCATTCTGAACCACAAAAAGGTCTTCAAAACACGCACTAAGCCAAAGAACGCTAAACCCTTTTTCAACGCTGGTTGCGAGCGCTTCATCCGGGACGTACGAAATACCGAGATACATATTGCTGTCCGCGACGCTCGATTACATGAAGATGATGCCTTACTGGGTATTGTCTACCTCCCATTAGAAAGAGTCTTCCAGAAGCGCTGCCAGATCAACTCCATCTTTCCACTCGCAGGAGGTGTCGGTTACGGACGTGTGCGGGTCTCCATGGTATTCCGAAGTGTACAGGTCCAGCTGCCCAAGGAGCTGCTTGGCTGGGATTATGGCACTGTGGATGTCAAGCCTTCCGTGAAAGCCATCGACGTCCCACAAGATCTAGAGCCCCTCAGACTCAAGGTCCACACTCCCCTGGAACGTGCAAAGCTACATTCGCGCGGGCGGAACGGCCACGTCCGCTCGGAAGACGGGCATACTGTCTGGACTACACGGAAAAATAGACCCATTCGCTTACCAGTGCGAGCACGCTACTGTGCGCCGTTGGTGTTTGAGTTCAGACAGGATGCCGCGTTGAGAGACCATACACATGCATTCTGCATCCTCTGGCTCAAGGACGTTCCAGACAACGAGGAACAAACGAAGCGTCTTCCCATTTGGAAGGGCGATTTAAAGCGCGCACAAGACAACGTCCTTGATTCGTACGGAGAGAAGGTGGGCGAGATTGAGGTAACATTGACAATGTGGTCTGGTCTATCTGGGTACCACGAGAAGCTTGCCAAGGGTGACAAGCACCTCACCAATATCATGGAAGTTCTTGATACCTGCAATGATACAGAGTGGTCAGACTGGGAGGATGCCGGGAGCTCTGACAAGCCTGGTATCAACGACAGCAAGGATACCGAAGACGAAACCTCTGACTCGGAAGACTCAGAGGATGACGAAGACGAGAGCACCAGTAGCAAGTTTGTCCCCAACTTCCTCCAGAAAGACAAGAAGACCGACTCAAAGCTGAGTGATGACGGCAGTAGAGGCCCAATCAGCCAGTTGAAAGAGTACAACGCGTCTTCGAAGCAGCTGCATAGGAGAAACAGGGGTGTGATGCAGTGGAAGGGTCCTCGTACGTTGGCTTGGATGAAGCACGTGGGAGATAGGGGCAAGAGAAAGATGGGGCATTTGTTCCACCACCACGAGAGGAACGGCACGGGTGTTGAGACGGAAGCCTAAGTTCACCTTGCTTGCATAGCGTGTGCGTTTGGCGTCAAATCACAGGCGGAGACTGTACCGTTAGGTAGTTGAATCTTTTATATAGCATTATAATTAACGACTGCATTCACCAAGTCTCAATCCAATCCAGAATTTCATCAAAGTCACGGACCCACACCACGCTTGGCTCGCCATTCTGCTCCCAGTCCCGCAGCCTTGGACATGGAACCCTCAGTCTTTCAAGCGCTTCGGCGAGTTTCCTTTGCGAGCTTCCTATTGGATCGTCACGGATGCAAATACCAAGATCTACAGCGAGCAAGCTTTCAATGTCCGTCCAGCTGTCCCCGATATATACCTTGGGCGCATCAGTCCTTGGCATTTGTTCTAGCGTCTGCAGTTTATCGCCACTAGATACGATTAGGTTCCTATATGCTGTGACGGCGGACACGATGCGGCCACCCGATGCTTCTCCAGCGGATATACTATCAAGTTCATTTGAAACAACGGCGTCGCAAGGCACAGTGACGCCTGCTGCTCCCAGGCAAGACCAGATGAAGTGGCGAGACCAATTAACGCTAAGAATATTGAAAGTCTGACCCTTGCTTTCTTGGACGTGCTTGTGAAAAGAAGAGAAGTGGTTGCGGAGTTGAACTTGACCAGACTGGATAGCCTTCCCAGCGCCTTCGTCAATGGTCTGCTCAGTAAGCCCAGCAAAAATACCAGAGTCAGACACGCGCTCCAGGCTCCTTAATTCGACATGCCTCATCTGGCCCAGAAGTCGCTTCTCATCTCGCACCGTGGTGGGTAAGAGGCCGTCTGGAACCAGCAGTTTCAGCGTTGCGCTGTAGTCGTCCATGTAGGCCTGAGAGACTCGGTTCCAGTGGTCCGTGGTGGGGAAGTCGGGTTTCCTGGTGGAGGATATGTGGACGAGGGTGTCTAGCGTGTCTTTGGTGGTGATTGTGCCGTCCCAGTCGAGGATCCAGTGCATGGGTTGGCCGCGGCGGAAGAGTGGGGGGACGGTGGACATGGTGGATATGGTGGCGGGCTGGGGGATGAGATGGGGTTTGGCAAGGGGGGACAAGAGGCGGAGGAGGGATAGAGACATGTGATGGCAAGGGCGCGTTGCGGCTTGTCAGCGCCTTCGACTGTAGACTATAGACTGCCGGTCTGAATGGTCCTATTTGTGCACACGCTTAGGCCTAGGCGAGCCGCCACGACTCTACAGGGCCCAAATGTCTCCCAGAGCAATGCCCGCAAATGCCAAACGTCGACGTCGCCCGGGGCAATCACGTGTACCCCAGCGGCAGTTCCGAAGGTAGCCGGCAGCGATTGCGATGCTCAGAGAAAGGGCTATCGGAACCGACAATCTTGCGCGAGCGTCTCGTGCTGGCGGAGCTTACGATGCTGTGATTGCTCGAGCAGCCGGAGAAATGGCGCACGCGTCAAGACACGACAATGAACAGGTAACTTTTAGCGGACAGACGCGCCGACCTCATCACCATCGCCAAGCACCATGACGCCCTCTCCATGTCTGCACTTTATCGCCATGGCTCCATCGTCGCTGCTCGCCGCCGTCCAGCGCAGCAGGTCTACCGCGGCCACGAGCCAATGACAGGCGCGCTATATGGATAACCCGCCCGCAACCGAGGCGCTCGTTGGGCGCATTCCTCTAAAGGCATCTTGAGGCGATAGCACCAGTTGTTCTTACGAAGACTGTCCTCTAAGTACAGTTGCAGGCGATCAACGGCACAGCACTCAGCCCAGGGAGGAAATAAGAAGCCCGCCGCATCTCTTCTTGCTTTTTCACACTCACACCTGTTCCTCCCAAATATTCCAAGACAGACTTCCCCACTACCCCACGTCAGCATCAACGCTCTCCACCATGGCTCCAGGCGCACTTCAGAACGACGCAGTTGTTGCTAATGGCAACGGCACCGCTTTGAAGCCAACTGCCCGCTCCTTTCACCCCACCGGCACACCAGACCCCGCCAGGTACCATGCTACCTCGTCGCAGGCGGCCATTCAGACAGAGCATGACTTCGCAGCACACAACTATCACCCGCTTCCCATTGGTATGCGCTAGTGAGGCCCTGAGCCGGGCTGTTTGCTGACACGTCGAGCAGTATTCGCGCGAGCAAGTGGCTGCAGCGTCTGGGATCCTGAGGACAAGCATTACCTCGACTTCCTCTCCGCATACAGTGCCGTAAACCAAGGCCACTGCCACCCCGAGCTCGTCAAGGCCTTGACTGAGCAGGCGTCACGCCTCACCCTTAGCAGCCGAGCATTCTACAATGATGTATTCCCGCGTTTCGCCGAGTATGCGACCAAGCTATTCGGCTTTGATATGCTCCTGCCCATGAACACGGGCGCCGAAGCCGTCGAGACGGCTGTTAAGATTGCGCGCAAGTGGGGATACAAGAACAAAGGCATTCCACAGAACGAGGCACTGGTCTTCTCCGTACAGGAAAACTTCCACGGACGCACAGTACGTAGTCCCGACCATTGCACGGGACCCAGCTAACCCGACTGACAGTTCGCTGCCATTACCATGTCCACCGATGCCGAGTCTCGCGAGAACTACGGTCCCTACCTCCCTGGTATTGGAAGCGTCTGCCCCGCTACAAACAAGCCAATTCGCTACAACAATGTCGACGATGTCCGCGAAACATTGGAGAAGCACGGAAAGAACACTGCAGCTTTTCTGGTTGAGCCTATCCAGGGTGAGGCTGGTATCGTGGTGCCAGACGACAGCTACCTACGGGAAGTAAGGGCGCTGTGCGACAAGCACAATGTACTTCTCATCTGCGACGAGATTCAGACGGGCATCGCACGCACAGGCAAGATGCTCTGCCATGAGTGGAGTGGCATCAAGCCTGACTTGGTCCTTCTTGGTAAGGCCATTTCAGGTGGCATGTACCCCGTATCGTGTGTGCTAGGCTCTAAGGAGGTTATGCTCACCATTGAGCCCGGTACCCATGGTTCAACATATGGCGGTAACCCTCTTGGCTCCGCTGTTGCGATCCGCGCGCTCGAGCTCATCCAGGAAGAGAACATGGTCGAGCGTGCTGAGAAACTCGGCAACAAGTTCCGCGAAGGTCTCAAAAACATTAACAGCCCCATGATCAAGCTCATCCGGGGCAAGGGCTTGCTGAACGCCATTGTCATTGACGAGAGCAAGACAAACGGACACAGCGCGTGGGATCTCTGTATGCTCTTCAAAGAGAAGGGGTTATTGGTAGGAAGAGCTCTCAAGATTATGCATGTGAAAGAGGTTGACGGTGCTAACTCTGACGGACAGGCGAAACCCACACACCAGAACATCATCCGCCTTGCACCGCCACTGGTCATCACCGAAGAGGAGATTGACTCGGCCTTGTCAATCATCAAGGAGGCCATGGAGGAGCTGCCCACACTAAAGGGCAAGCGGGAGGAAGAGGTCCTGACATCCGCTGTCGGCTCGGAAAAGAACGTCCATATCGGGGTGGACAACTAAGAATATGGAACGAGATGTTACGATACCCTTGGGGGACATTTTCTGCTGTTTGGCTATTACCGCTTCTGAAATGCATACGCATGCGTTCTCTGTTCATCACTCTGTACATGTACACACCCAAGGACTCTGGCATGTAGAAGACCGGGTCATCTAAGGTGTAGGTTTGGGGACAAGCATGTGGTGGCACGTCACTTATTACGCGCGTACATTTTATACTTTAGAACAATGTGCGTCTTGGCACTGTCAGTGGAACACCGCCACAGTTATAGCATGTCTTCATGTTATTGTTGGCGGTTAGTGCTGATGACAGCGGACTGCGATGATGCCAGCCCGCCTTTGGCTTCATGGGTCCCGATAGCCCTCCGATGTGTACGGGAGCGGCACGCAGTAGGCTATGTCATCCAATACACACCCTATATCTTACGAGATCCTCATCTACAACATATATACGTTCGGCGCTTACAAAGCAGCAAGGTTTATCGAAGTAATTCCCTTCAAGGAACAAATAGACGTCAACGATACGAGCCTCATGATCAACACGGGACTTTTACAGCGCCGACAGACGAGCTGCTGCGAATGCTATCATGATCACTAATTGCCCCGGTGGAGTCAAGGGCGCACGCGGGGTAGCTGCATGCTGGAGAGTCAGCAGCAGCATCGAAAACTGGATCTGCATGCACACGCCGTCAGGCGATTACAGTCCACTACATGGATGATGTAAAAGAAGTAGCCTGTCCAAATTGTAGCGTGAACGGTGGACAGTCGCCTTGGCGAAGAGCGGAGTGAAGCTGCATACGGGAGTTGGAGTGGGAGCTTGGGAGAGCCTGGAAAAGGAAACATGTAGGTCCACCTTCGGATACAGCTTGTTAGCCAGGGATGCAGATATGGCCGCGGACTGGGGAGAGGCCGTCCGCTTCTGGCAGGTAACGGGAAGCACCACATGTCCGAGACGTCGGTGTGTCGGGGCCTAGGCCATGGCACATTCTGCCGTGGTCTCATCGGCGAGCGGTGGCCCATCCGTCGGCGAGCGATAGCCCCACTGTTGCCCGATCTTGGATGCGTGTCAATACGCCACTGTCTAGCAAATCCGCGAGAAGCAATTGCAAAGCAACTTCCAAACATGTGCCTGGACAAGTCACAGCTGTCGCGCATAGATGGGGCATCTGTCTCCCCTACATGGCGCAATTTTTCCGCAATCAAGGGCATTGTGCGACGTTAATATCCAGCGTTTCGGCTTGTCGGGTCCCATTATGTGCCGATGGCGTCGAAGATTCTCTGATGCTTAGCAACCCCAGATTATGCATCGGTGTGCCTTACCGTTTATTGGCAGCAGTTAACTCCGTTTACGACCATGCGCTAGCTGTTGAGCGAAGGCACTGATTTCATGACTACTCCCGGGGCCTTATAGACTAGTCGTTACCTTCCGCCTGCAAAAACATGTCACCTCGCGACACCTCGTGGCGTTCGCCCTTCCTTCACGACTGACAATTTTTTTTTTCACCTCCCTTGCCGCCACAGTCAACTGTCGAGGGTTGCACACAATAAGCATTTTATCGGCCCCACATTGCGACTTTCCACCCGTCGGCATTGCGGAATTTGAAGATTATCCCGACTTTTGAGCCGACTTTCGCGCCGATATGGGCAGATCACAATCTTCGTCATCGCTTGACGGAGAGGAGAAAGAGAAGGATTTTGGCCTCGTTGATCCACAGGCGGCAGTAGAGAAACCTACAGAGTACGAACCAATACGCGCAGAACCTAATGAAAAGGCCGTAGAAGAGAATGGAGATGGGCACAGTTCGAGAGGCAAACTGTCGAGGTTACAATCTAGTACCAGCGCGTACTCGGAGGCGAGCGATGCGGAATCCAATGCTACAAGGTCAATACGGCCGAAGAAACCATTCTACAAACGCCTGAATGTATTGAAGAATAATCCACCGCCAATACCCAAAGAGCGTACCGTGAGCCCAGAATACACGGCCGGACTTTTCAGTAAACTTTCATGGCAATGGATGCAGCCGCTGATGAGGGTTGGCTACAAGCGACCACTCGAGAAGAACGATATCTGGGAAGTCAATCCCGACAGGAGTGCGGATGTGCTGGCAGAAAGGCTCGAGGCATCGTTTAAGAGGCGGAGAGAACAAGGCAAGCAGAGACCTCTGCTGGGTGCCATGTTCGACACGTTCAAATGGGAGTTCATCATCGGAGGTCTATGCCAACTTTCAGCTTCGGTCATCCAGGCTGTTGCGCCCTTTGTATTGCGCTACCTGATCAACTTTGCCGTTCGCGCGTATGTCGCACAGCGCGCGGGTACTCCTGGGCCAGACATTGGCGAGGGTATTGGGCTGGTCATTGGCATCACCGCAATGCAGTTCCTGCAGAGTTTGGCTACGAATCACTTCATGTACCGAGGTATGATGATTGGTGGAGAAGCCAGGGGTGTTCTTATTGCTCTCATTTTCAACAAGGCTATGAAGCTTTCAGGCAGAGCCAAGGCAGGTGGCGAAGCGATTCTTGAAGCTCCACCCCCAGACATGAAGCCAGGAAGTGAAGCCGAGTTGAAATGGTACAAGCGGATATTGAAGAAGAAGAAGAAGGAGGAAAAGAAGCAGGCTCCCAAGACTGCGGCGGGTGTGGCGGGTGATGGCGAGGGCTGGGGAAATGGACGAATCGTCAATCTGATGTCTACCGACACATACCGTATTGATCAAGCTAGCGGTTTCTTCCACATGATCTGGACTGCTCCAGTCGGTATTCTGATTACGACGGCCCTGCTTCTGGTCAACCTGACGTACAGCGCTCTGCCTGGTCTCGGTCTTATTCTCATCGCCATGCCATTACTCGGTCGTGCGGTCAAGACGCTGTTCCGCCGAAGAGTTGTCATCAACAAGGTTACCGACCAGCGTGTGAGCTTGACCCAAGAGATTCTGCAGGGTGTTCGATTTGTCAAGTATTTCGGCTGGGAAACAAGTTTTTTGGAGCGCATCCAGGCCATCCGAAAGAAGGAGATTCACGGTATCCAGATTCTTCTCACGATTCGAAATGCTGTCCTTGCTGTCGGAATGTCGATGCCGGTCTTCGCCTCTATGATCTCTTTCATCACCTACTCCCAGGTCAACAGTAACCTCGATCCAGCTCCGATTTTCTCCTCGCTGGCTCTCTTCAACTCTATGCGCATTCCTCTCAACTTTCTTCCGCTGGTTATTGGCCAGGTCATCGATGCAAATGCTTCCGTCAAGCGTATCCAGGAGTTCTTGTTGGCTGAGGAAGCCGAGGAGAGTGGAAAGTGGGACTACGATGCCAAGGACGCCGTGGTACTAAAGGACGCGGACTTCACCTGGGAGCGACACCCGACCCAGGATGACGAAGGCGGACCGCCAGGAAAGAAGCCGGACACGAAGAAGGAGAAGAAGGAGAAGAAAGCTGCCGCGGAAGCAGCTCGAGACAGCGGGGCCACAACACCTTCGGACGCAACCGTTGTGGAGGAGGAGAAGCCTTTTGAGGTCAAGGGACTGAATCTCACATTCGGCAGAAACGAGCTGGTGGCAATCATCGGTGGTGTTGGTTCAGGAAAGAGTTCCCTGCTTGCGGCTCTTGCAGGCGACATGCGGAAGACTAGCGGAGAGGTCATCTTCGGTGCCTCACGTGCTTTCTGCCCACAGTATGCTTGGATTCAGAATGCGACCGTGCGGAACAACATCATCTTTGGCAAGGATTTCAACAGGAAATGGTACGACCAAGTCATAGATGCTTGTGCGCTTCGCCCGGATCTGGAAATGCTGCCTCACAACGACGCAACCGAGATTGGAGAGCGGGGTATTACAGTGTCGGGTGGTCAAAAGCAGCGTATGAACATTGCTCGAGCCATCTACTTCAACGCGGACATTATCCTCATGGACGATCCTTTGAGTGCTGTCGATGCGCACGTCGGCCGTCACATCATGGACAATGCCATCTGCGGTTTGCTAAAGGACAAGTGCCGTATCCTGGCTACCCATCAGCTGCATGTACTGAGTCGCTGCGACCGCATCATCTGGGTGGACCAAGGACAGGTCAAGGCTGTAGACACATTCGACAATCTAATGGCGCAAAACGCAGACTTTGTGCAAGTCATGAGCACTACCGCCAAGGAAGAAGAGAAGGAAGACGAGGATGAGGTCAATGAGGACGAGGTGGCAGCGGAAGCCAAGGACACGAAGAAACAGAAGAAATCGAAGAAGCAAGCCGCACTCATGCAGCAGGAAGAACGGGCAACGAAGAGCGTGAGCTGGGAAGTCTGGATCGAATACATCAAAGCAGGAGGTGGAATCTGGGTCGGTCCACTGGTCTTCATCCTTCTCGTTCTCTCGCAAGGAGCCAACATTGTCACATCGCTATGGTTGTCTTACTGGACCTCTGATAAGTTTGGCTACTCAGAGGGCGCATACATTGGCGCCTACGCCGCGTTTGGTTTCAGTCAAGCGCTCTTCATGTTTTTGTTCTCGTTCTCGGTTTCCATCTTCGGAACAAGAGCGGGCAAGGTCATGCTGCACCGTGCTATTACGAGGGTCCTCCGCGCCCCCATGTCCTTTTTCGATACTACGCCCCTTGGACGCATCACGAACCGCTTCAGCAAGGATATCGATGTCATGGACAACACCATCACGGATGCGATACGCATGTACTTTTTGACGCTTGCTATGATTATCTCGTAAGTTGTGCTTGAGGCGTGTCTGAGCAATTGAGCTAACCTGAACGTCCAGTGTCTTCATTCTTATCATCTCGTACTACTATTACTACGCCATCGCGCTCGGCCCGCTCTTTCTCTTCTTCATGTTCTCTGCTGCCTTTTACCGATCCTCCGCTCGTGAGGTCAAGCGTCACGAGGCCGTCCTTCGCAGTACGGTCTTCTCACGCTTCAGTGAGGCAGTCATGGGCACCCCGACCATCCGTGCATACGGACTCCAAGACCAGTTTTCCAAGTCGGTCCGCGCGGCTGTGGACGACATGAACAGCGCCTATTACCTCACTTTTGCCAACCAGCGTTGGTTGAGTGTTCGCCTCGACATTGTCGGTATTCTGCTAGTCTTCACGACTGGTATCTTGGTTGTCACCAGCCGTTTCTCCGTCGACCCGAGTATCGCCGGTCTCGTTCTCTCGTACATTCTCACCATTGTGCAGATGATTCAGTTCACTGTCCGTCAGCTTGCCGAGGTGGAGAATAACATGAACTCAACCGAGCGCATTCACCACTACGGAAGCCAGCTGGAAGAAGAAGCGCCGCTGCACATGGGTGAGGTGCGACCGACGTGGCCTGAGCATGGTGAGATTGTGTTTGACAACGTGGAGATGCGATACCGTGACGGACTTCCTCTGGTTCTGAAGGGCTTGAGCATGCATGTTCGCGCCGGCGAGCGCATTGGCGTTGTAGGTCGTACCGGAGCTGGAAAGTCGTCAATCATGTCAACACTGTTCCGATTACAGGAGCTGTCCGGTGGCTCCATTGTCATTGACGGCGTCGACATTGCGAAGATTGGTCTTCATGACTTGCGCTCCAAGTTAGCCATTATCCCGCAGGATCCGACCTTGTTCAAGGGAACCATTCGGTCGAACCTGGACCCCTTCCACGAGCACTCGGATCTAGAGCTGTGGTCTGCGCTGCGACAAGCAGATCTCGTGTCAAATGAGCAGGCGATGGACGACCACTCCAGCCGGGTGCATCTCGACAGCGTGGTCGAGGAAGAAGGACTGAACTTTTCTTTGGGCCAGCGACAATTGATGGCGCTGGCGCGCGCGCTCGTTCGCGGATCCCAGATCATCGTCTGCGACGAGGCCACTAGCTCAGTCGACTTTGAGACGGACGCGAAGATCCAGCAAACAGTAGGTTGCACACGCCACTCGGCACCGGTGCATAGCTAACGTTACACGCAGATTGTCGATGGTTTCAAGGGAAAGACACTTCTTTGCATCGCTCACAGGTTGAAGACGAGTAAGTTTGGTTCTGCAATGTACACTACTGCAAGTGGACGTGACACTGACACAGGCCTAGTCATCAACTACGACAGGATTTGCGTCATGGACGCGGGGCTCATCGCAGAGCTCGACTCGCCGCTAAATCTCTACGACCAAGGCGGCATCTTCAAGGGCATGTGCGACCGTTCTGGCATCAAGAGGGAAGAAATCAATGGTGCCAAGTAGATATCGCGGTGGACGAGTTCTGATTGGAGGAGACGGGTGTGCGGCCCAGATGGTAGACTAATAGCGCGGCTGGCTTGCTAGGAAGCATGCAAACGCACACTGATAGATGCGCATGGCATGGCGTTGAAGCGGCATTTCTGGGGTTGGGCAGCATTGCAAAAAGGATTTCGGTTCGGCTGGCAAAAGGGCAAGAAAGCTGCTGGTTGCATAGACGGAGAGGGAGAGAGAGACAGAGACAGAGAGAGAGAGACAGAGCGCAGCACGTGTTCGGGGGGGGGGGGGGGGGGGTTTTCAATTCAATTTCCGTGGCCAATACAAATACCTTATCATCACCATGATCAGACAAGCAAGTACAGCGTGTTTGCTGCAGTTGAAGAAACTATCGAAGGAACTACCGAAACACGGTGGCCAGGCTGAGGCTAGACGGTCTAGCCTGCTCGGAAAGTTGCGAGACGACGCATGTGATATCATGGGGAGGCGTTTGTTCTATGGCGCGCGTTTGACAGCATCATGGTTCCATAGGAGCAGGACGGGGCAAGACCAGCCGTGGCTGTGCCTGCCAGCGGTTTGCATTAGCGGGGCGCTGCTGGACCTCCGCAAAAAGCACGTGCGCCGGGGGATGGAGCGCCAGATCCCTCAGTACGGTGCGGTACCCATTCATTCGTGCGTTATCTAATCTCAGGGCCGTACTGTCTTGTCGCGTTCTGAGCATCGTATCGTCGCTTATACGCATCCACTGTATGGTTTCTCCGGGGGTGGGCATTAGGCAAGGCGAAAAGCGCTCTTCTTTCTGCCGTTTTGTGCTGCGCCGCTCGAGTGGGTAGTTTATCTCATTAGGGGGGGTAGTTTCAAGCGCCACTAGCTCATGGCGATGGCTAGCAATGGCCACTCGCTCGCAAACTCGTAAGGTTTTGGTCGGGATTCCCTCTTCTCAACACGGGCAGCACACCATCGATCGATATGAACTTATTTGATCAACAGCAGTTCGATGATGGGTTGCGTCCTTTTTGCTGGTAAGCTATGTAGTTTTGGTTTCTTTTAAAAAGTCCCAGATAGCTGGGTTCGGATTGGGTTGGTCAGGCGACGGCGGCGGCGGCGGGCGATGGTCAAGCGTGCAAAGAAACAAGAAAGTGGCCTTCGAAAAGGCTTCGCTGTTGAACGTGGGACCAAGAACAGCAAGTGGCGCGTTGGTGCATGACAGACAAGCTGCCACCAAGGCTCTCGGCCAGCCGCTCCGCGTGGATCTGGCAGTGCATAGATTGGACGCAGCAAAAGAGATTTATGCGCGCTTTAACCGTACAAGGCTTCGGCCGCGGCTGCGCTCAACAGCCAAGACGACACCAGTCTCCCCAGTCTCGCCGCACGGCTCTAGACCAGGGATGCGGCTAACCCCTTATGATGCAAGTGCTTTACTTGCCAGGCACCATGGGACGACTCTAGCGGGCGTACAGCGGCGTCAAGGCCAGTTACGCACAGTGGACGGCAAGTACACGGCAGAGGTGCTATGCGAGGGAGGGGGGAGGGGGCAAACACGAAGGAGGATGAGGGGCAAAGGGAGAAGGGCAGGGACCAAGGGCAGCAACCGTTTTTTCCTTCTTTCTGAAGCTATTGGAAGTTGTGCACAGTGCTGGTCGAGCGCACAAGGCGAGGAGAGTATGGGTGAAGATCAGGGACGCAAACCATCCGTTTGCCTCTGGTGTGCTCAAATCAGAGCGACGAGCCGACATCATGTTGCAGGGACATGGCTCCGAACGGCCTAGTGGGCCCGATGATTGACCCTAGTCGGGAACCCAGCAAACAACACGGACCTTGTTCAGCAACGGGGCATTCATATCTCACTCGTACTGGCCCCCTTCCGCCCGGGACGTTCGTTATCCTGGGCTGCACATTTCTTCTTCTTCTGCTGCTGCTTGCTGCTGCTGCTGCTGCCGTCCGTTCTCTCCCTCTCTGCACAAGCCTATCACTTGCAGCTGACGTGCGCTGGAAACGACGTGGTTGCCCATTTACCATTGTACATTGACACGCTCCTTCGTCAACAATCGGTCCTTAAGCCCTCCCACTCCTTCCGTCCTTTCCCACGGTAGCGATACCACGACGCGATAGAGCAAGCGATAACGATCCACCAACTACCCAGCACCTGAGCCGACCCATGCCGTACCTGCTGTGAAGCTCCTCAACCTCCCCCTCTTCTTCTTCTTCCTCCTCCTCCTCCCCCGCCTCAAATAGTCGCACTGCCGCCGTGCACTGCGTCTATTGCATCCCCGTCTGTCTCCTGACGAGTTGACGCTTCACCATTGCCCGCGTCAAACACCCTCCGCCTACGTCACAATGGCAGCAAACGAGAAGCACGAGCCCGTTACCTTTGGGGCCAGCATTGAGCGCTCCGCCAGCCCATTGACGTCGTCGCAGCAGCCGCAGCAGCAGCCACTGCGCTCGTCACCTTCGCACGAGTCCAACATGTCCGCCGCCACGGCCACGGCCGACGCAGACGTCGCCAAGAAGGAATGGGCTGCCGACCCATCGAACCCGTACTCTGCTTTCTACAAGCACCCAGAGGCCCTGCGCGAGACGCGTCCCTCACTCAGCCACAGCGCCGCCCCGAGCAAGACGCACCTTGGCGTCCATGAAGTCGACCTCGAGGGCGGCGTCCCCCTCTCGGTAGCCTCGACACAACAGCAGTCCAAGATGTCGGTCGATGGTCGCGTCAAGGAGTGCACCATGTGGCCCACCAGGCAAGCCGTGCTGGACAAGCGGAAGTCATACAAGCGCAAGCGTGGCTGTGCCTTCTTCCGCAACCTCAACAGCAAGCAGAGACTGTGGGCTAAGATCATAATCGCTCTTCTCGTCATCGCTGCTGCCGTCGGTCTCGGAGTCGGCATCTCAAGGGCCGTTGGCGGTGGTGTCTGGGCTGGCGATGGAAAGTCCAAGGAGATTCCCCATAGTTGAGCTGGGGATTTCACATTCGCATGCAGCAATGCAATGGTATGTTTGTCCTGACGCAATCAGTCGATATCGCAGCAGGTGCTAACACTCTTGTGCAGAACCCATTCATGGCTCTCTACAACTCACGAACTTCGGCATACTTCGCTTCGGACAACATCTTTTTTTTCTCTTCCTCTCTCGATATCCCTTTCCATCCGTTATATTGTTGATCTCCGGTAAATGCTTGTAGCAATTCTCATCGGCCTTTTCCTGTTTTTTTCTCCTGTTTTGTTCTCAAGCATTGAGCATGGGTTTTGGTCGAGTTCGACGATATCACTCGGCTGGAGTTTTTTTTTCTCTCTACAAAGGCGTTTAAACACATGATGCGTGGGGTCAGATTTTGTTTTTCTTACCTCTTTTCCCTCCCACTCTATCAGTGTCTGTGTCTATGCCTATGTCTGTCCCACATACATACACACACTCTTGTCGGCATTCTGTACATGCATTTGGGCAGCGTCTTGGAGTATTTTCAAACAAACATGGCGAGGCGAGGTGGGCGTTTCCAAGAACACAACATGGTCTTAGTTCACAACCAATTAACCGCGATTACAGCCCTTTTACGGGTCGTACTTTTTGCAGATATGAATGAGCTGCGAAGTTTGAGATGCACTGCCTCTTGTTTCTCTGTCTGTTTCGATCCTGACTGTCTTTTTTGGGGGGGCTGATGTGACATGTGAGATGAGGTGATGCCATGTGCCATGGCTAATGTAGCTGTGGTTTTCAAATAGTGTACACATTCACACTCGACCCCACGCTGCATCGGTCCCCGTGTTAATCCGATTTGCGTGCCGAGCCGTCGTGCGCCTTGTATTTACCGTACGGGTTTGCCGTTGTTCTAGACCGCGCAGGCTGGACGGTCACGACGGCGGGTTTGTGGGTGCGGCTGTTTCTTGGCGTGGGGACTGACGAGATGGCGACTTCCCTTGCTGAGGTTGTCCTGTGAGGAGGAGTCCTACAGGCAGCAATGGCGGGAGGGAGTTGACTTTGACTGACTGGCACCTTTCCCTGCTTGAAACATTCTGTTCCCGGTTGTCGTAGCTACATATCCTGTCTTGCAGCATGGGCATGTCTCGGTATAATTCTCGATCATTGAGGAGGTGCGGTACTTGAAGATTCTTCATGGTCTCGTCATGTTCCTAAGAACAGGCCATTTGCGTACTGTCAGTGCCCTAACAGCAGCGACAAGGCTTCCCGCCAAACCAGCAATCCATTCTCTCCATCAGCACCGGAGTTCGCTATAACACCTGGGCCGATGTTCCCAAAACTGATGTTTGTTTGTTAGAACTAGAGAGACCCTGTAATTACATGGGCCAAGGCGCTCTGGTAGCAGCTTTGAATGTCTTGACAGCCGCCGAACGGGCAGACTTTAATAACTTGTACGAGGATCATACGAACCTGAGCAGTCTAGCCTGTACAGCTGAATATGACTGCCTGATAATAATAAAAATCAATTTGGATCCGCAGGAAGAGACCCAGCGAACCCCTACCAGCGGGTCGCTTTTCTGGCGGTATGGCGCGACATCTCACTGTTCAGTCACAGTTGTAGGTCCAACGCCATTTTCGCCGTGCATGGAAGCGGCTCTGTAGATGCGACGGCCATTACTGATAAACCGGCCAACCACGACGTTGAGATTGAGTATATCTCGGCCACCTGGCTTGACAAGCTCGAGAAAAGGCAGAAGACCTTGATTCACAACGGGAAGTTCGACTGCACCTGCCTCCATTGCACTCGAGCTAACTTCAGGAGCCGGGTAGAGGAGATGAAGAGGCGGGTGAAGGAGCTGAACGCATCACCGCGGCCGATCCTAGGTAAGATCGGAGCTTGACGGGTTTAGCCAGGAGCCCTTTGTGACACTGTAAAATAACAGACACAATCACAATGGTAGGGGCCGGACGCCCCTGGAAGTACTTTCCCGTGTTTCTTTGACCTGTCATACAAAATCCTGTTTTTCTTATTCGTGCTCTCCCTTCAAAGTCGCCTGGAGTATCCGGCTGGACGCGTAGGCTGGCATGAAGATTACACACGGATATACCAAGCAAGCGCCTATTATCGGAAGTCATTGTACCGTGCGAGCGAAGTATCAACAAGCGTCAACGACTCGATAGCGACGGTGGCCGAGGGCAGATACCTCTGGCCTCACCGGCTATGGGCTCACTGGGCACGAACAACATCGGCCATCAGCGTCGAAAGTATGTGCGCTTTGCTACTGCGAGCGATAACGGTCAATTGCAGCAGCCGCCTAACTTCAAAGATGCAAATGACAGTGGCAATGAATCACTACGATCTAACAGCGAGGTTAACTAGCTGCGATCAACTCCAGTAACAATCCAGCGAATGGTATCTGAGATACTTCATTCGATCCACACAGAGATACTAACGCAGTGTTAGGAGCGGCGGCCGTTAACCGGGACCTGCGGCGGATGCAGAATCGCGACAATGGCGCATTACCCAACAGCGAAAAGAGGGACAATACCGCGTCAACTGCGCCTAAATCTGCGCCCGAGGACTCCCGGGGCTGCTTCGTTCACGTCGCCATCAAAAACATACTTCCAAATACTCATCGTTTTTTGTTTGTCAACATTGGGTAAAGTCAGAAGAAACGGCAGTGCCGTATCAGCCATGTCTACGATATTTCGCTTGGGCGGCCACGAACGATATAGTATTAGTGACAACCAAGGCCGTCAAGATATACATGTGCCGTGTAAGAAGATGAGTCAAAGGGCACAGGGTGCTTTGCCGGCTTATGAGCTGACAGAGAAGAGAAGTGTCATGAACTTTGAAGACTGCATGATCTCCTGGCAACCCCCAAGAGCATTGCGACCACGGGAAAAGCGCATACGGTGATACTAGATTTTTCACTTCTTCCAGCCCGTTGTGCCAGTCTTGACGAGTATGATTGCTTCATTAAAAGACTAGAATACAATAGAAATCACCATCGATTTATCGAACATACTGAGTCTGTACGAGCAAAACGCCTTCATAGATACAACACCAAGTCCAGCGTGCTCACATCAAAGCTGGGCCTCTCCTCCCCAGGCTCCGTCCTGCCAGTGCCTTTGCCGCATCATCATTCGGCTCAGCATTGCCAAACCCACAACCCCCATCCCTTTCCTGTGCGACGACCGGGCCCGCACACTTACCACTCTTGAACCCACAGCACGCTGAAGCGCAGTCGGCATCAGCAGTACAAGGACCAGTGATGAACTGGGTGCCATCACCTGCTGCCGCTCCAGCCCCAGCTCCAGCCCCAGCATTGGCATCAGTCTCCCCCGCAGTCCCATTAGCAGCGGGTGCTTCACCTGGTGCAGCAGCTCCAGGCTGTGCCTCGGCCCTCGCATTCCCCTCCGCGCCATTGAGCGCATTATTGTTCGGCTGCGCATCGCCAAACCCACATCCCTCACCCCGCTCATTTGCTACGAATGGTGCGGCGCATTTTCCAGATGTGAAGCCACAGCACGCTGAGGCGCACTCGGCGTCTGATGCACACTCCCCTGTGATGAACTGCGTGCCTTGTGCCATGGCGTAGAGGGAGACTGGTGCTTGGGGTTAGCTGTACTGTAGTGGAGTCTGGGGGGTTGGGCATGTGAGTACGGTTGAGGAGAGCGAGGAGTTTGAATATCGGGGACATTGCTGTTTAGGTGTTGGCCGTGGTTTTCTGGATGGTGGTGCGAGCGTCCTGAAAGGTAAGGAAAGATGTTGGTATTCCGTCTGGGGGTGTAGGATTATAGTGTTATCGTTACCAGAAAGATGGTGCGGTTGTTGGAAGCTGTGCTGTGAAGAAAAAGTCTTGAGAGTGTTCCTGAGGATACCATTTATATATCCACTTCCTTTCCTTCTACAATACCTCCCTTCTCAGAAACGGGGATGCTTGCATGCTCCCTTCATTCCTGTTCTTACCACCAAGAATCACAGGCGGCTACTCGAAACGAGAAGAGTCACCAAAGTCCTCGTCATCGCCTCAAAGTACAAGGCCCTCTGTTCTAGGCGACGAGAATACACACACATAAAAAGCGTCCCAAGCAATCGCAGATCCACCGTTTTGCGTAATCGGAAAGGGGAACAGAACGTGGGGGGGGGGGGGGGGCTGAACAGTCTACGTTTCGTGTCGGGGGTATAGTTTGCGAATGGGACGGAAGAGAAGACCATTGCGTCTTTGAATAGGAAACCTGACTAAGAGATGGAGCGCTCATGAACATTCATGCGTTGGACTTTGTTTCCGTGGCGGCGGCGGCGGTGCGTGTTGGGGCGGGGGAGACACAGGAGGAGGGGGCATGTCGCGTGTCACAAGCGAACCAGTTGGCGTGCATCAGCCTCATTCACACCATGGCCTCAGCCACAGCTGTCTTGCGTGCCTTGTCGCATCCCCGATACATGTCAGGTTTCCAGGCTGTCAGGTTGTAAACTGCAGCCAATGGCAGGCAGTTTTCTCCGGTCTTCTTATAATGTCAGAGATGATCGGCGTCAAGGCATAAAGTGCGCTGGGATGCGCTTCAGACGGAAGAGGTGTCGCAACTTGTGGCCCTGGCGCTTGGAACGTTTGTGTTCCGGACTCTGCATCCCTACACTTAAGACTGATTGTTGGTATCTCCATCAATTCTTTTTTAAGAAGATGGCATGGAAAGGGTTGATCTTTACTATTTTTTGTGTTGCTGGCTGTTATGCCAAGTTTTGAGCGCAGTTCGTGTTGTGCCTCTGTCGTTGTCTAGGCTATGTCGAGGTTTAGTGGCTTTCAGGAACATTCTGTGGTCGCCTGTGGACGTGGTTTGAAATTTGGCACTATGTTTTGTTCTTGGGGGCGTGGAAGTGGGTGTGAAATTACCGTCTAAAGCGAGGATATGATGCTATTATACCAGAAGCTTGAGCCTGGAGCATACAGTGTTTTCAGAAAGTTGCTTCAGAAGTTTTGTTGTTCGACTGAGCAAAGATTTCTCATCTTGATTGAAGACCAGTCGCTTTTCATTTCATCCTTTTGCAGCAGAACGGTGAGAGATGTCGATGAAGACAATGATCCAACGTCTGGTGAACTGACACTAGAGTAGTTCATTCGTTACAAGGTGACTGCTGTATCAAACGAACCACGTTATGGAGGGACGTTTCGACGACATTCACCCCCACTTCGTAAGCTAGAATATGCAAGCGACGTAGATATATGGGCTGTTATGTCATGAAGAGTGTACAATGCACATGGGGAAAGGGCTAAATCAAGACACAAGTAAGATGGCACCCCGTATACACCTGGGTATGAGAAGTGTATCATGAGTCAAATGCGCTAGTGAGTGAGAGGCATAGAACAATGGGGTCTTTAGCAGTCATACAGTATGCACCAACATGCAAGGTTTAAGAGATATAAAGCAATATGTCATATTGCAAGATGCTGTGGTGTTGTGACCAACCAAGGCTTAGGCTAGGCTCAGGGAAGGAGAGGTATACACAAGATCGATCACACTCAGACGTTCTTAGAGTAATTTGGTGGGGGTAGATTGCTGAACGACAGTACATAGTGGCGGCCACCCCAGGAAGAAGCAAATAGCGACGTATCGTAGAACCGCAGCCTTCCCTCGGTCCCAGACGACAAAAGGTATTTCCAAATCCCCTCCGTCAGCCATGAGAAGGCCAAAAGTATCCAGGATCGATGAGAGAAGCGTCAGTCTCAGTACGAGAGATGAAAGGGATGGCTGGTGGCTGGCTTTGCGAAGATAGGTCGACCGAAGGAGCCCGTTTGTAGTTGATAGCAGAAGAAGAGTTGTGCGAACGATAAAGGGTATAGAACCAGCTGGCAGAAAAAGAGAAGACAGCTCGCAGTAAAAGTCCAGGTCAAAGAGAGAGGGAAGAAGTAGGTGCGTAGCGTATAGGGAGGGCGTCGAGCAAAGTATCCAGGTATCTGAGCATAGCCCGGCATGCCCACAGCCCCTGAGTATCGCCGGTGTGTAGTGTTGGGAGGATCGAGGAACTATCGAGTCGTCGTGTAGGCGCGAGTATATCCTCCTTGAGCTGCTGCGTTCGTTGCGGCGCCGGATGAGATGGCCTTCCAGGCGACTTCAGCGGCTTCTTCTCGCGACTGTTCGAGGAAGCGGTAGTCTCGCCAAAGGGCGGCTCGGTATTCTCGGCCATTGATGAAGACGCCGCTCAACCAGGCTGTGCGGATACCTGAGTGGATGTGTCAGTCAAGGCTAAGAGCGGGTGGCTTGCATGAATGGAGTACGGGTGGCTACGAACCTCTTGGGTCAGAGTAGTCCTGGAACTGAGGTTGAGCGATCTGGTTGGTTGCGCAGTAATCTGGGACGTTTAGCTAGGCCATGGCGAGAGCAACAGTCTGCGCACGCTGTAGCTTCTGGACGTAACTCTGGGGTTCTGCCATTTTGCGAGATGGGTTTGGCGAAAAAGAATGGAAAGTGTGATGCTTTTGAGAAGTTTGTGGTGGGGTAAGGCTTCGCGAGTGGGGATCAAGTATGTGTGCGAGGACTAGGGAAGAACACCTGCTCTAGCATGTTTCTGCCTCTGTTTATAGTCGAGCGTTGCCTTGAGAGCCTCATTCTCGGTATCCTGTAGGAGCAGGAGAGCGCCTTTGCCACATGAACATCTCAAAAAGAAACCACCTGCAGCCGCCGTAACACATATGTGCTTCGGAACAAAGCATCAAGCTGATGGTATGCTGCGTTGGCAGGTTGTTCCACGCCATAATTGGCCGGCAGAAACATCATCGAGCGAGCAACTGCGGGGGTAGCGAGAAGAGAACGCGGCAAGGCAGAGACTAGAACCACCAGAACCCGGTACAGACACTATGGCGGACGGTTGCGTGTTCTCGAAACCACAAGTTTGGGAAATGAAGACCAATGAGGGGATACGGATAAATTTTGGTGTTGAATGTGCTACCGTGTTCAGCCTGGCTCAGCTATGAGCTGGCACTGAAGGACGAGGAGAGATGCTGCCATGCTAGTTTCTCAATGCCGACGCAGTGCCAGATGTGTCTCGCAGATTGGCCCATAGTTCCTTCGGCGTTCGGCCCGCTTACGGTTAGCAGAGTAAAGGGCCGTGCCGTTTCCGTACCGTATATATGCCATCTAAAAGCGCGTCATCTCGAGAAACCATGCTTCGCGTGTCGAGGCTGCAAAGGTCGCATGCGAAGCAATGCAGCGTTAAGCGAGGGATAGCGGTATTAGGGTCATCTCAGGTCTGCAATGGGACCCACACGAGTGAGGTGGCAGAGGCAATTCCTCGGGAGCGGTGCGTCAATATCGAAGTGTTCCTGGTGTGAACCGCTCAGCCCTGCGATCTCCAGGTTCGTGCGTTAGATGCAGCCCATATCACATCACAATTCTGCAGGATGTCCTGTTCCTGAATACCCGTGCTATGGCCATCGGTTTGGTGTCCTGCCAAAACACCCCGACGCGATTAACGCTAACCAACTCTTCAAGGCGGCGCTTGCTCGGTCTTCGCTTCTAGCGGTTGAAGCGAAAGTGGCAGCTGGACTGAATGACCGCACAAGCCTCTGGGCGGGGTTAGCACACCCTCCATCTCCATCCACGCTGCGCTGGCAGACGTGTTGTTCAATTGAACACTCCCAGGATCGCGGGCAGTGGTGGCTGTTTGATAGACTTTCAGTGACGTGTCGTACAGGTTGCAGATATTGCGCTAACCTAATCGACGCCACAATGCACGTGCTTACAGCGTGAGTTAAACTTTGGAAGATCCTCGGGAAGGCCCACAATATCGTGCCTTACGAGGTCATGCAAGTGAAGCGTGAGGCATGGAGCTGTTAATTTAGTGTCGCATGCACGACGATTCCTGCGAAGAGGCATGGAACGCACGATCTGTTGCCGACTTCTGCAGCGCACCAGTCAGCCTGCATAGGTACCTACGACGGGTGCCACCGGCTACGCATGAACGGGCACTACGTTTAGTGGATGCGCTCATGCTCTGATTGGTAGGGCAAAGATAGAGAGCTCTGAGCGCTTGGAGTGAAATCATGCGTCACGTGTTCAAGCTTTGCGGCGCATGTGGCATGAGGGGCTAAGCATGACGTCTTTTGAGCGCAACGAATGACCGAGAAGAGGCCAACATCGCGACCTAGTGGAGGATATCACATCGTGCTAGCCATAGTCGTCAGTGCACGTCGGCGCGAAGACTTCTGCGTTTATGCGCACAGTTGGCGCTTTCCTTCCATCTTACTCCTAACCGTCGACTCTAAGCCTGTTGAAGCCATGCGCATGTTGGATGCTGACGTGGAAGAAATTTCACCCAGGTCAGGATGAAGCATTACGAATCGAAGAATCATGATTGCCAGCTTCAACCTAGCAGGGACGTAAGTTGGCCGATTGTAGTATTGATACCGTACGAACGAGTGACACGCAACTGCGCAGCACTGCTTCGCCTACCCTCGTCGTATCTGACCGTTCGGAACGAGTTACGATCTGCTTGACAACTACAATACCCATACGCCTATTTCATGCCAGACTGATCTCATCATGAGCGTGTAGGCTATCCTGTACTGCCAAAAAATTGGCAACGTGAGCCGGACAACTAAATAGACACTTGTTTTGATCATTGACTGGAAAGCCGACACTCCGCATGAGAGCATAAGACTGAGCTCATCGAGATCCGGACCAGCCTACCAGACCCACCCATAAGTGCGTCTGGCAACTACAAGGACAGCCGACGTTGCCCCGAGCTTCTACACGGGCATACTTGGCTATTTTTGACGCTACGTGCGGCAGGGCACTTGATCAAGTGCGAGATTGGCGCTGGGCTATGACCGATTGTCTCACTAGAAGCAGCACTGGCGAAAAAAAACCGATGACGAGGGAAAGGATAGACCGGCAAACTGCATAGCGTTTATGCGTGTGACGTCTATCTGGGAGCCGAGGATATTGGCAGGGACCAGGATGTTGTTGTGTGCTTGCCGACAATGCGTTGTCCATGAGAGTAGCTTATATACCTACCTATTGTGTGGTTTTCCACCCTACACTCTTTCAAGGCGATACGAACCACCGCCCGTCAGCGAACGGTGATGCCGATATGACCGTCACCCGCTGGCGTTTGTGTAGAACACGAAGGCCCACGGCTAAACCGATTTTTGCTGGACAGAGGGTTCACCTCAGGCTCATATCCAGTATTTTGGATTATCGAGACAGGGACAGCCTTCTGCATATTGCTGACGGACGTCAAAGGCTATTCGCCAGTCTGATAGAAGACGACATCCTATCATCACCAGGTCCATCCAGTCTCACATACCAACATTCACACAGAGGCAGAAATACCTGACAGGATTGGTGTTCTAATATTTCAACAGGACGTGTTTATCAATGAGCAAAGCCATATCTTCGCTCTTCATCATGCTAGATACTCCTGACCGAACGCCGTAGAGGCGAATTATTGAAGTTAGGAAACAAGACCGATAAAAGCATGATAAAGCAACGTTAAAATAGTCTACTCAAAGTAAAATTCACCTGAGCTGCTTCAACAACGCTCAAAGCTCATTCTGAACAGTACCAAGAGACAGTTTGAAGAACACAGAACCTCTAGATCTGCACAATCTAGACAAGACTGGAAATGACACCAGTAGCATCCAGTAGTTCAGGCAAGCCATTATGGAAAATCGTTGACGTGGACGAAGTGGTCTCCAGTGAGAGACTGTACGAACGTAACCCAATCGGCAATGATCATTGTTGATGCTGTTCTCTGCATGAGTAGCCATACCTGGAGGAAAGATACAGCAACGTATTGTTGAGTCAAAACTCACTCTTTGGAACACCAATCATAGTCAACTATGGAGATACGTAGGCGGAATGATTCAATTACGTGCCAACTTGTTCTTCGACACCTACATTATTCTAGTGCTGCTTCACGTTCGACTTACATATGCTAAATGCTTGATACATAGGCTCGAAACTATGTCTTACTCTCGATGTTGTGACCACTCTGTGACTACCTCGATGGGTCAAACCAATGACTCGTCATAACCCTTACTTAAGCCCACCTAGCTTTTGTTTTATATGAATTGTTTCGGCGCTTCTCCTCTTGAACGGATCGCAACACTAGCCATGCTTGGCTGGATGCTTACACGGGAGTTCATGAGCTACTGCTGTTACGCGCCCAGTAATTCTATGGAGATGAAATCCATCACCGAGGACGAGGGAACCTTGAGACTATCGAGTTTCCAGCCTCATCATCGATGCTGATGTTTGCGCCAGAATCGCATGTGAATTACTGCTTTGATTGTCCGCGGAATGAGACGATTGAAATCTTTACACGTTACTGGAAGAGCTTTCAGTGCTCATATTAAGCTTCAACGTAATTATGTGTGCAGGCAGCCTTTCACGGGGACGTTCCAGTGGCGCCAGATGGTTTCAGATTCAACGGCTGGGTCACGGTCACTCCCAGGTGTCAGTACAACACAAGGCGGATAAGAGACAGCCAATTGGAGCCAATCTTAGGTCCTGCACGCTGTCGACAAGAACTTGTGTGACGGCATCATTTGTATGGCATCGCTCAATATGGTTGCGAGATTGACCTCGTCTAAACATCTTACCTACATGTGGGGCGCAATGCGTCCTAAGGCATGAAGGTCTAGAGCAGCCGGTAACATTGAGCTTCGGGAGTACCTGGCAGTGGTGCGGATATTGCATCTCGGCAGCAGCCGCAACCAGCATGACAGGGAGCGGATATGAACAGCGGATTTGGTTACATGGCAGACGGCGCAATTGAAATGAGATCATAGGTCTGCGTAAGCAATGCCTGGAGCGGCATTTGATGAAACGCACCGTCCTTGTTGACCTCGTGTGTCGGCCTCGTGAAGCGGTCCTGGCGTGGCCTCCACCACGAAAATGGCCACGCAACACCAGCCACAATGCGATCTTTCTCAACCTCGTCGCGACGCAAAACAGGATCCGCTCGCGAGCGATAAAAAAAAACTCATCGATATGTTGCCGACTAGCGTTTAGCATCCTCGAATGGGATTTGCGATGAGCGAGGAGGCGAGGGTTACAGAGCCGCAGTCGGGACGATTGTGGCTGGGGAGGCCAGGAATAGCAACCAGCCGCGTTTTTTTTTCATCCCACGCCGGACCAGCCGAGCTGCGCTACGATAAGCCCACTCACAGCAGCGCCAATTCCTTGGGCTGGGCAACCCTGCACGCTGTCTCATGTGACAGATTGCCGACTGCACATTCGTCGGTTTCGGTGGAGTCAGGGGCTTTGTAGGGCTGGACGGGGTGAAGGCTGGGATGTGGGCTCTTTCGCGGCCGTTGTACGTACGCTTGTGGGTACTGACTTTGAGAGGGCTAGAAGTTGCTGGCAGCGGGTGTAAGTAATTTTGGACAGGCGCATGGGATATAAGAGTTGGTATCCTACATCCAATTTAAGGTTTCATCCAACAAACAAATCAACAAATCAACAAGTCTACAACAGTCTTCCACCGCAACTCTCAACTCTCACCTATCCTACGCAACCCGTCTTTCGACAATCACCCCAAACACAATATGCAGTTCTCCATCATCTCCGTCGTTGCTGCGCTCGCCGCTACCACCACTGCCTCATACGTTCCCATGAACGGTACCGCCAGCGCCACCCCTTACCCTTCTGGTACTGGTGCCCCCTCTTCCACTGTCGCCATGCCCACTGGATCAACCCTCCCTTTCACTGGAGGCGCCTCGCACGTTGCCGGCTCTGCTCTCGGTCTCGTCGTTGCTGGTGGTGTTGCCCTGGTAGGTTCTTGCAACATGTAAACACATGTAGAAGAAATTTTGCTAACACTCACATAGATGCTGTAAGCGCAGTTTAGCATACCGCTTTGCATCACTCGAGTACGACTTTTCCCTCAACCACCTTCAATTCATTTGGATTTCAACTTTGGCGTATCATAATGAAACGGCGTTACCACGGTAACGAAAGATATTCTTGGATAGAATAATCAGCATTCAAGGCGCATTACAACCTCTGCATATAGAGAGAAGGATGAATGTATAAACTAGATGTTATCATTGCTACTGCCCAGTCCTGAGATATGGCAGCGGCTTGAGAGCCTGTCAGGACAGCAACTGGACATAAAAGACAGCCGACACGGCTGAACGAATCATCAGATCAAACAAATAATAAATCATTTCAAAACATTTTCTGAACGTGGGATATCCAAGACAATGGGCAGCCTAGTGTAGATAGAGCGGCGATGTCAACTTGATCGTAATGTGAGAAAAGATGCTCGGTGTAGGGTGGGGCTCTTAGACTTCCTGTTCCGGTTGGCGCGCAATGACGCGCGACGCGACTCCCGCAGTTTGCAACTTTCCAGCTTCACATGCTCGTGACCTTTCCCATATCGCTACTACAATTCCAATGGCCAGTACACAAAACATCCTACTTAAAGGCGAGCCTTTGTATGGTCCGTACCCATCACCAAAAGTACAATCGCTAACAGTAACAGCGAGGATGCGCCGCCTGCACCTCCTCGAAATGCCTCCTCATACAATCCAATGCACCACTTCGTATTACCACCGGGTACCGAAAGACAATACTCGCAACAATTCGCCGATATGTACTTTCTGCGCCTGATGCAATTGAAGAAGACGGTGAAGCAGAGGGCTGAAGAAGCTTGGAGCGACTTTGAGGTATGCCCTGCTGTGCTATGGGAATACGCCCGGCTGGTATATTGCATTGCTGACACAAGATAAGCTGGGTGGACAAAAAGCCAACTTTGTCGAGCGTGTGCTGGATGTACGACAAGGCGAGCTTTGTTGGGTAGTAGGAACCGTCTATATGGAAATGGCGGAGAAGCCGAATGTCTTGGACGACATTGAGAAAGATGTACAGTTTGCCATCTAAGATGCCTAGAAGATCTTCTGACAATATACAGCATTGGATAGCCGACCCTCCCCACCGCGATACCTACGTTTCTTCCTCCGGCAAAGACGAGATGATGCTCGAGGACGAATCGGGACGCCTTCGCATAACAGGCGAGCCTCTCCGCCAGCATTTTGTCACTGGGTGTATATTGGCTGCACTGGGTACTGAAGAGGCGGACGGCACATTCATGGTCATTGCGACACAATGCGCCGATCTACCGAGACAACCACCGCGATGGGAACGCGACGACATAGCGCTCTCGAAGCAGAAGACAAAGACGCCAAAACGCGAGTCCGCTGGAAAGCTAGCCATTGTCTCAGGGTTGGAGCTTACGGGTGCAGACGATGATGAGGTGTCGTTGGACCTGCTCGTGGAGTACTTGACAGGAGAAGCAGCCGATCCATCAACACAGGACGCTGCGTCTAAAATAACCCGTCTCATGATAGCAGGAGGCTCTCTTGCACGCGGATCACCCATTCTATCGCGAGAAGACTTTGCCGCAAAGAAAAGCGCAGCCAGACACTACGGATACGACGCTTCTTCCTACAACGCAGCACCAACGACCCGCCTCGACGAATTCCTATGTGAAATCCTCCCCAGCCTACCCATCACCATGCTCCCAGGCACTTCCGATCCCTCAAACGTTGCGCTACCACAGCAACCTCTCCACCCCGCCCTCTTTCCGAAAACCAGACTTTACGCCGAGCCACCGATAGCGAGCCACCAAACCCTCAACGGCTTCGATGCAGTGACAAACCCCTGGACCGGTGACATTGACGGATACCGGGTCCTCGGAACCGGCGGACAAACAGTCAAAGACCTGCTTAAATACGTCACGCGCGTCAAATCCGTAGATGCCATGGAAATGATGCTCCGATGGCGCTGCGTCGCCCCCACAGCGCCAGACACATTATGGTGCTATCCCTTCCAGGACAACGACCCATTGATGCTGACAGAGTGCCCACATATTTACATTGCGGGGTGTCAGAAGAAGTTTGAAAAGAAAATAATCGAGGGCCCGGCGGGCCAGAAAGTGTTACTCGTTAGCGTGCCCAAATTCCGCACTTCGGGCAAGATTGTGCTTGTGGATCTGGAGAGTTGGGACGTTGAGGTTGTTAGGTTGGGTGTTAGGCGCGACAAGGGGGTTAAGCAGGAGAATGGCGAGGAGAATGGCGAGGTTAAGATGGAGGAGTGAGTGGGTCATGTGAATGAGAGTATTATTGAGTTGGAGCAGAGCTTCGTTTCATGGATACCCGATATCGTTGGTAAAAAACATTTGCGCCCGTTTCATGGATTGACCTCACCTCATGAACATGCTTGCTCAGATTCCAATAGAATATAAAAAAAAAGACGTTACACTAGAGATTGAACTAGTTTCGTGTTTGGATGGACTGCTTTCTCATTTTATTTTAAAGTTCCACACCTCCGTCACCATTCCCCTTTTCCCTTGCCGCTCCAAACGATGAGCAAGAAACCTTGCTATAGTGCACTGCACTGCACTGCACTGCACCGCACATTACCAATCTCCACCGCCCCTTTCGGTGCCTGTCAAACACGCCAGGCGCCCTCGGGCTTAGGCAAAAGCCGTCTCTGAGAACTAGCGTCTGCACCAGCAGCAAAGACTCGGACAATGTCATTCATCAGGCAAAAAAGCTTAATCCGCTCGCCCCCGTCATCTGGTGGGCCCGGTATCTCCGCTGCATGTGGATTCGTTGTACGAGGATCTGCAGTGTGCGACATTGCGCAACCAAGGGGGTTTGGAAGGTGGGGCCAGGATACGTGAATATGGGATTGGTTAGTTTGGTTGTCGTGATGTCAGGGTTTGGGTTTGGATTGTGAGGGAGGTGACGACGCGCGTCGTTTTGATGTTGGAGTGTGTAAATTTTGATTTTGAGTTTGATTATGATTTTTGTAGAGAATGGAGGAATGGAAGGGTGGATGATAATAATGTAGTTGATGTATTCTGCGCCGCCGCCGCCGCCCAAAAAAAACGGGAAAGTGGTATCTCAATCCGTAATCAATACTCCATAGGAGACAAGGAAAAGAAAGAGAAAAAAAAACACCAGTTAATCCTGCGATAAAACGCCGTCGCTCATGTTTCCCAAAAGATAGCCTTTTTTTTCATCATGTCCTTTTCATCTCATGTATATAATCTTACAATAGTCTTGGTAAAACACGTGTAGGAGAAACAATAGCGCAAAAATAAGCATTTAGGCCTTAAAGTTTGCGGTAGTCCATTCCTTCTCTTCACGCCTGAGTTCGCGTTGGACCCAGGGGATGGTAATGGCTGCCCAGACACCGGCCCAGAGGAAGGGGAGGACCCATCCGACCTGGTTTCAATTAGAAAAGTAGTCGAGTCTTGTAAGAAGAGTATACATACAACATAAGCAGCGTCTCGCTGAATAGTGAAGATAATGGCTGTGCAGACCACGGCGGTGACGATGGCGCCAATGGCCCAGAAAAGGGTCAGGCGGTGTAGCATCTCACGGAAAGCCTTGCTAGCTTGGTAACGAAGGTTCAATCGCTGACGGAACTCGGTGCCACCGGATCCGTCGACGGCGCAAATGTCCTCAATGTAGGCGTAGATACCAGGGCGAAGGGGCGCACCCTGAGGTAGCGAAGAGATACGGCAGGGGGCAGGAACCTTCATGATGCGCAAGATGTCTACAAGGAGGAGTTCGCAGCCAATGGCAAACATCATGGTGGGTGCAGGCATGGCAAGAACACGAATAGGTGGGTCGTGGGGACATGTGCCGCTGTGACATTATTTAGTTTCGACGATTCCCCCAGACGGAGACGGCAAGGACTTACGCGATAAGTTCAATCATGACAAAGAACCAGCCCACGGACAGATTCCAGTGGAACCAGTCGAGGTACCATCTTTCGGCTCCAATGACCCTACAGCTCGAGCCTTGCTTCCACAGCCTGTGGAAGCGGATAAAGTACTCGACAATCGACACGGTTCCGAGCAGGGCGGTGCTAATGCTGAAGACGGCGTTGGCCGATAGCTGGTCGCGCGTAAGGCCGTACCACATGCCAAAGTAGAGACCGATGGGCATGAAGACGCAGTCGAGGATGATCAGCGTCCAGAACCAGAAGATGGCCTTCTTTCGCGTGCGGAGCGTGTAGTTGAGCGGCGGCGGGCGGCTGAAATCGGGGTCGTCGTATGTGATTTGGGTATGGGGAAAGAGGGCATGCGGGTTTGGCGATGCGGCTCGACTTGGCTGTGCGCTTGGGTTGAGGCTTGATGCGTTGTTGGCAGGCGTGGCGCCGCGCGGTTGTCGCTCATGGTCATTGTCGCTCGCGCCGTCGACTTGCAAGCCGGGTACGGGCAGCATATCTGCCTGGCCAGCGGTGGTAGGTCGTGATGCATCCGTAGGAGGCGTCGTCTGCCTCAAGGGCTCCGTCGACGTCTGTTCGGTAGCCATTGGGCGGGAGTGATGGTGCGACGGTGTGGCCAGCAGTTGAGGACGGAAGCGTCGGCAAAAAAAGAAGAGTCGGTCGTGTCGTGTCTTGTTCGGATGCCAACGGAGACGGCGGTATCTTGTATGGGTAGGCTGGGTTGGTGCAAGGGGGGTGGTTGTGTCGTGTCAGCAGCATGCAGCCCGTCGCCAGCAATTATGGACGAGCAGCGGGCTCTCATCGAGCGACGCCTATGATGTAATGCGAGGCGATTCGCGGGCCCTGGCCTTGGCGCGCTCTTGGGGGCCTCGGCGCTGACGCTACAAACACCTGACTGACCTGATTGAGCTGGATTGGACCCGCATCCGTCCTCTGACCTCACCACCAAGCCTAGCCCACACCTCTAACACGGCCCTGCATACGACATGTGTGAAGCATCATAGTGATGGGCTCCTTACGCGGCCTGATCTTGTCTTATCTTGTGCTCGTCGCATCCTTTGTCGCTGCTGGCCGGGGCGATGCGACTCAGCAACCGCTGCTCCGCGGAACAGCCAGCGGGAATGGCTCCACCATCTCTCAGAAGTTGTTCTGGGAACTCGAACAGCTTGCGCGCATAGTGGATATATCGTACTGCGTAGGCACCGCCGGCCTCGGCATCAGGAAACCGTTCAAGTGCGCGAGCCGCTGTGCCGACCGCGACTTTGAGACGTTTGAGCTCGTCACAGTGAGTCGGCGCGCGCAGACGTCCATGGAGGCGTCGCATGAGGTGCTAATACATCTAGGCATGGAACACTGGCCCTTTTCTGTCCGACTCGTGTGGCTACATCGCTCTTTCGCACTCTCCTACCAACCCCCGTCTCATACTCGCTTTCCGTGGTACCTACTCGGTCGCAAACACCATTGCCGACTTGTCGACTATACCGCAAGAGTACGTCCCATACCCAGGCGACGACGATGACGACGATACCTCCGAATTCATCGCCCCGCGCCTCCATCTTGGCGACGACGCGCCCCCAGCAGAACCGCCCAAGTGCGAGAACTGTACCGTTCACACGGGCTTCTACTCATCCTGGCTTCACACACGCAAGGTCATTCTACCGCACGTCGCCGAGGCTTTGGAAAAGTACCCAAACTACAAGCTGGTATTGGTAGGCCACTCGCTGGGCGGCGCTGTTGCCACGCTAGCTGGGCTAGACTTCAAGGCGCGTGGCTGGGATCCTCATGTGACCACCTTTGGGGAACCAAGGCTCGGGAACAAGGAGTTCAACACGTACATTGATGACCGCTTCAACCTTACAGCCGACCACGATCATAACAAAATCCACCGCGTCACCCACGTCGGCGATCCCGTGCCTTTGCTGCCGCTCTCTGAATGGGGCTTCAGCATGCACAGCGAGGAGATTTTCATATCCGAGTCCAGCCTACCCTTTTCCATCGCAGACATTCACTACTGCGAGGGCGACGAAGACGAGCACTGTATCGCTGGGAGCGACAACGAGAAACCCGCTTGGGGTGTGCCAACTCGCTTCAAGTTCTGGCAGCTGTTCTTCGCTCATCGCGACTACTTTTGGCGACTGGGTTTGTGCATGCCTGGTGGCGATCCCCGCGATTGGTATGATAAATATCCCAGGCATGGTACAGAGGAAGACGACGATATTCCCGAGATTGAGGAGTTGTAATATGTCGTGTGACCTTTTCACTTGCGGCCCTTGACTTGTATTCTTTGTAATGGTATTCCTACACCTTGACCATCCATGCACACAGCCCTGAAATGAATGAGAAACGCCATGCCCGTCCTTACGCCGCGCCTACCAACCTGATCACCGTAGCGAGAAAGACTTTTTCAGTAAAGACTTTTTTGTTTCGTTTTTTTTTTTCAGCTTGTGCCGTTCTGGCTGAGCAATGTCCTGCGCTTCGCGACGGCAGAAGCAAGGTCTTCCAGCACAGTCTCGGTAGTCTCCCAGTCAATGCATGCATCCGTAATAGACACGCCGTATTCCAAACCAGCCTTGCCCTCCTTGGGGACCTTTTGAGCGCCAGCCTTGATGTTGCTCTCAATCATGACCCCCATAACAGCAGTCTCGCCCTTTTCAATCTGCTCAGCAACGGCGTGGGCGACCTTGGGCTGGTTCATGTGGTTCTTTTCCGAGTTGCCATGGCTGCAGTCGATCATCAAGCGCGAGTTCATGCCCTTTGACTCGAGCTTCTCACGCGCCTCCTTGACGCTCTTCGCACCGTAGTTTGTGCCCTTTTTGCCGCCACGCAGGATGATGAAGCCGTCGTCGTTGCCAATGGTGCCGACAATAGCGACAACACCGGGCTTGGTGACGGAGAGGAAGTGGTGGGGGTGCTTCGCGGAGCCGATGGCGTCAATGGCTACGTCCAGCGTACCGTCTGTGCCGTTCTTGAAGCCCACAGGGAACGACAGGCCCGAAGCCAGCTCGCGGTGGAGCTGCGACTCGGTGGTCCTGGCGCCAATTGCACCTACACTGAACATATCGGCCAAGAACTGGGGCGAAATGGTGTCCAGCATCTCGCTCGCCAGCGGCATGCCCTTCTCCGTCAAGTCGGCGAAGAGCTGCCTCGAGATGCGCAGGCCCTTGTTGATCTTGAAGCTGTTGTCAATGTCCGGGTCGTTGATCAGGCCCTTCCATCCGACCGTCGTGCGCGGCTTCTCCAAGTAGGAGCGCATGACGATGAGCAGATCATCCTGGTACTTTTCCTTGAGCTTGAGCAGGCGGTCGCAGTACTCGAGCGCGGCGGCGGGGTCGTGGATGGAGCACGGGCCAATGACGACAAGCAGCCTCTTCTGAGCGTCTTTGCCCTGCACAATCTCGACGGCTTCGTCGCGCGCCTTGAGCACCGTGTCGCGCGACTTTGCTGTCTGCGGGATCTCGCTCTGCAGGAGGTCGGGCGGTGTGAGGGGGTTGTAGCCGCGGATGCGCCAGTCTTCTGAGTTGTGCGGGTCGCCGACGGCTGGGTTCTCAATGTGGAACTACAGCGAGCGGGCGTGTTAGAGAGAGAGAGACAGAGAGAGGGCAAAGCAAAGGCGTGGTGCTATATACTCACAGACATGGCTGCTGAAACTGCTGCAAGTGCAAAAATGACCAAGAATCAGTCGTCTATGAGCAAGTACAGTGACTGTGATATGAAGACTGCCTCTTTTTCCGCACTGAAGACAAGGCCTCTTTATGAGTCGAATGTTTTGGTATGACGGCGGAGTCGGACCTTCTCTGATTGGCCAATCCATTGCATGCTCGAGCGGATTTTATTGTTGTGGCGGCGGGGTCCAGCCTCAATCATCAGCTTGGTCTGGCCACCCTTGCGTCTGGGAGCTTACGTTGCGGGTTCCAAGCTTCACTCGGCGAAATACGAATTCATGCTCACACTGCAATGGCTTTCGTGTTTGATGTCGCTTTCCGACGTGCGCATAGACACAAACGCGTTGTCCGAGGCAATTCCAAAATGCGCCGACCGCGGAGCTCACCGCGAACACTACCTACCAAACGCCTCTTGGAGACGTTGGAGCGTGGTATCATCACGTATTCTGTTCACTCTGTCTGCGACATGAAGCGCGTAGAATAGATCCCAGACACTATTCGCAGACATGTCAAACCACACTGGCGGTACAGCTCGAGCTGTCGATGACTTAGCTGGGGCTCGACAAGCTGTGCCGTCATCGCTACTCCACCAGCTCTACGTCACAAGCATCGCATACCGGAAGAGCCGTGTCGCGCCAACATGCAATTCTTAAATGTCAAAGACTCTCAATCGATCCCACACGAACCGTTCCCAATCACTCACCTACTTCCAAATTCTAATCATAATGAGCGGCCTCGACTACTCTTCCCTCGCATCCATCCCAATCAGCTACGCGACATGCTCGCTCGGCAGCCCGTCGAACCCTCCCCCTCTCCTTGACCGTCTGCAAGCCATTTCCACAGCGGGTTTCTCCGCCGTCGAACTCTCATTTCCCGACATCCTCTCGTACGGCCAGACCTTACTCGGCCATGACGTGCAGCCATCCAACTACGACGACCTTTGCCAAGTGGCAGCCTCGATCAAGAAAGAGTGCGACAAGCGAAGCCTAGGCATCATGATGCTGCAGCCTTTTGCAAACTACGAAGGCTGGCCAGAAGGCTCTGATGGCCGCAAGGACGCCATGGACCGCGCCCGCGGCTGGATCCGCATCATGCAGGCGTGTGGAACGGACATGCTGCAGGTTGGATCGACCGATTCGCCACTTGACAAGTTGGACCGGAGCAAGATGGTATCGGATCTACAAGTGTTGTGCGACATGCTCAAGGAGCACGGCTTCCGCCTGGCCTACGAGAACTGGTGTTGGTCGACGCATGCCCCAGACTGGAAGGACGTGTGGAGTATCGTTCAACAGGTCGACCGGCCCAACATTGGTCTCTGCCTTGACACCTTCCAGACAGCAGGCGGGGAATGGGGAGACCCAAGGACTGCGTCCGGGTTGCTAGAAGACGTGTCAAAGGAAGAGTTGGAAAAGCGATTCCAAAAGAGTCTCCAGGATCTCAGCTCTAGTATCCCAAAGGACAAGATCTATCTCCTGCAGATCAGCGATGCATACAAGGTTCCCCAACCTTTACATGCCGAGCGCGACGAAGCGGGCTTGCTGCCTCGCGGTCGCTGGAGCCACGACTTTAGACCTCTTCCCTACAATGGCGGTTACTTACCCGTCGTCGACGTTGCGAGAGCGGTACTCAAAACGGGGTTCCGTGGATGGTTCAGTTACGAAGTCTTTGATGGTGGCGCAGACGGCAAGAAGACGGATGTCGACATTGTCGCCTATGCTCACGCTGCGAAGAATGTCCAGAACAGGCTACTGGAGGAGTGTGCGGGACAAAAGGTACCGGAGGAGGTGGCGACGAGGTAGATGGCTGGGGAGGATGTGTGGTTAGTGGTGTGTTTGCTACGATATTATGATAGTTGTATGATAGGTTTCATTGTAATGGTTTTTTTTTACTTGAACAAAAGATTGTGATAAGATTGAAATGTGAAGAATGAGAGATGTTGATGAAGAAAAAGACGACGAAGAAGAAGAAGAAGAAGAAGAAGAAGAAGAAGAAGAAGAAGAAGAAGAAG